>VZTR01023317.1:354638-375743 GCA_013400775.1 Chaetops frenatus | reverse complement strand
TAATGCAGTTGGTATCAGCCCTGTCCCCATCAGTAAACAAAAGAGGGGAGAAAGGGCAGGCAAAGATAGCTGTGCTCAGTCAGGAAGTGAGAAAATAGAAGAGCTTAAGCAGGATCTCAGTTTAAAATTATTTTAACTCTATGGCCTTTCTTTAACCTGGTGAGGCTTGCTAAAATATGCTAAGGAGAGGAAAAAGATCTGGTGAAGCAACAAAATGAACTATGGATTTCAGTTAAATTTTTTTTTAAATCCCACAGTACACTACTCTTAGGAAAAAAAAATAATTTTGCATAATTAAATCAGGAATTACTGCATTATATTAAACCCAGAATAATTAATTTTAAAACTTTATTCCTAAAAAAAATTTTAAAAAAAATCTGATTGAAAAACAAGACTTCATGCTCAAGATGAACCAATGAAGCAACATTGCTCCAGTCTGAATACTTGAATTTTACTAGGCATTTCACCACCTCTAATCAAGATTTTTAAAAATGTTTGTGATAATCTCATTTTTGAAAAGAAAAACAGAAATAATTCAATCAGATTTGTTTCTATTGAAATAAAATTAGAGCAATCTTTCAGTTACTTAGCTGTAATAAAAGCAGTGAATCTCAAAGAGTTTGCATAATGTTGTATGTAATTTTTATCTTGTTTTTTCTCAAACCTGACAATAATAATGGGTTTTTTAAGACTGTCATTTTTATGCTGTATTACTCACAAGATACCAATTTAAAAGAACACTGAGAAATAAAAAGAGTCAGATTAAAAGCATCCATTAATTCTCATTGCCCAACTGGAGACATCCTGATTTTTCTGAATGTTTATTTAGCACTGTGTGATATTCAGGACTAGAACCCACCAAATTCACTTGCACTCTGAGTCATCATCCATTCTGTAAATCACCACCCCATGTCTCAGGCTGAGCAGCAAAACCAGCAAGTGAGCAGCTCTCAACAATTAGCAAAGATTCACCCAAAATATACAGAGTAGAGGAAACAACAGAGGCTCCAAGGAAACATCCCACTGATAACACTGATGAAAGCCTCACTTTTCGTCCCAAATTTCCTTACTGCCTTTCCAACAACTTCCACAGCTACTGAAGTGGGAAAAGCTGGGGTCTTAGAGCTGCAGATTTAGGAAACTGCAAGCTGGAAGAGGCTACCAAAGCAGGTAGTTTAACCTAACTTAAAACAGTCCCCAGGATATCCTACAAAAGCAAAAATCCACAAATTAACCTGGTAACATGTGCTCAATTACAACATAATTTTCCAAATCAAGAGTCATGACTTTTAGGAATCTCACACAGAAATTTATCATCCATTTAAACAGCTCCTGCCAGCACAGACTTTTCCTCACTATTAAAACCACATGGTTCCTGCTTTAGCCAACAGCATCAGTTCTTCTTTTTAACCAGTATTTCCTCCCCACAAGACACTATGATCATGTCTGCCCATGAGCCTTTTAATAAACTATTCAAACTGATCTTTTTAATTGCATTGAGCAAGGCATTTTCTTTGGGTTTTCGATCATTTAATGGGTCTACATCTCTGTTATCCTCCTACAGCTCCTGCAAGTATGACCATGATGCATCCCCATACTCATCTTACCAGAGCCCCAGCCACAACTGACACCTCAGAGGAAACAAATCACCCTCATCTGCTCCGTGAGAATGACACACGTACACTCTGGTTAATAATAATAACAGATACTAAAATGCCTGGTCATTCTTAATTATGATAACCCTATCTCACTGTTACACGCACAGTAAACTTCTGCTGTCTCAGAACTCAGCCAATTTTGGGCTGGTGTTCATAGGCAAAGCAAAAAACTGACCTAGGGCACAAACACCACCCCTGACAACCAGGAAGGGGAGTTCTAAAACACCATTTCATGTGGGCAAACATGCACTCTTCCAGAAATACATTGTCATAAATTCTGAAAAATAACCCTGAAATTTAAGAAACTGGATACAGCTATTTTAGCCACGTTACCGTATAGTGTGTAGCAAAAAAAAACATAACCAAAGAACAAAGAATGCATTTATGAAAATTGAAAACTGCTTCCTCCCAGAAGCAGAACTACCAGGTGAGATAGATCAACACAGACCCTCAGAAAAATCTCGTCATTTCTTCATCTCACTTTAAAAGTAATAATATCTCTTTTTCTTTCATGTAATTTTGACAAAGTCTCCTAGGTTTTAGGTAAATTTGCCTACAATGAAATGATCATTTCTAGAATAAGTAGGCCATGGAAAACTCCATTTTCCATTTAGATTCCAACAAGAGATTGTCATTCATTTGAATATTATTTTGTGGCTCAACGTGAACTTGGAGTGTGACATGCTGAAAAGATAATGGTTTTCCCCGGTTCTACAGCACCTGCTAGAAGCTTCAGGCACACAAAATCAAACCTATTTCAAAGGTACAAAACATTAATCACCTCTTTTGACATTTTGCAGGTTAAGTATCAAACGCGCTCTACTGGAAAGGCTTTGTTACCCACACGTGTGCAAACCTCTGCTTCTGAAGCAAAAATCTCCCCTCCCCTTGAAGTTAACTATTTAATAAGCTGGCACAGAGATCCTCTCATCATCTCTCCCCATGGAACAGGTCATAAAGGGAACTCCACTTAGAAATTAATTAAAGTTCATATACCCTGTTTAAATCAACTACCCTGGTCCTGAGCAATGGATTCCTTAGGCCTTTTCTCTATGTTTACTCAGGCTGCACAACAGCTTCACACAACTTTTATCTCTTATCTCAATCTGCTAAAAGAGAAAAAACCAAGAAAATGCTGGGATAGCTCATTTCATATGTCCCACACAGCATCTCACAGGTTAGAAAGGAAATGGCTAAAGAGCCTTTAAAATCTCGCTCAGCAACAGGGTGAGAAACCAGGACAGCTCCCAGGACCATCCAACCTGCAGAGGAGGCTTGTGCAGGGATGAAGAAAACTTCCCCTCTTGGATCACCCATGGAGCTCTACACACACCCAGCAGAAATCCAGGCCCAGTCCTACAACTTCATTTATGGTCTCCTTATGGTGCTCCCAATTGCTGCAGCACAAAATAAACCCTTTAGGTAAATCTTCATGGTGTTATAGCTTAGAAAATGTTAATAGTAACACTGAGCTTTCTGAAAACTTCAGAAAACAACACTCCACAGCTTTCAGCTTAACTTACATAACCATGATCAGAAACAGCATTGCTCCCTTTGAAAATGAGTTACAAAACATTGCATAAACTGACATAATTTTTTAAAAAAAATTTAAGACAGGTAGAAAGAGAAAGTAGGACTTGGGGCTGGATTTCTTTTGCCCTCTCATCAAGATTAGCAAAATATTTGCAGCTGAACACTTTTTTTTATTCAACAAGAACAGCAGATCACATCCAGACAGTAAGTACCTTTTTAAACTGAAAGTCCTCTGTCGTATTTGTCCCACTAATTCTTCCAGTCATTAAATGTCTCTTTTTTTAGGCAAACCTACTAAACAGCTGCTTAATATTTTCAAGTAGTTTTGGTCCAGGTAGCATCTGCCAACCTCTGAGCTACATTTAGCATCCTCCCACAGTTGAAGCCTAACAGACTTCTCTATTGAGACTTAAATCAGCAGCTTCTTTGTCTCCATGCAACTGCTCTTTTACTGAAAACGGTATGGCAGCACAGAGAGCACAATATGAATTTAAGCAGTGAAGCTGGGAGAAGACTTCTTGCTGTCTGAAAGGAAAAAAAAAAAGTGAAATCCCACTTACTTCCTCGCTGGAAAAAATAAAAAGCAGGCCCTCCCTCCCTGCAGCCATATGGATGCCATCACAGTGGCAAATGCAGGTGGCAAAACAGACATTTCAGTGTTCAGAATCACTCACTGCCCTGTCAGCCAGTTGCCATCCCTTCCAGGGAATGATCAGATGGAGTAATTTGTAAGGGCCTGTACCAGACAGGGCCATGTTTTACAAGGTAGCTTTTTTTTTTTTTCTATAAAGGAAATCTCTACTTATGTAAATAAACTTCCCTGCAATTTACATCTCCTCGCAGGATTCTCCTAGATTTTACAAGTACAGTATAGTGAAATTCCACACTAACTTTTGTCTTCTGTTTAGTCTTAGAAGAATGTGGGGTTTTACAGTATTATGCATGTTGCTATAAGAACAAATAGGAGGACTGATGAGCCAGATTTACTTAATATTGCTGATCTTGCTTCTTCTAAAATATGAAACTGGGAATATTTGTGCTTAACACCAACTACTTAAAACAAAACAAACAAAAAAAGAAATACTTGTGGACTTTGAACCCAGGCCTGCTATGCAGTGTGGCTTCATTAACAAAAGACTGTGCTGTGCAAGCCTGCCATTTGACATGATCATTATCCTCATTCCCCAAACACCTTATAAAATCAGATTATTTATCACTAGGTGAAATGGTAAATCCATCATCCCCTGACAAATGGTACCTAATACCTTTATTAGACAAACAGAGACACCTGACCTTCAACAACTTGTTTTATTTAAGGATCTTCAAGTGCTGTCAGTTACCAAAACATACAAAAGCAACAATTACAGGGGGAAAAAATAACCAGCTGTATTTGCATCTAACACTTCATTACTAATACTGTACCTAAAATGTGCACAAAAAACCCCAGTCTCAGGCTAAATACATAAATAAAACAAAAACCATACAAAAATCAAACAACTTCTGCAACTTTGATAGCTTATTGTTGATGACTGGTTTTCCCTACTCTCCTGCTTTAAAATGGATAGTTTATCAAGTCCATCAAAACACAGCCCCCCAGTAATTTCGTTAAAGGGTCACATTTTGCCTACTAATACATGTAGACTACTGCCAGTTTTTTTCAGGAGTTTTTCTCCTTCCATTACTGTAAGGAAGCAATCCCACAGAAGCTCTTTGTGCAATCCCTTGAGAAAACCAGCACCCCAAAGTGTCAAAGCCACACTGAACAATCCCAGGACATGCTCACTTCTCCCAGGACAGACTTCAGGACACTCGTGAGGATGCACACACCCCCTCCTTGAAGCCAAGGCTCAATTTGCTCAGTTAATGCATTCACTCACTCCCAAGTGGTCAGTGCTAAGAAACGTGCACTCTGCTTTCTGCCTTTGTCATGCACACAAAGGTAAACATTTGGAAGTTCAATTCAACTTCACACAAGAACAATAAAGAATTAACAGAAAATAAATCAATTCCTTTTGCTCAATGCTGTAGGAGATGTTTAAGATTAGCCAAGTGGGAAATTTCATCTTTACTTTTATCTTATTTCTAGATATAAAACACTACAAAACCTCTTTCTTACTTATTGTTTGTTCATTCCACAGGCATGAAAATATGATTAGTGTTTATTTTTTTAACTAGTTATTTCTTTTATCTGTTATTTGCCAAAATCTACCAATACTGACCTCATAAGTAAATTTAATCTTCCCAAACTTTATAACCTTAGATACTATCTATCACACTATATTTTCCCTATTCCAAAGATTTAGTTCTGTAGGAGATAAAGTGGATTAAAGACATATTGAGGATTATAGATTATGCAGTTAGAACAAACACAGGCAAGTATTTCAAATAGCTGACCCTACAGACAGGAATCACATTCTGTTCTCAAGATGATATATAAAAATAGAAAGCACATTCCACTAGGAAAATATTTACTTAATAATTTATCATTTAAGAACTACTACTGTACAAATGAAAGTACAAAAGACAGCATATTGAAATCCATGTGAAGATATACATGCAATCACTACAACACAGCTTTAATTTCTATTGTGATTGGATTTACAAAGTTTACTCTATTCCAGCATGAATCACACTTCAGTTTTCCCTGAAAGTCCTACATTTAAAACAGATTCCAATTTTTTTGGATAGAGGAGGCTGACACACACAGTGTTGCCAAAAAGTCTAGAAATAAAAGGATAAAAATCTCAAAGTATCCAATTGGAAAGAAATGCCAGTGAGATATAAGAATCAATTTAGTCCAGACATTAATAACTTCCTTAATGATCTAATGATTAAAATAGCATATAGATAACATCTTCTGAGGATATTAAATAGAGAACTTTGAGTAGCAGTAAAGTCAGAAATAATATAAAGGAGCCTAAGGAAATTCCTTACACAGCCAGAAAATAATGTGAAACTCAGTTTGGAAAAACATCAGCTAATACAGCTGGGAAAAATAATCCCAAATATAGATATTCAATATGGACAAGAAACCTGGGAAACAACAATGCAGAAAAACTGCATTAACCACAAACACAGCATGAGCAAAAAAAAAAAAAAAAGAGGGAGGGAGTGTCTGTCCAGCCACTGAATCTAGGAATGGGGGAAGACTTCTCTTTCACCTGTTTGACAACTCTCCCAAAATGAAGCACACAGGGGTGGGTGCTCTATTCCACTCTACTGCAGCTCTGGACATGAGATAGGTCCTCCTCCTTCAGGCATTTAAAACTACTGGGGAAAAAATATTACCAAGTACTGAGTGCTTTAGCTTAAAAGACCAACTGGAATGAGAAACAGTCTGTGAATTTTTTATTGTATATGATGTGGTGTTTTAGAGCTTTTTTGTTATATTTGATATACCAGAGCTCTTTAATCCAGAAGTGTAACACTTCTCCAAGAGCAAATAAACAAGAAAATATGCTCATTTCCAAACCATTTGCTTTTTATTGACCATGAAGTTTTGGCACATGTCACCACAACTGAAATCACTTTGAAGATTTTGGCTCTCAAATGAATTTTTGCCATAGTGCAATGCCTGTTCATGTTGGGAATAACTGTACAAAACAAGGGAAGACAAACCAACACTGCACTCATGTCAAATGAGGTCACCTCAGAATCTATATGAAGGACATGGCAATCCTCCTCTCTGCAAAGTCCTTGATTAGTAAAGTTTCTGCAACAGGAATAATTGTTACTTATCAAGCAGGAAATAAGAGAAACTTGCTTAGAGATACTTCAAAACCTGCTTCTAGCCATTTACTTTTTCTAGATATGATGGTATTCTTTCATTAGGAGAATATCCTGAAAACGTAAGAAAAATACTTTTGCATTGCTACTGGAAATTAGAGTCTCCCTAATTCCCTTACACTCAGAATCAGCTCAGAAGCATATACTGAAATTCTAAGTAGTTTTTGGGTTTTGTAGCTCCTTCTTTCTTCTGTGAGGGTGGGGATGTTACTGTCAAGAGTGTTAATTGGAAAATTCTGTCCCACTTGAGATTATTGGATACCTGAACCAAAGCTTAAACTTGGCCCTTCTTGCCCATGAAGCAAGAGCTCCAAATGCTGTTTGCTGAACTTGAGTGTGCATATTATGGATGTGGTGGTTTAGGGACAAACAGGACAGTAAAAGAACAGGAAGAAGAACAGACTTGTCCTGAGAAATTCAACACATTTCACTTGCCACTGGAATTTCCTATAGTTAAAGAGAGACAAAATATTAAAAGAGAGATTCTGACAAGATCATCGATTCTGTGGCTGTCTTTTCAGAAAAAGACTGAATCTTTTTTATTTATTATTTGGGACACTTGTTTGTTCTTCCTGAAACTAAAGGAGAGTGAGAAATTTCCCTCTGTGACCTGGAATTTCACAGTTAATGCGAGGATGGAGTAAACATAACCTCAAGTACTTTGTTCCTCTCTCCTTCCTTGCCACCATTCCCGCTGACTCATGGCAATGAAGTGTTTAGAATTTTTCCAGGAGCCTTTTCACTGCCTGGCTTATGCCTAACCCACAGTACAGAACTCGTTTGCTCATTTCTCTAATATCAGGAGACTCACAGCAGCTCTTTTTACTTATGACTACAGAGATTTAATTGGGCAGCTCAGATCATATTCTAAAGCAATTTACAGCAACGGACACCTCTTCTGAAATTATGGCCTCCAAAATATAGGCTAACAACCACCCTGAAATGCTGACTTCTTCTTGAAGGTCATCTGAAAAGCCCTGCATCCTATATCTTTGTCATCCAGTCACACCACACCACTTTTCTAAGAGCCAAGCCCAGGTGTCAGAACTCTAGCCATGGTCTCCATCACTTAAGGCACGCAATTTTAGAGCTGCTCTTGTCAGAGGGACTAAGAACCACTTATTTCCATCAACCTTCCTAGCCCCAGAAACAGAAACTGAAGCAGCATCTAGTCCCGAGTAAAATACTTGTTCAAGTCTGGGTTTAGTCAAAAAACAGATACAGATGTTTATCAAGATTCTCTATTAGAGATAAATCACAGCAGTGGTGATTTTTCTCTCTCTCTGCCTCACCTTTTCATCCTTTCTGCACTTTTGAGAGATGAGTAGGAATTTCAACCACTGCAGTTTCTTAGGACCATTGAAGAAGGAGATTTTGTTTCCTAATAAGCAGAAGGGAGGGAAAAAGCAAGAAATACTCACGAGGGTGCATGGGGGCAAAAGGAAAAGGAAAATTATTGCATGAATAACAGATACGAAAGACTGTCTTGCAGCAAGGTCTGGTTTCTGCAACAGAGGCAGGATGGAGCTGGCATGTTCTCCCCAGGGCAGATCTCCATCCTGACAGGTCTAGTCTTGCCTCCAGAAGTGCACACAACCAACCACTGTAACACAGGATGGAGCTGAAGATGAGCAGACTATTTTTTTCTGAATAAATACAGCTGATTTTGTTATATTGAGTTTGTCAATAACCTCTGCAATCCCCTCCACCTGGGGTGCTCATTTTGACACGTGTGAGTTTTATCACCCTCTTGTGGAAAAATACGTAATCGTATCCATCAGAGGGTGCAGGAAGAAAAAGAAGAGGGAGTAAGGAAGGCAGGGATAAGGAACAAGCAAAGAAGAAAACAGGAGAAGTATGGGGTGAGTGGAATAAAGGGAAAGTGAAGGAGAACCAAGATGACACAGTACTTCCTCAACTTCTTCAATAAGCTATCCCAAAAATGTTATTTGAAAACACCAAGAGAGCAAGCTGCCAAATTTATTCTCCCTTGGTAACACTGACAATTTTCAACAAGTAAGTTTTGTTCTCTACAGCAATTCAAGTACTGTCTCCGCTGTAATCACCATCTTTAGCATTTTTGTTTCCACATATATGGGAAAACATTTTCTATAAACAGTTGTGAACAATTAACCTTATGTGAAATCAGAAAACACTAACTAGACTTTCCAATTTATACAAAGACTGCATGTAACATCTATGTCCTGCTGTTGGAATGTGAACATGGAGAGCACACGAGCAAAACTTGCCAAGAAAACTAATGAAAGTTTATGCGTTCACAGTATATCCTATTGGGTAACATAAAGGAAAAATAAGAATATTTAATTCCTCTAAAATCTGAAATCATCCTTCCCTCAGTTTCTGACTATCCCTGGTATCAATTTGTAATATGAGAAATCTAACTTGCAGTAGATTTCCTTTGCAACATAATCCATATGACAAAAGCATTGAAAGCAACAAACAAATTTGCTACCATCTACATTGAAAAACTTGAAAATTCAAGTTCAGTACAAGCACATGCAAAAAAAAAAGTCAACGATGTCATAACAACATTAAACTCGCGACACTGGAAAGAAGCATTGAAATCCCAAACAACAAAAGCACAACTCAGACTAGGTAGATATATCACAAGCATTATGAAAAAATACATCACACACAATGTATGCCTAAAACTTCCTGAAAACCTTCCAGGAATCCCACAGAAAACTATAGACAGACCACATCCAACACAAACTACAGTTACTTCCTAATGACACAACTTTTTTTCTGATACTCCTCAAACAGTTCGAAACTCACTAATAATTCTAATGACAGAACTCCTTAACCTTATGATAAAAGAACATCCAAAGAAATGCTTCCCCCATTACCCAAACTACATTTTTGCCCAGCCAGCCTTCACAATAAAAAATACAAAACAGATAATCATGCAAACTATATTTATTTAATTGCTTTAATCAAAATCTGACAGCAAAGAACTTCTCCAGACAACACACAATTTCAACTTAACCTTATTCTTCATGATGGTATCTGATTTTTCAAAATGAAAATTGCTGTAACTAAGTAGTTCATCGTATCTCCTGCTGGGGGTCAAGTTCTAAAACTGATACTTGTACAAGCAGAGGCACACAGGTGTCAGCATTTAGTCATCATCCCTGAGATACCACTGATGGTTTACTTCAGCTTCTGCAAAACACCATCCAATAAGGACAGCTGAATCTGCAACTCGTGTTTTGCAGGAGATGCACCTTTTCCAATTGATAAAAATCTTTAGAAATCCCCTAATTATGCACAAACTTTTATAATCACAACAGCAGACAGCTTGTCTCCACATCTCCTGTAACGCTGGCGGTTCTGAAGTCCAACATTAAGGCATTAGAACAAGCTCTTCAGCTCAGGGAACACAAGAAGCTGCTGTTACAGAAGAGCTGGCACCATGTCCAACGATGTAAAACAGACTTTACAGCAATCTGACATTCTAATTTTTCTTTTAGGAAGCTACCCAGAAACGATCCATTTCACTTTTTTGCTTTCTGCCCATTTAACCAGGTACAGCAACTCTGCTGTATTACCGTCCTTCTCTGCTCCAGACTGTTGCAGATGCTACAGGAAGGACCTTGCACTTCACACACAAGGAAAATACCACAGTTAAGAATCTGTCATACATATTGGAAAGGATAAAGAGTGGTAAAAATCAATAAAGGGAATAAATACAAAATAATGATCCTTTTGTATAAATTCTACTGAGACTGTTACAATGTTTTAAAATAAAATCTTAAATTCCTTGTTTTCAAGCCAAAAAACAAATACAACGGTTAATATCAGACATACTGTGACTTAAAAAATAAACTTCATACAGGAAATCCAAAAATTCATTGATACTGACACATGCAGAATTTTGAAAAGGCATCTAGTCTTTGATTTGTTTAATGCAACAATTAGAAAAAAATACTGGTGAAAAACCTTCTATTACTATGGATCATTATTACTCCTGATCAAACTGATTCGCCTTCAGTTTGACTTCAAGACTTTGTTGAAAGTAGGCAAAATTTTCAACCAAGTGCAACAACTAAGGGCCAAAAAGTATTTTACACTGATTCTTTGGACAGCTGCCTTATCTTTTGAACCGCCTGATAAAGATCCACAAACCGTAGCTGCACTATTTTTTATTTTAAGCAGAAAACCACAGACACAGAAACTATCAACCCTACATAAATATCCACCAGCATTTCAGATCTGCTGAATTAACTGTTTGAGAGGACACAAGATCAAGCTCATCACTAAAATCAGGAGGAGGTGGAATGTTTCTAACAATCTGTTTTACACCGTGGCCCCACAGACTTGTCTCAGGAGATGAGAGGCCACACTTGGCTCGAGAACTTCTCCAAGAAGTTTTACCACCAGAAAAAACCCTCCTGTCACTGCACCTGCAACAAAACTGACACAACCAGGGAGGTTTCAAAGGAAGAGGAACACTGCCATGCCCAGCTGAAAGAAGATTCTAGTATTTTTCTAATGGATCTGCCTTAACCTTTTATGAAGCAAAGTGAGCCCATTTGCTGATAGTTGTGAATTACACAGTTACCAAGATTACAGTAATCCATAAATACCCACCCTACCAAAACCCACTGAACTCCCCAAGTCCCCTCCTCTGTTACTAAGGATTTCTGCCTGATTGAGCCAAAGAAACAGTAATAACTTGAATGAAAAAACTGTAGGTGAAAGGAAGTTACCCTGAACCTAAAAATAGTTGTGTGTCCTCCTCCCACTCCCCAGAAAGCATTAATGAAAGTGTTCTTTTCTCAGGGAGGCAGTAGCTTACAATGGATGAATGTGAAAGGACTGCTGCCTTACTATAAAGCTCTACCAGTGAACAGAAGCAATATACCATTTTAAAAACAAAAGAGAAAATTAAATAAACTCAAAACCTAAACTTTATGTAAGATATTAAATATATCTATAGCTTATTTATATACACAGATAAATTATATACATGTAATATACACAAAAACAGATTTCATAAATACACACATAATTCCAGAGTTATGGAAAATGTGCTCTTTCACAACAGCAAAGCTCCATAACATAATCAATTATAAAAGCAGCACTATACTTCAACAATCATGTGCACTATATAGAAATAATTGCTTGGCTGAACCAGAACTTGTATTTGTTGAAGGTACTTCAGGAAAGGAATAAAAAGGAGGTACTTATTACAGAAATAGGAGCTTTTATTACAGACCCATAGGGTTGCACTTGGGCACAGAAAAGGAAATGGCAATATTATTAGAGAGCTAAGTATTACTGGGAAACATTATAAAGACATACTGTACAAGTACAGACTGAAACCAAAAGTTTTTCATATGATGGCCAGGCTGGATGGGGCTTTGAGCAACCTGGTCTGTGGAAGGTGTCCCTGTCCATGGCAGGGGGTTGGAATGAGATGATCTTTAAGGTCCCTTCCAACCCAAACCATTCTGTGACTCTCTGATTCTATGATAAACTCTAAACATCCTGCAGAAAATTATCAAGATTTTAGACTCAATCTTGTGAAGAGTACAGAAATATATTTTATATAATTACAACTTGCTTTACTTTAACAATTATTAAAAAGGAAAAAGAAAAGGAAAAGGTGGGAATCATTATCACTGACCACTTCCAGAAGCCAGACTGAGAAATTCCAGAAGTAAAACAATTATACTTTAGGCTTCAAAAGCAAAGCAAAGCAAAACAAAACAAAACAAAACAAAACCACCTTCCTCCAAAAAACAAAAAAATAACCCACCACCACCCTGGCCAGAGGAAAATTGCCAGTCCTAGAGAGACTCAGAAATTAATTCAGAGAACTGACTGGAAACATTAGAAGATTGGGGGTAAACTGAGAGAATTCCTCACCAACTGCACTTTCACTCATGTACTGTTAAGATAAGAGGGTATTTCTTTTACTTAACTTGCCCATTCTTTACAGACGTTGCCCTATAAAACTACATTCTAAAGGTGGGAGACAGTAACAANAAAAAAAAAAAAAACAGAGAAAGAACAACCACAGCTCACCAGAATTTAGTTAGTGTACTGCCCTTTCTTCACACCATCAAATAAGTACTTTTTGGAAACAACCAGAAACCTTTAAGATTAATGGAAAAAAATATTCTACAATCAACAGATGTACATAAATTATAAAGAAAGTTACGTGTATACTCAAAAACCAACTGAAAAGGGCACAAAGAAAGTCAAGAAATTTATTACTTATGACTAGAACATCATACATATTAATAAAAAAAATGCTAAATGGGCTAAGTCCTTCTTCCTTTTGAGATTGTGGCCCTGTTCCCAAATGTACAGAGATGGCCTATTATGTCCAGATTTATATCAACCAGAAAGTGCACAAAATTCCTAGAAGTGGTTCCAGAATTCATCACTGATTAAGTACATGCAGCACTAACCAAGTTCCCGTGTTTCTTCCATGCAATAAATCAGGAGTCCTAAGATCTATTTCTAATTCTGTAAATAAAGCTGGAATTTGTTTTGGGAAATCATAACCACTATGACCCTAAATTCCTGTTTACATTTTAGAAGAAAGCATTTAGCTTAGTGATTTTATTAACAGTTTACTGATATTTTTTATATCTGATATCTGTAAAACATTCCAAATTTCTCAGATGAAGAGCAGCACAGAAAAGATAAGCAGGCAGCTCCCACAAAAGCCAACAGAAAACAGAAGCTGTGTTTTTTCTTCTACAGCTCAAATCGTAACTATTTCCCATATGAAGAGTTTTAGGTGGCATTTGTAGGTCTGAAAAGGCCAGACTTTTTAATAATAAAGGAATATTTTTAAAATTGAAAAGTAACTCTGTTTGAACAAGAAGGTGTACATCTTGCAGCTCTCAGCCAAGAGTCTTTTCAAATAGGGTTTTTTACTATTTAGGAACTTCAGCATTTGACCTATAGATAAGATTCATAAGAAAAGCTCATAGTAAAAACTCAACTATACAGAAATAATTTAATGATCAAAAGCAAATAGCAGGTAGAAAGATTTTTTCCTTTTTGACTATGCAATGCTCTTTTGTTGCCACTACACCAATTCTTTAATGCCATGGAAACTATCTGATAAATGTATTAGAAGCTTAATAAATTTCATAATATTGAGGTAGCAAAGCAATTGGTATTGTTGACAGAGAACTTCTGCTCTGAGCACTTATTTTACGGATGAAAAATCATCTAAAAATAAAAATCGTACTTTGAAATGTTTTCAACAAAAATATACAATAGTTGCAGAGAACAGGAAAGTAACCTTCACTAATTATATTAAATCATTGGAAAATGTGAAAGGATGACAGGAAAAAAACCACACCTCGAATTACAAAAATGGGATACAAACGTTTTAACAATTAACAGTCTCACTTTTGGATGGTTTGCTTTGCCTAACTTCTGTATTTGTAATGAGGGCAAGGGGGCTGGGAACGATGCTGTGAGTTACATGCAAGTTTTCTGTGCAATTTCTCAGGATGCTAAATGTGCATTCATAAGGCATTCATGGTGTTTTTAATCATCTCTGTGTATGTTTTCATCCTCTGAACACTCCCCTACCTCTGCAGACACTGGGCAGAAACACAAATGAACTCGCCCTCCCCATTTTGCAGGTAATACTGAAATGGCACTGTTTTCACATGTCCAGCACTACAATATACTCTTTTTCCAGCCAAATGCTTTCTAACATTGCACTCCTGCTGATCCACCTCTAGAGACTTCAAAGTAAAAAGAGCAGCTATACAAAATGAAAGCAAAATAGCCTTCCAATAAATAATACACCTATCCAATGCATCTACAATCCTATTTTCCTCTACAGAACAAGCTTTAAGGCACAGCACAAACCCAGTTAGCAAACCTGAGAGGGAATCTAAGGCACAAAGATGGAATTACTCAATCCCAAAAAAGGGCTGTTCACCAGGACTGCTCTGCCACAAGCCAGTTACCTAAGGCACCTGTCAGCCTGGGTGATACCAGCAGCATCTTCAAAGTAAAACCAAAATCCATCATGCACTGCAAGATACTCCAGGGAAAAGCATGCAAACTTCAAAAAAACACATGTGAGAAACATACAGAAGAGCACACACATGCAAAATGCAATTGTATTTCAACTCCCATGTGCACTTTTCATCCCATTCCTCTACACTTGAAACAAAGGAGAACACACTGGGTTTAAAGTGTTACATTGGACAACAGCCATATTTAAAACAAAATTTCAAATCAGATTAATCACAATGCAGTAAATAAAAATATCATGAAAGCATCTAAAAATTTAAGGCTTTTCTCTAGGTAAACAGCAGTTTTTTGACTTGGGGCTTTTGAAAGCCTGAACTCAGCTCAACAGAGCCTCAGAAGGAACACCTTATTTTTTAAATACATTAAATATTTCTTAACAAATTGATACCATAGACACACTTTTTAAAAAAAATTACAAGAGTAACAACTTCATTTCTCTATACATTTTTTTCTGAAATGAACAACGCTGAAAATTCCAGTTGTTCTTACTACATTTCCTAAATAGCAGCCTATCCTTCAGACTTGTACACAGCATCAAAACATAGTATCTCTCCTATTTTACTTTCCCAAAATATTTTTATTACCAAATGAACAACAACAAGGCTGACTTATCTGTTTTTGCAATACAGGCGTGTATGCTCGCAGAAGGCAACAGACTGCATTAAAACACTACCAAAACAAGCCATTTCACTGGATGTGACTCTGCCCCCAGGGAAAGGAAGGAGAACAGATAAGATGTGACAGATGTGTAGTCACGTCACTTAATACACTACTGGAAGGTGCTCCAACCATTATGGTGACAGGCAGAGTATAAAAACTTCCAAGGAATGGACCAAGCAGTTACCCAGTTTTCTGCATACATGACTCTTGTAATCACAGAAGATACTGAAGGCCATAAAGTGCTGTTTGAGATAAGGCAGCCTGCTGATGCCAATATGCAATATATCAAAAAAAAACTCCAAAAGAGAAGGGAGCATAGCATGTATGTTTTTGTAAGCAAAACCTCTCCATCAAGAATATGAAATACATCTGATGAATATGAATTTGAGGTCTGTCCTCTAAAATTTTCCCATACTGAAATATTTCTGAAGAGGTTGAATTTAACTCGAAATTTACCCAAACCAGGAAGCTTATCACTTGTACATCTCCAAACTAAGCTGAATTTTCAGAGACTTTAGAAAGCTATTTTGCTGGTATCTCTTCTCTATTTTGGTTTGAAAGACAGCATTTTCCAGTATAAAACTGGAAATCATATGGTTACTGGACAGAAGTAATAGGACTAGTCATTTGGAGGAAGGAAAGTGTAAACCTAACAGTTAAAAAATATTCAGGACTTCCATGAAGTTGGTCAAAAAAAGTATGAAAAACGCAGGAGAAAATCATTTCCACGCTTCTTGCAGACTTAAAAATCCTGAATGCTACAAATATTAATGCAGGTCAAGACTATTTCCAAACAGCAGCATGATTTTTAGCTGCCAGTGTCCCTTCAGCAGGGACCAACAGCACTGTTGTTCAGATAGACTGTTAGGCCCAAATCCTACAAATGAATCTGCACAGGTAGATCCATGCACCTCTGGGAATCTGCATTTAGACAAAGAGAAAAACTGACTCCCAGGATCAGATTCTTAATTTGAAGCTGGACCACTGTAACTCATTATGACACTAATCATAAATGTCTCAGCAACACTCTCTGCTCCCCATCTGTTTGTTTTATCTTATTATAGTTTTATATCTCAATCCTCAGGACTGGCTGCAGTAGTCAAATTAAGCACTTGGACATGCCTGTGTTTCTGCAAGGTGAAGTTCTCACTGTTTTACTTATGCTTGTGCCCATGCCTGGTTTACTCCCTGAATGGGACTACAGGATAGAGTGAAATAATTACAACATCAATTTCTTCATTTGTACAAATACAAATCTCAATGTTTTCCACTAATCTCATTGTTTAAGCCAAAGGATAAACTCCAGTCACCTTCCAAAGCACAGCAACTGGTATGAAATAACATGCATATCAAAAATTACCTGGGAAAGTGTAAAACTGAGCTTTAAAATTATTTCAAGGAAGTATTTGCTTCTCTATCATATTGTCACAAAACAACAAAAGAGTTCAACAACAAAGAGAAAAAAAAATTTAGACTCATAGAATAAACTGAGTTGAAAGGAATACACAGGATCATTGAAGTCCAACTCCTGGCCCTGCAGAGGATCACCCAAGGAATCACAAATAATATTCACTGCAGACTACAAAGTCAAATCCAGTGGCACCAACCACCCCTAAACTGAGAAATACTGAATCCAAGTCAGCCACCACCAGGCACAGTGCAGGGGGGTTGTGTGCACCTTTCTTTTGACTCAGGATATTCCATTTGTGCATTCTTACAAGGAGCCCACAGAAAGAAGCCCACAATATTTCAATGACAACTCCACTAGAACTAATCCTAGAATCCTACTTTTAAATAAATTTAAAGACACTCATTAAGGGGAGAGATTTTTCAGGGGTTCTGGTTTGGTTTTTTTTGCAACTACTGTACCCTTATGAAGCAGGGCTGAGAACTAAACAAAGTGCAGTTCCATATTATTACATATTTCAATACACTGATTGACAAATTTGTCAAACAAGGTAGATGAGAGAATGTGGGGAATATACTTGTCCAAAAAGTACACAGAAGTAAATAAACCATTTGAGAAGTCAGTGTTGAAGACTTCTGAAAGGTGATTTTTCCTTCCTCACCAGACAGCATTAATTCTGAGAGGTGCTTTTGACTCCTGGATTTGTACCGAAATTCAGTGACAACAAGAATTCAGGGGAAGCATTCAAGATCCACAAAGATACTGGCATCCTTTTAAGAGTAGTATATTGGACCATAATCTTCCTTCTCAAATTAGAGGTTAAATCTGCCAGCAGAAACTCAACCAGAGTTGGGATATGCAAGATCTCAAAACAGAAGGGCCTTGCCTAAGACCCTTGGGAAGCTGCAGCTCATGGGACTTTTCCATTTCAAAATCCAGCAGAAGGCAACACCTGGGAGCTATCCATGCACAAATGGCATGAGAGGGGGTCCCACCTCCTCTCTGGCTCTGGAAGCTGCAGCTGGCACCACTATCACAGGGTGCAGGCCCACACACCAAGGAAAGATACTAAAACCAGTTTTCTTCTGCTCACAAGTCAATTTATCCTTACCAAAATTACTGCTGATTTATGTCAGCTGCTGAGGACCCACAAACCAGAACACTCTTGCACAAAGCCCGAGTGCCTTGAAAATTTAAGTTAGAGTACAGGTTAACATCAGCATTTAAAACTTTGAAAAGCATTGCAAACAATTACCACACCCTCAAGTCACAGATAGAATATTTTGTAGAGCTTAAATACATGTATTTCTGGCATAAAACACTTCTCAGTGCTGGCAGAATTTCCCTGCAATTTCTGACAACAGAAGACTTTGATTTTAGAAGTTGGCTGTAGAGCCAAAACTGTTTTATTTATTAAAAACTGTGTTTGATCTTACCTTTTAGCAGAGGCAGGGGAGTTAACTCGATAGGCTTGCCCTGAGACCTAAACTGGGAGGAGCTTTGTGACCTCTTCTGTCTGGCTTTTCTGACGGACTTCCGAGAAAATCCGTCTACTTTATCCACTGATGGAGGAGTAGTTGGTGCTGAGGACATATCCCTACTGAAGGAAAGAACATGTTAGAAATGTATTCCCAATGAGTGAAATGGGTAAAGATTAACCTAAATTTTCCAAATATCCTCTTCCTGCACTACTCTCCTGTTGACAACTCAAACAGATAAACTGTTAAGAGATCTAACCCATCTTATGGATGGAATAAACTTAATAGAACTTCATTATTAGTGTAGTAATTCCTCTTGCTTACTTTTTTTATCTGTGTCTCTCATTTGCCAAAAATTTCAGATGTAATGCTGACATCACAGCATTCAGAACTTTGTCAGAACAGAACTCCATACACCTGTAGGTCTGACTGTAGCTTTAAATTATGCATTCTTTGGGATGAAGTCATTTCAATTCACTCTGCTAAAGAATGGGTACACAAAAAGGCACAGATGGTTTTTTGGCATTAAGGTCACCCATATGCAAAGGACAAAAAACTAAGGACAGAACAAAAGTTCCATTTATTTGCCACACCTACATACAAGATTTTAGAGAAATTTAAGAAAGTATAGTAAAAAGTACTGCTGTGTTTCACCATTTCACTGAGACCCTGTACATATTACTTCTTCCTTCTCCACTTCAGAAATACTCAAGTTATTTTCCTGTGAGTCCCTTTACATGCAGTTATTCCATGTCCTGGCATTCTGGACGACTGGCAGTATGGTAGCTGTAACTGCTCTAAGGGCATGAGACAGACAAGGTTTGCAGGGAGAGGCAGAGAGCCAAAAACGGCTTCTGCAAGCAAAAGTTTGTTTGTTTCCCAACTTCAGCTGGCCTTAGCAATAAGCATTGCTTCTTCCTACAAAATCTGCCTTGGTGCTACTCCTGCAGCTGATTCTGTACCACTAGCAAATGCGAATTAATGCATCCAGCTATTTGATTTACCAGTCTAGTCCTGTCTGTTAAAAAGGCCCATCAGAGCTTGATGAAATACATGAGTAATACTCAAGGGAAGGGAGACAGGAGGAATTCAGGCCTACACGTTACAAGCAGCACGGTGCACAGTTAACTTCACCAGCATGTGCAGCTCCACTGAAATCAGCAGCCTCATCTGCATTAATGACACGACCATTAAGGAGAGCAGCTCTGTTGATTTCGGCCAGGACAGACACCCGTGCAAAGTTAAGCATCGGCGTAAGCATTTGCAGGATCAGGGTCTTAGAACACGTCCTTGGAAAGCATTACTCATCCTCAATGTCTGTTGACTTCAATTACCAAAGTGACTCGTGTGCTACAAGAAGTTGATTCCACAACATACAGAACACTTTCGAGTACTTATTATTTTTATTGAAATATCTGGTTACTCATGTGCTTCACAGATTACTAAATCCACTGAAACAGGCATTATTTGGGTTTGTCTTTTGTAAGAAAAGCTTTCGAAAGCATGATTTGTTGCAACAGTGTAAACAAGCTCCAAGAGATAAGAACTATTTAATACAAAATTACATATAGGTGCACTGAATCTATCAAAAATGGAGTATAAACTCCATAGCTTCTTCAAGGAAGCATGTGCAGCACCCAGAAGCTGAACTGTGCAGCTGACAACACAATAATGAAAAAACCTTATACCATCTTTTTGATTTCTCTTAAGTATTCTTTCACTACCAGCTTAGGCTTTCTAAATATAATATACTATCAGCAACACAAACCCATACCTTGAACTGGTCTTGTTTATCATCCAAGCAAAAAAAAAAAAAAATACCACTATCACCAGGGCATTCAGGCCCCAGCCAAGATTAGTAAATAAAAAAGTCAGATAAACTGGAATAGAATGGCCTGTACTTTAGTAACCCACTTCTAAGATTTCAACAGTCCGTCAAAAAACATACAAAGTTACCTGTTACATAAACCAAATTCTGAAAATATCAGCAAAAATATATTCCCTAAATCTGAATCGGTTTGGCCCTCTCTCATCTCATCAGAAAGCTTCCCCTCCTCATCACGTGCATCATTAAAGTGTAACCATCCCTGCAGAAATGTTTGCACTCTCTCCAAATTAAATTACAAAAAAAAAAAAATAATAATAATGGACAGCGACTAAAGTAGATCACTTAAACTGCAGGATCATTGTGTCAGCAAGGAGCTTTACTGACACTTCTCTGCTATAAATTTAGTAACAGTTTCCCTAACCTGCTTTATAAATTATTAAAATCTAATTCTAATTCAACAAGACTACATCCAGCCTAACAACCTTACAGTAAACACTGATCTTTATTTCGCCTCTCCAAATGAACATTCACTGCCCTGCATACACTATCACAGGGAAATTCTCTGTTTCCACCAACAGTGGGGGGGAGGGGGGGCGGGAGGAATAAAGCCCGAGATTATTTATTGTGTGCGAGGGGGAAAGCTGCAAACCCGGCCACCGCTCCCTGCTTCCTCCGCTCCATTCCCCGAGTATTTTGGTAAATATGAAGCCACGC
>VZTR01023317.1:341517-354168 GCA_013400775.1 Chaetops frenatus | reverse complement strand
CCCGCGGACCGCCCCCGACCGCCCACCGGAGCCGCCGCCGGGACGCGCCGCCTCAGTGGCGCCCGGAGCCGCCTTGGCCGCCGGGACCGCCGGGAAAGGGCCGCCCCCTCCCCGGCACCGCAGCCCCGCGCCTCTCTCGCCTCTCTCGCCCGCATCCTTCGCATCCCTCGCCCGGGCGAGCGGCGCGGCCCGTCGGCTGAGCAGTAAAACCCGGCGCTGCTGAGGGGGAACCGCGCTCAGGCTGAGGTAAAGCCCCGTCGGACCCTCTCGGGGGGCTCAGAGCCGCTCCCTGGGGCGGGCTGCGGGCGAGGGGCCGCGCTGGGTGCAGCCGGAGGGACCCACCCGGCAGTTCCCCCCTTCGGGAAGCAGCGGCTGCAGCCCCTCGCTCCTCTCTGCTGCAGCTCCGCGCCCTTGGGTTTCTTAGCCCGGCGTGTGATCGCTGGCTGCATCACCTTTTCTTTTTCTCCCCCGAGTATATTTACGTATACTTGGAACCAGGGACCAGCGCAACGACTGCTTGTAGATAGCATGGTTAAATATCATAAATTTTGTTTAAATTTGTCTACCTGATTGTTTGATGGGTGTTTGATGGTTTTGGTTTGTTTGGTTTTGTTGGGCTTTTTCCCAAAATACATCTAATGGCTACAGGGTAACTAAGCTGGGGAAGGGTCTGGAGCACACAAGTCCTGTGAGGAGCAGCTGGGGATGTTTAGTCTGGAGGAGGCTCAGGGGTGGTTTTAGTGCTCTGCAACTCCCTGAAAGGAAGTTGTAGCCAGGGGTTCGGCCTCTTTTCTCCCAGACAAGTGACAGAAATGAAGGGACACAGTAGGGTATGTCAGGGAACATCCCTGCTGAGCCGGGGGAGGTTTAGGTTGGACATTAGAAAGGATTTCTGTGCAGGAAGGGTGATTAGACATTGGGATGGGCTGCCCAGGGAGGTGGTGAGTTACTGTCCCTGCAGGTGCTTAAGGATGTGCCGTGCTCTGGGTGACAAGGTGGTGTTCAGGTCATAGGTTGGACTCGGGGGTCTCTTCCAACCTCACTGACTGTGTAATTCTGTAATGGAGTTAATATGAATGTTATGTTTTAAAATAGGCTCCACCGTTTCACCTGTATTTCTGGCAGGAAAAAGAAAGTGGACATCTCTGAGCAGCAGCCCTCCTATGTTGATATGACCAAATCCCTCTGATGTACAGTCGTTTTTTTAGGAAATGAGCTCAAAGGCAGTTTGAGAGCTGGTTGCTTTAGTGGGTCAGTCACATCCGTCCTGTTTGTGCAGGTACTGAATCCTCTCAACATTACTAATCCTGCAAAAAGGATATCGAGCTGTTGTCCCACTTGGCTTCCTGACTCAGCTTTTGGCATAACGGAGGAAGTGCGACTGTGTCAGACTTGATTTAAAGTGATTTAAGCTGTTGTCAAACTACTTTCAGAACTGCTAATTTTCAGGCAATTCCCTGGTCCAGCTCCCTGGTTCCAGGCTGGGGAACCTGGAACACTAGTTAAAAGCTCATGGCTACTGAAGTATAACTCTAATGGATAAGAGCAGTTTTGCCTCTCACCTCTCAAAATGCCTATTCATATCTTAAGATACATGTCTCCCCTGTTTTTTTGCCTATAGACAAAGCAATTTTGCTTCCTTTCAATCCTTCCTGGTGTGACACAGTTTTAAACCTCTTAAGATGCTTATGTCTTCTCCTTGTGTTGTCTCAAAATCATTCACCTCTTTTTTTTTGGAACTGTAGCGCCCAAGACTGGACATTACTGCAATTAAGGCCTCAACAACACCAGCATCTGCTGTCCTGCCTGTCACAGACCCCATTCCTGTTTACACATGCCAATACAAATGCATTTGAGTCAGTCTGATCTATTCACAATCTTGCTGACCTGTTTTACCCCTGCATCCATTTCTGCTGACCTCCCAAGCCAGTTATTTCTCCTCAAGTAGACAGTAATGCTCCTTCAGAAATTATTTCCTGCAACAGCCCTAATGCTATGCCTTCATTTTTATTTTATAATCAAGCAGTCAAGACATCTTTTAAAATGAAATTCCACATGATGTTAAGTCAGAGAGCTGTAGAATTTGTCATCCTCTGTAAATCGATTGCACTTCTCAGAAGAATTGTATTTAAAAAACCAAAAGTAAGATTGAATTGTGCCACGGTTACAGAAGGGTTGTGTAACTCTAAATTTAGAAGAGAGATTTGTATGTACTTGTAGATACTTAAAACTTTAAATTTGCTTAAACCAAACCAGCTAAAATAATCTAAATGCAAACAAGGGTGGATAACAAAGAATGTGGGTCAGTTATACCAATATAAGGTAAAATATGGCAAAAGCAGTGTAATTTCCCATTAGTGAGGGACAGAACCTATATTTGCATATGTTTTGCTGTTACATATGCTTAATTCTGTTAGCTCAGAACTCGTCAGTTCTATTCACTGTCCTGTGTGCTGATTTTGATGTGAACAGCAGTGAGCAATGAGCAGTTCATAAAGTTACTGGCAGCACACTCTGCAGAAGGGAGGTTCTAGCACAGCCTGATGGCTACACTGGCACTTCAGGTGCAGTTGAGCAAATCATTTTACATGATTGTACTGCAGTTTTCCTATGGATGAGATGAATCCATCTTTGTAAAACACCAAAAATCTAAATCTGAAGCCTGTGATGTGGGTATCTATTAAAATAACTGCCATAGAAGGGATAAAAATCAACAGTGCTGTCCAAGTCCACTGCCCAGTGCACACCAATGTTTTTACTCTTCATTCTGACTTTGTATAATAGCTACAGAATTAGTTCTTCAGTACAGCTGAACAAGCTGGTAAATAATGCATTCAGCTAATACATTTCTTAGATGGTCATCCTGTGGTCTGGTCCATTTTGGCTGTGTAAAGCATTTTTATGACATGTTTTATATCGAGTGATGTTTGGACAGTAACAATTCAAGAAAAAATACAGACTTTATCAGGGAAGAAGCAGAAATCTTACCTTTTCTTTATCACATGGCCATCATATTTTACGCAGTAGGCTTCCCATTTATCTCCTGGTCGCTTTCTTTTTTCTACTTTGATCTGTGAAGTCCTCATCTGTGATGAGATTTCAGAGCACAACGTAAGACGTGAATGTAGGACTGCTGATGTTTCAAAGGGATACTGTTACTTGTCCTTCTAGTCTGAGTTTAGCCTGTATTTTGTAAAAATTACTACTTTGAAAATGGTTACATGTATCCCAAGCAGAGATGGAGAAGAACTGAGTACTACAGGTGTTTTACACAGATGTGTATCTGTATATGTTGATGTATGTGTTTGTATAAATACATGTAATACCAATTTGCAAGAATAAAAATTAATTTTCGTCAGATAATTATCGTCACATGGCCAACATCTCCCATGCAAGTGTGTGGGTATATATATGAAAATATGTGCACATTCAGTACCTGCAGCCCTTCCTGGAGCTCTACTAACAATAATAAATTCTTTTGATCAGTGTTTTTTTCCATTGCTATCAAAGGTACAAGACAAGCCTGTCCTTTTTAAAAGTTACACTGCCTCACTCTCCTACAAAAGGGAGTTTTAAAAATAGCTGGAAAGGAATTTTCAGGGCCAGCTCCTCACCAGTTCAGCTCTGCTTTTTAGCACCCAGACAGTCAGAACAGCAGTCAAGAGCCCTCCAGAACAGAGATTTTTGTACCAGTGACTCAGATTTGTGCCACTTCACGTTTTTGTGTGTGACTGGAGTTCCACTATAGGCCATCTGTTATGGCCACCCAGGCAGGAATAGGGAGCTCTCATCCACACTGGCATTCTGCTCTTTGCAGAGCAGCTTATCAAACAGGATTGCTGCAGAGATACTGCTGGGGAAGTCCTGCTGTACTGAGTGATAAACATAAATGGATCTAGCTGGAGCTTGTTTCACCTGGCACATGTGACATGTATTTGTCTACAGGAAGGGTCACATAATGCTCCATAAAGGATCTCCTATATGTTAAAAGGAGCATTATCAGGGTACCATGGGATTAGTGCAGATATTCCCTGTTCCAATACTAGGAAGCAAGAAAAGACTTGATATCCCCTGAGAACTAATTATTCAGACCATCAGGAAAAAGACCAGCCAGAGAAAGTGTTATGGAGGACGCAGCAGAGCTGTTTGAAGAGGCAAATCAGCATGTGAACAAGGCTTTTCTGATACATCTTTTAACAAAAATGAACACAGTGGAATTCAGCATCAAAGTAACTGTCCTGCTCCATCACTGTGATTGAAAGGGTACAATCTGAAATTTTATTGTTTACTTTTGAATGCAATTCACATGTAACAAGAAAGCATTCTACTTAAGTCTGTTTACCCTGCAGTTGACTCCTGATTCATATTTTTGGGGAGGAATGGTGTGGCTTTTAGGCAGTGTTTGCAATTGCCATACCAAATTTTTTTAATAATAAGCAAGTGCTTGTTACTCCTCCTCGTATCAGCTGTGTGATGGCACTGTCAGTGCCCTCAGGAACTGAATTCCTGGTGAGTGTGGGGTAAGCATTTTAGGGTCACAGACACAACTACCAGAATGGGAACTAATTCTTCCTCTCTGTTTATAGACACTGCGTCATTTGAAGTCTGTTTCTCTAGTCAACATGGCAAGATAAGTAGGAGCTTGCTCGCCTCGGCAGCTGGCTAGCTGCCTTCTCCAGCACAACACTGCTCTCACTTATTCCCCAATTCATGGGTTTGTTCCTACTTTGTTCCCCTCCCCCAGCACCTTAACTTGCCTCCAGGCCCCAGGCACTCCTTTAAGACAAGTTTTCTGAATTTTTTTGTTCTCTTTCCTTCACTGCCTGTCTACCCCTTACCTTCCTCGGGCTTTGCACGGCACTGCTGGGCCAACTCCCCTCCCCAACTGTCCCTGCCTGCTCCAACTGTCACCTACAACTGCCTCAGAAGGTTCTGGTGCTGCCCCTTCCCCCGGGGCAGCACCCACAGGGCAGCCTCTGGCACCTGAAACTGCCTGGGCACAGCCACGTGTGTTACATGGTCCCCTGTGCCCCTGCGGGATGTCTGAGTCTCAAGTGAAACCAGCTCAGCTTGTGCTCTGCTTTGTGATCAAGTCTCCTTCAAGTACCTGAAGGGAGCCTGCAAGAAAGATAAAGTGGGATTTTTTGAAGCACATGTAGTGACAGGACAAGGGGAAATGGCTTCAAACTGAAGGGGAGTAGGTTTAGATTACATATTACAAAAAAATTCTTTACTGTGAGGGTGCACAGGCTGCCCAGAGAAGCTGTGGCTGCCCCATCCCGAGGAGTGTTCAAGGCCAGGTTGGATGGGGCTTGGAGCAGCCTGGGATAGTGGAAGGTGTCCCTGCCCATGGCGTTGGGTTGGAACAAGATGATTTTTCAGGCCTCTCAACCCAAACCATTCCTTGGTTCTATCTCCTCAGTTATCTCTGTATTTAATGAGTTATAACCCAATATATACACTGCCATAAAACCATCCTCTTCAGGTGAGCACCTTCTACTGTGGCCCAGTTTCCTACCTACAGCATCACCCTGGAAAGAACAAATGAGTAAAATACTTCTGTGTGTGTGTGGTGAAGGGGCCCAGCAAGTGTGTGAACTGCAGCACTTCAGTCTCCACTGAAGCATCACCAGCTCCCTCCCAAGCTTGGTGCATCTCTTGTGATCATAGCAGCAGTTGATAAAACTCTTGGATTTTTCCACAAGTGCAGAGACCCTGAGGATGGAGTAGGCTGAGACAGACATACCTCATTCTCTTTGTTGTAAAAGAGAACAGGCAAGTATTCATGTTGTTTCCAACCTGCTTTATCTCTCTCTCATTGTACAGCTTTAACCTATTAGATACTTCTTAAATTTTCAAATCATGGCAAATAAAAGTGTTCTATAGTCAGGAGCTCAGCTCAGCATGGTAAGGAATGCTTAACATCAGAGGGAGTCTAGCAGCACTTAAGTTTAAAATACAAGTCTTAATGGGTTCCAAATTCTGCAGTAGGAATGAATGGATATGTAGGAATACTGCCAAAATGGGAAGGATAGAAAAAGAAAGGTTATAAAAGCATTTTCCAGAGTTTTCTGAGATCCACTGTCAGGATTAAATAAATAAGATAATTTTGCCACTGAGAAAATGACATGAATTAGGAGATTGTAGTTCTGTCATAACCCTGGACAGGAATTTCAGATACCCTATAAATGACCAGTGAGAAAGGACTTTGTGTGAGATAGAAACGAGCTGAAATCCAAAACCTATAAATCCTTGAAAAAGGCAGAAATTGATTAGATTGAGATGGAAAATAGCAAAGAAACACCTGAATAATCTCCAGACTAAGCAGACCACACAAAAATAGATAACTGGAACAAGAAAAAAACTGGTGTTCTTCTGTGCAAGCTCTGGAAGCTTAAAAACTTGAAGAGATGAGGATGTCTCACTTAGAAGGAGCACACTGAGAAGGAATGGCATTAAAGCCTCTCCCATACTTGATGGCCAAAAGATATGAGGATGCCAACGTTAGGAAAAGAATAGCAAATAAACAGGAAATATATCACTGTACAAATCCATTGTGCATCCTTCCTTATCTCTAAGTCTGTGTAATTTAGAGAAAACCAAGAAATAAGATGGCTTGGTACAATTCCCACAGAAGGAGAGGATTCACACACTGGTGATCTTGATCTCAGAATTAAAAAATCTTCATGCTGAATCTGACAGAGGTTTGTCAAGATCTTCAGTGGAAGGGAGGCAAGTGAATGACTGACTTATTTATCAAAACTGCTTTGTATTATTTTTTCTTGTGTTATGTGGCAAGATGAAACATTGCAAGCTTCCACATCCTGTTAGAGAGGCAAAAGGTTTAAACAAGTTCAATAAAGCAAAATTTTAAAGACCAGCTGCTCAAGGACACCGAGGAGATTAAATTGTCCTTGTACTTTAATGGGCTGCCTTAATTGCAACATACATGACACATACAACACATTAATGGGTGGAGAAGCTTGTCTAATACTCAATATAAATACACCACTACCAGCTTTAAAAGTCTGCTTTATAGAGAAGTCTAGACACTGGATTTATGGTAAGATAGCTCAATAAATACAAAAGAATTTGAGCCAATATAAAATCTGTGATGTGGTAATATTTGGCATATTATCATTATTGAATGGCTTCTTTGACATGCTGAGCAGTCCCCACACTTGGGGAATTTTCAGCATTATCCAGTGTCAGATGGGACCTGGAAGAATTTATAGCAAGAATCAATAGCCAAGACTTGAGCGAGAGCTGAACAGAAACAGAGTTGAGATTTCCCTTTTTAAGAAGAAGTAAGGAGAAGTTAAAATCACAGTTTGCTGGGGCACCAACTGGCACCAGAGGACACCTCTGGAAAATTTGTCTTAAGCTATATTTAGTACATCCAAATAAATTGTAGCTCCCACTTGAGCCATTTCAGCTCAAATACAGATAAATAAAGAAATACTTTAGAGCTGTTGTGCTTCTGAGTCATGTTTAGTTCTAATATGTGCCTTTCTAGGTGAGCTCCTACCTCAGAGCAGATTCATTTCTAACTGCAGTTCTATAGGTGTGCACCTGTACTGTGTGTGTTAAAGTCCATCAGAAATACATTAGGCACTGAAATTGTAATACTGAAAGCTTTTAGTACACAAATGGCTAATGAGAGCCCTTCAGACAGGCACTTCCCAGCAGGTTTGTTTTAGAATAATTATAGTTTCTTGTAATTTTACTGGCTTTTAATGATAGGCTGTTGAGACATTTTTTTTAGTTCCATAATCTTTGCAGAGTCTTTTGTTCTTGAAGTTATATCACTATCTTGTTCTTGAAGTTTATCACTATCTTGGTGCATGAGTGTGAGATACTCCTGGGAAATGCTGTTTAATGACTGCTTGAATACAATTTTTAAATGTAGTTTTTTGTCTTTTCTCTGATTTATACCTAGGTCAGATTCATATTATGATCTTGGGTTCCTTCTTGAAAACTCACTGCAGCTTTATTCAGGATCTTAAAATATTATCTAAGTCACATCCTGGAGGATGTGAAAATAGATTTTTTTCATCTTCTACATAAAGCATCCTCTCTGAGTTACTAAACTTTCCTCCAAAGTACACTGGTTTTGATCCAGAATTTCATTCCATGACATTCAAACTGTTCTGATCTCATCAAATGTAATTCCACCCCCACTGAAACCCACCTCAGGCCTTTTCCCAGTGTGATCCAGCGATTTTTCTTTGGGATGTTGCAGGAAGTTACACACTACCATTCTGATGCACAACAGTGAATACACTTTGGAGACTTTTTTCAGAATTCCTGGTAGCACTGCAACTCGGCAGACTGGTTTGAGACATCTGTGTAAGCAATTTAACTTGTCCCTTGTTCCCTCACTGCTTTGCTTTTGACAAATTGACAGAATTCTGACAAATATACTCACCAAAGCTTCGATATAGTGTCTATCATCCCATTCAAATTGTTTCTTCACAAAAAATGCCTGTACTGTTAGTCCTGCTGGTGATCACCTACAGGATATTTCAACCTCAGTGCCACATATGCAGAATTTTTTATTTTAATTTAGTTGCAAAAATGTTTGTCACCTGAAATATTCTCTACTTATTCAAGCCATTAGACAGAAACATAAGCAAGGTTGTCTGCTTTCAACAGAGATTTACAAAGATCCTCATTGCCTCCTGGGGAAAAACAGGTAAAAGCCATTTGCAGAGAAAAGTGGGGCATCCATTGTTGCTGCATGTTTAATTTTATTTGATTTACTATACTTAACTTTTTCCCTTGTTGGCAAAAACATCCTTAGCTGCTGCTCACGCTGTTTGCCAGCCTCTCCATCTGCATCTTTGGTTACTCCTCAGATGAGTTCTCCTCCTGCATTTGCAGAATGCTGCTTGCATCCTCTGCACTCCCATGGGAATGTTTCCCCTTTGTGGCTGACATTCACAGCAGCATGAAGTTACTTTCATCGTGGATGACATTTTCCTGCAGCTGCAGACACCTGAGCCCAGTTCCCTCTCGAGCCTCTAACTGGCCTTGGTGATCACTGCCAGTGATAAGGGAATGCCTCTGTCTCATCTTCAGAAGTCTTGGATTCACACTGTGAATCCACACCCACGTTTCAGTTCTGCCAGTAATCCCAAATCCCCCGTGGGAGAGTTTATCTGAATTAATCTCATCTTGTAATTTTGCCATGTAGGTTTATTTTGCAACTGGACTATTCCTTATCTTACCTTTTGTAGATTTTTTTTCTCTTGGGAGCGCTTTCCATAAAACACCTCGGAAAGCATTTAATTGAGTCTCAAAGGTAGTGCTGCATTTGCTTGGGATTTCTGTCTGGCCTGTTTTCTGCTGACCTTTGCTTAAATGATTACATATATACATGTGTGCATGTGTATTTGGAGTGCTGTCTATCTTGCTCAAGTTTAATTTTACCCCACAAGGCAAGCTTTCCTCCCGAGTGTGATGCCCCAGTTGTTTCATTAGGATTGTGACCAGCCTGCTCACAGGAGGCACATCTGTGGCCCATGTGAATGAAAGCAAACATCCTGTGTTCCTCAGCCTCCTCCAAACCCCAGCAGATGGCTGCTGCTTCGCCAAACTCTGCGCAATAGGATGGATCACATTTCCCATGCAAGCAGACTTATTTCTGGAATCCAAGCCCAGTATACTTCCAGAAAGTGGGAACATGGATCCAGCCACAAAGCAGCTTAGCCCGAATCAGTTCTGTGTGGTGACTCTCCATAGCTCAGCCCCTCTTGCCTTTTGGGATGGATGTGCAGTGGGGCTGAGCCAGCCAAAGTTGCAGGTGCACTGGTAGCAGCTTCCACATGCAAGCCTTTAAACACTAAGCCTAAAGGTCCTTTGTGCAATTCTTCTGTTTGTTAGAATCTGTGTATGTTTATTTTTTCTCCCTGTGCATAAGTATCTTGTGGAGATAAATGATGTTTTTTTGGAAAGACTGAGTTTCCTTGATGCTCAGAGCCAGTCCCTGCTCAGGATCCTGGCAGGATCTGCAGGAGGTGATGTGAATTTTCTCTGCCTCAGGTAACACTCAGGGGACATGTGCCACAGACAAGTGTCCTTACCCTGGTTCCCTGCAGCAGCAGTACCCTGATAGGGCTGTGCTTAACCCCAGCTCTGGAATCAGGGGCACTTCAATGCCCAGGTGAATTAGCAGCACTCACAGAATCGTGGAATGCTTTGGCCTGGAAGAGACCTCAAAGATCATCTCGTTCCACCCCCTGCTGTAGACAGGGACACCTTTCACTAGACCAAGGATCATCCAGCCTGGCCTTGACCAGGGATGGGACATCCAAAACTTCTCTGGGCAACCTTTCTCAGCCTGAAACTTGACCCTGCATGTATGTGGTGTCTTCAGGGACCCATTCCCACTCATTTTTTCCCTAAAAGGAGGCAACAGAAGAGTTATTTGGGCTGCAAGTCCAGGCAAATAGCTTCTATTAAGTCTGCTGAGAATCTTGTGTCCTGAGGAAAGGGCAATTTGAGAGTGGGATTTCATCTTTTCTTGCTTAAAATTTTTCTCCACTGAGCAACAGGCTCAGTCTCAGCCATTTGTGCCCACTTTCCATCTCATGTTAGAGTATTTAGCATCAAAGAAGGCTTTTGAAAGAACACCTGCATTCTTCTACAACTTGTGCACTGATTTCTTTGCATGGATGCTCTTCAATGGGCTACACATCTGTTCTCTTGCATTCAGAGGCCCTAAAAATGATGCCATTTGTTTAGAATCTTAGAATCATTAGGGCTCAAAAATACCTCCAAGATCATCAGATCCAGGAAGTAATTCTAAAGAATTATGAAACTTCTGATGTTTCTCCTCCAAATATACTGATTACAAAAATGTCTGAGCGCCAGCTAGGCTAGCATTAACTACCCTTCATCAGCCAGAACCTCTCTGGTCATGCAAACCCAATACACAATTAATGTATATCATGGGATATTTCCTCCATCACACCAATGTAGAAAGCTCCCAGTGGCTCCTGAGTGCATATTTCCATTAAGGATTCAGTAGGCTACTCCCAGTCCAAAACAGTCATCATTATTTCCTAAATCAAAGTTACTCACACTTCTAATTTCCTCTACAATTCATTGGGGTTTTTTTAACAAACTGTTGTTAAGTCCAGCACACCGTTGGTCAAAACCTCTGGCTAGCTGGAGTAAAAGGTGAGATTGTTGATCCTGTCTTTCAACAGCTCCTTTTGTACTTGAAGAGACACTCCCTAGATGGTTATGTCTTTTTTTCTCACTAATGGGACTAAGTGTCATTGGGGTAGGCAGCCAAAGACTTTCTTGAGATTTTTTTTTTTATAAAAGGTTGTGCTCAGAAAAATCAATATTACAGAAAAAAAAGCAGCCTATCAACATTTCCCCTTATATAGAGAGGAGTTTCCATTTGCTTTATTTTATTATGTATCCTGGCCACAGAAGGATGGGCACTGAAATCAGGTGGATAACCTGCAGCCATGGAACTCTGCCAGTAATTTAGTATATTTTGTGAATTACAATATTTCTGCTCTTGTTTTGGTTCTTTAATCGAGAAGTACGATTTACAACTGGTTGTACTGACCCACTCAAAGGTGTTTGTAAATGAAGTATGAACCACAAAGCTGTATCTATTTCTTGTCCTTTTTCTTACAGTTTTTCCACACAGCAGTGTCCCTTGGGCTTTTCCACGGAGTTTTGCAAACTCAGCAAAAGCATCTGGGAGCCGTGTTGCCTGCTGCAGTGAGCCACGTGGCTGTGCATCTGGGAAAAGGGACAGCAGGATAAACAACTCAAAATGAGACAAACCTAAAGGCATAGAATCATTTTGGTTGGAAAAGCTCTCTAGGATCATTAATTCCAACCACTAATCCAGCACTGCCAAGCCCAACATTAAAGCATGTCCCCAGGTGCCACATCTACACAGTTTTGAACACTTCCAGGGATGGTGGCTCCACCACTTCCCTGGGCAGCCTGTTCCAATGGCTGTCAACTATTTCAGTGAATAAATTTTTCTTAATATTTTTCCACCTCTAGAAAAATTTATGGTTCTGGCACAAGTGGGCTTGGGTAAAATCATCATGAATGATACCAGTGGTCAAATGAAGCATCAAAATCTGTTATTCCTCAACAAGAGAGCTGGTATCAAGTGTAAGTACCTGAAGGGAACCCACAAGAAAGATGTAGAGGGAATCTTTGCAAGAGCTTGCAGTGACAAAACAAGGGGGAATAGCTTCAAAAGGAAAGAGAGTAGGTTTAGATTGGATATTATTAAAAAAAAATCTTTACTGTGGAGATGCTGAGGCACTGGCACAGGTTGCCCAGAGAAGCTGTGGAGCCCCATCTCTGGAAGTGTTCAAGGCCAGGCTGGATGGGGCTTGGAGCAACCTGGTCTGGTGGAAGGTGTCCCTGCCCATGGCAGGGGGTTGGAACGAGGTGATTTCAGGTCCCTTCCAACCCAAACCATTCTATTGATCCAATTGCTGTTGATGTTTGCTATAATCACAAGCAGAGGGCCATGTGCATAGCCCTGCAAGTTTTAAGTGGGAGAGAACTTCCTATGCAAATCCTGATCAGAGACACAGCTTAAAACACACTCAGCCTCTCACCTTCCTGCTCTGTACTCATATACAGATCCCACACTCTGTG
>VZTR01023317.1:253568-341358 GCA_013400775.1 Chaetops frenatus | reverse complement strand
GATTTACAACTGGTTGTACTGACCCACTCAAAGGTGTTTGTAAATGAAGTATGAACCACAAAGCTGTATCTATTTCTTGTCCTTTTTCTTACAGTTTTTCCACACAGCAGTGTCCCTTGGGCTTTTCCACGGAGTTTTGCAAACTCAGCAAAAGCATCTGGGAGCCGTGTTGCCTGCTGCAGTGAGCCACGTGGCTGTGCATCTGGGAAAAGGGACAGCAGGATAAACAACTCAAAATGAGACAAACCTAAAGGCATAGAATCATTTTGGTTGGAAAAGCTCTCTAGGATCATTAATTCCAACCACTAATCCAGCACTGCCAAGCCCAACATTAAAGCATGTCCCCAGGTGCCACATCTACACAGTTTTGAACACTTCCAGGGATGGTGGCTCCACCACTTCCCTGGGCAGCCTGTTCCAATGGCTGTCAACTATTTCAGTGAATAAATTTTTCTTAATATTTTTCCACCTCTAGAAAAATTTATGGTTCTGGCACAAGTGGGCTTGGGTAAAATCATCATGAATGATACCAGTGGTCAAATGAAGCATCAAAATCTGTTATTCCTCAACAAGAGAGCTGGTATCAAGTGTAAGTACCTGAAGGGAACCCACAAGAAAGATGTAGAGGGAATCTTTGCAAGAGCTTGCAGTGACAAAACAAGGGGGAATAGCTTCAAAAGGAAAGAGAGTAGGTTTAGATTGGATATTATTAAAAAAAAATCTTTACTGTGGAGATGCTGAGGCACTGGCACAGGTTGCCCAGAGAAGCTGTGGAGCCCCATCTCTGGAAGTGTTCAAGGCCAGGCTGGATGGGGCTTGGAGCAACCTGGTCTGGTGGAAGGTGTCCCTGCCCATGGCAGGGGGTTGGAACGAGGTGATTTCAGGTCCCTTCCAACCCAAACCATTCTATTGATCCAATTGCTGTTGATGTTTGCTATAATCACAAGCAGAGGGCCATGTGCATAGCCCTGCAAGTTTTAAGTGGGAGAGAACTTCCTATGCAAATCCTGATCAGAGACACAGCTTAAAACACACTCAGCCTCTCACCTTCCTGCTCTGTACTCATATACAGATCCCACACTCTGTGTATATCCCACATCCAGCTCAGGTTTTTCCTCCCTGTAACTGCTGTGGGTGCCTTACACTGCCCAAAATCTCTTCTACCCAGCCAGGGGCTCCAGCACTGCCACAGAGGAGGACAGCAAGGTCCAGCTCATCAGGCCTTTGAAGAGGGCACTGACCTGTGTGGTAATTAAAGAAGGAAAGAGTAGGCTCAAGCTGTTCAGGAGAGAAATACAAACAACTCCCTATGAGCACAAATAAGGCACATTCAAATGTGTTTAATTGTGCATGCCTGTCTGGAAATCTGGCTCATCATTCCTCTTTCCATTTCTCATTCAGAGGGTCACCAGTGCCTGAAAACACTGATGTGCCAAGGAAGCCAATTCCTTGTGGGGGCATGACTCTGCTCCACACAGACATTTTCCCTTCTGTCACTTGGTGCAATTCAATATGTGACTTGAAAATTCAAAATATAAACAAGAGAGATGAACCAGGGCCAATCGTGTTGCAAGCAGAAGTCTCAAACCTTCCCAGTAAGTGAAGAATACCTCTCCTCTAGAAATACCAACCATTTCTCCATTCTTTTCAGCTTAATTGGTTTTAACCACCTATGAAGAAATGGGGGCAAAAATACCATGGTCAAACACATATGTATGAGACTATAGAAGCACTCAGTGCCTCACAATACACAACTTATCAGGCAAGCTTTTCCCATCTCCTAGTTCTCCTTTTCCTGTGAAATGCTTATTGCTTTTCTTTCTTTTTCAGGATCATTTTCTCCCATAACTTTGTTGTTCTTTAACAGTTCTTTCACAGTTAAAAACCTCCAGGGTATTTAGGCATCATTCTAAGAATGACAGAACTGTCCCTTATATTGTCCCCTAGTGGCTTGTGGTCATTCCCATGTTTCAGGATGCACCAAGATGCTGCACTTCTTCAATTCTGAAAATTCATAAATGGTACACCTGAGCTAAACAAATAGAAAAAAGCCAAGAACTTATGGGAGTGCAGAAGGCATGATCCTTTCAGAGAATTATTAAACTGAATTAACAAGAGTGACAGTTTCTTAACTGGGAGGGAAAGAAGGGAGACGAATTTAATGAAAGTTAATACTCCTGGCTAAAGAGGTGAAAGAGCCATTCTGCATTTTGTCAGGGAAATTATCTTAAGGAGAAAACAGATAAAATTTTATAAGTATATGAAAATATACTCAAATATATGAAATATATGAAAAATGTATGTGAGTATGAAAATATTTGTGATACTTTAGTAAATGAGGAGTTGCCATCTCTTGTGAAGGAAACCCACTCTTAATTTTAATATTTCCTGTGCCATGGTCTTTTATGGATGTAGGCAAGTTGCTAAATGGTTTATTTTGCCCTCTGCAATTATAATGTACCTTATTTCTAATTAGAATTATGTCCAATTTTACCTCCCAGGCATTCATCCTGTCATATGTTGATTATTCTAATAAATATTGCTATTATTGAATTTATTTCTATACGCAAACTGAAGATCAGAGTCCGCAGTGCTCACAGACTGTTTCAAGCAGGATAAGCAGCCTCTTAAAACCTTCTGTCTTCTCTCCTGTGGTTTTCCCAGCCCTGGAGAGGGGAAGGACTGCAGGGTCAGTGGAGGAGAGGTCCTGAATCCAGGCTTGTACTTTTGGGGGTTGCTTTTTTTCCCTGTACATTTTTACCTCTGCAAGAACATTATTGATGAGTTTAGGTCATCCCACCAAACCTGAATTCAGCAGTTCTCACAGACATGTAGCAGGATTAGATACTCATATTCTTGGCTGTTAATTAATCTTACTACTTATGGTGATGTCTTCACAGAAGCCTCTGTTGCAAAAGACATTTTAAACACACCTGAAGTCTGGATGTTTCTCACTTGTAAATAGATCTCAGTGGCACACAGGCTGTATTAAATACTGTACTCAAGTTAAAGCACTTAGAGAAAGGACAATTCCTTGTGGTGGGCTGAAGCCAGGTGCCCACCAAGCCACTCTGTGAGTCCCCTCCTTCAGCAGGATGGGGACAAGGGAAATAAGATGGAAAAACCCTCATGGGTCAAGATAAAGGTAGCTAAATAAAGCAAAAGCCATGCATGTAAGCAAAGAAAACCAAAGTATTTATTCCCTACTTCCCAGCAGCAGCCAGGGTCCAGCCACTTCCTGGGAAATGCTTCAGCATGGAGCAGCTGTAAGGACAGAATGCCCTTCCTCCTTCTCCTGTCTCAGCTTTTATTGACGACCAGGCATCAAATGGTTTGAAACATCCCTTTGGTCAGTTGGGCTCAGCTGTCCTGGCTGTCTCCCCTCCCAAATCGTTGTGCACTCCCAGCCTCCTGGTGAGGGGAGGATGCTGGAGAGGCAGCTTGATGCTGTGGAGTGCTGGGCAGAAGCAGCCAGAACAGCTGTGTGTTATTTCTCAACACCTTCCCAGCTACCAATACACAGTACAGCCCTGGGAGGGCTGCTATGGGGATAATTAACTCCATCCCAGCCAGACCCAGACCAGTACAAAAAACACCTTCAGCCTTCCTCTGGTGGAGGATTTCAGACCTGCCCTGGTTTCCAAGAATGGTGATTTTAAAGGGATTGTCAGTGCTCTTAGGGCAGTAAATACAACACTACTGAAGTGTTGGTAACCAAACAGATCTGCAGGGGAGAGCCATGGGTTTTTCAAACTAAAGAGAAATGAAACAGACTTGGTTTATGATCTCTTCCTACATAATGCTCAGTGGCACCAGGCACAGATGGGCTCCTGCACACACTTCATGCTGTATCCCAAGTGTGTGTGGTGTTGAGAGCTCCCAAAATTTCTAAAATCCACACAGAAACACAGCAGGCAACTCAAGTCACTGCAACAGAGGGCAGAAGGCAACAGCCCCCGTGTGCCCCATGGTGTCTCATCTCACACCATCTCCTCCATTTCACCCTCAGCCTCACTGTTTCTGTTCTCCCATCCAGCTCTAAAAGGACAAAACGTACAAAAGAAAACACCAAAAGGTCGCTTGAGTGCCCCCCGTGGTAAAATGCCTCCATTCATCTTTATCTTGAGGCTACAGGGGATCACAGCCTGGACTTTTTCAGAGGGCAGAGCTTGGCAAAAGTCCTTGCTCAGGGGCAAGGAGTTGGGCTTAGCACAGACTTCAGCCCAGCGCCCCCATGCCCAGCCGCAGCCCCTGCTGGACTGGCACAAGCAGTTCCCTGCCTGTGCTTCCCTTCCCCTCGTGCTCATTAGCAAGGAAAACAGAGCTGGCAGCAATCCCGGCACCGCGTTTGCTAAATGGATCTATTAAAATGTAAACAGAGATCACGTTGCAGGGCATCACCACGAAATACCATGGGTGACAGCTCAGCTGCTTCCCAAACACCGGCTGGGCTGTGCCCAGCTCCCCTTGCACATCTCAGTCCCAGCTATCCTGCCTCTTCCTCCTCTCTCCCAGCATCTGCCCACTGGCTTTTTGAAGGCTCGTCATTATCTGTCAGTGCCCTGCAGCCTCACACCGACAGGAGCCTCGCTGCATCTCCGGCACATTTTGGAGCCATGCAATGAATCCGAGGCTTTCTGCCTCAGAACCAGACTCTGGGGCCCCAGAGGCCCCTCACCGTCCCTACAGAAGCCCTTGAGTTTGCAGTTTAGCATTGATGGAGCTCAGGACAGGCCACACGGGTTACACCTGTCTTGCTCCTGCCTGATACACATCTAGGAGGAGTTTTATCACCTCTTTGTCTGACTTCCAAATGAATGTTTTCCTGCTCTCTCCCCTGCTGTCCCTCCTCGCTTTCCACAGGGGCTCTCAGGACACCACCAAGCCATTGCTTTATTTTCTTTCAAAAATTCCTTTCAGTGGCGTGTTCATTCCCCTCCCCACCGCCTTGACAGGAATTGGGAAGGGGCTGGGGAAAGGTTGGAGGTTTCTGGTTTGATGACTGTGACTTTCCTCGCTGGTGCTCTCATCTCCCTCCCCTTCCTTGAGTGGTTTATTCCCTCAGTACATCAGCTGTGTGCCCCTTGTCTCTCTGTCCTCTGGGGTTCCAGACCTGAAGCTTCAAATCTTTAAATTAACAAAATAAATTGCCTCTGGTGGTGACATTATAAACTCCACAAGAGGCCAAAGCAGCAGCCTTGGGCAGCAGAGCAATGGGAGGGAGGCAGGAGTTCTTGATTCTCTGATCAGCTCTGGCACAGATTTCTTACAGGCAGCTGGGGAGGTTTTTTGCTTCACTTTCTCTCTCTAAAATGAAAAATACAACATCCACTCCCTGTTTGAGACACTCAAAGGACAAACTCTCTGGCAGGACAACCCACTGTTTATCCACCAAACACCACGTGCAGCATGTACAGAGCTGTTCATCCGTGCAGGAAAACCTTGGGCTCTGCTGGTCACAGTGAGCACCATGAGCAGACAAAAGCTGAGAAGACTTTCCTAATGAAGCTAAAGAGAGATGCTGTTTTGTACCATTTTCTAAAAGCTGATATAATATTTATTAATGGGTTTCAAGACCATTTTGCTCATGAAATACACAGTAATTAAACCCTCCTGATGGAAAAAAATGCATTTTCTATAGTAAAAAAAATTATGTGCTTTTAGAAACCTAGATTCCACTTAGGTTCTAAAGATTAGAAGTTTTAATTTCACTGCTTGAGAATAACTATGTAACATACCTTTAAAAATAAGCTGGTTTATTTTAGTTATACTGGAGATAATGGGGGAGAGGGAGGGGAACCCAGCTTAAATTCTGTCTAAAATCTAGGAAAAATAATCTTTGAGTGACAGAGGACCATTTTCTTCCAGGAGATTAGCAATAGTTTATTATTCCAAATATATATTTAGACTATTCCACTTACACAGTTGCTTTAATATCAACCATATTAAAACCTTTCTGAGAGCTGATTGCTTTCATAAGTGATTCCAAGCTCCAAAAAGTGGAGCAAAGTGCCTCTCAGGCCACCATTTGAGCAGGGGTGCACACACCTAAGCCCTCTGCACATTCCAACAGGTAACAGGGCAGGTGGGCACAATGCCCTGCACTTCCCACTCTCCTTTCAATGTCCTGCATGAAGCCCCACGGCCCAAAATGTCAGCAAGAAAGAGAATGCTCTTAGAGCACTTAGTAATTCTTAGTAATTCTTGAAGTTTGGGATTAAAAATATTTATTTTAAAACAGCATGTTTCCTGTTTCTTTGGTGCTGGCCCAGTGCTTGTGTGGTGAGCCAGAGTTGGAATTTTCCTGGTAATTGTCAAGTTCACCTTTGCCTAAAGAACAGAAATTGTTTGAGACCAAGAAGAGCAAGGCAGGAAACAGATACAGGAGGTTCTTAGAGAATCACAGAATCATCAAGGCTGGAAGAGACCTCTGTGATCACTGAGCCCAACCATTAACCCAGCACTGCCAAAGCCACCACTGGACCATGTCCCCAAGTGCCACATCCACGCCTTGTAAATCCCTCCAGGGATGGTGGCTCCCCCCACTGCCCTGGGCAGCCTGTGCCAGTGCCTGACAACCTTTTCTGTGAAGAATTTTTTTGTTTTATGTCCAATCTAAATCTCCCCTGGTCCAGTTTGAGGTCATTTCCTCTTATCCTGTTCCTTGTTCCCTGGGAGCAGATCCTGATCCCCACCTGGCTGCACCCTCCTGTCAGGGAGTTAGAGAGTGAGAAGGTCCCCCCTGAGCCTACTTTTCTCCAGCTAAACACCCTCAGCCCCCTCAGCTGCTCCTCATCAGATTTGTGCTCCAGACCCTTCCCCAGCTCTGTTCCCTGCTCTGGACTCGTTCCAGCCCCTCAGTGTCTTCCTTGCAGTGAGGGGCCAGAACTGACCCCAGGATTTGAGGTGTGGCCTCACCAGTGTCCAGCACAGAGGGACAATCACTGCCCTGACAAAGGCCAGGTGCCAATGGCCTTCTTGGCTACCTGGATTCTGCTGTCTCAAGTGTTAGCTCACTAATGCTCTCTTTTTGTACTAAGACAACACCAGATTGCATAGGAAGTTAAAGCATCTTTTACAAAAAAAAAAAAGGAAAAGAATGGGAAGACACAAACACAGCAGCAACTGCTCTCAGCTCTTGCTTCTCCAGGCCAGCCACACGTGCAGGCTTTACTCTCCTAGAGCTTGAATTCTGACCCAGCAGAATGCTCTGGCTTGCACCCACAAGAGCTGTGCAGAGCTCCCCGTGGCCTTTCTCCCCCGAGTTCTGCCCCTGGCACAGCTGGAACCCCAGGATCCACACGGAACAGCTGCTGTGGCTGAACTCGCCCCGCGGGGTGGAAGAAACCTCAGGAACTGGAGGGGTTTTGTATTTTGCAAACAAAAGGAAGTTCGTTTCCTCTATTAGCTCACCATAGCACTATGTGCAAAAACACGCCTGGAGCTCTTGAAATACCTTTGCTTATTTTTGCATCTACCAAATTTATTTACAGAGCCATCTGGAAACCATTGGCTCTTCATTTACAAGATACTATGGAGCTTTTCGGAATTGTTACACCAACAAAACTCTCTAAAAACACCCCTACCTCCAGAAATTGACAACTATAACCAAGTCTCAGGATTTTTGTGTGTGTGTGTGTTTAAAGAGTATGGACAGGGCCATTAAAACTGCTGTATTAATGCATAAATAGGTAATTCTCCACATGCTAACTTTGCCATGATAGGAAGTCTATTAAATGTGGCTAATAATAAATCAGCAAATGGCTCTAATACACACCCCTGTAAGAAACCACAAATACTTCAGCTATGTCTTGTTTAAATGCAGTCTTGGGGCATTCTAACAGTTTAGAAAATAAATGGGAGCAAATTCTTCTATGAAACAGAAAAAAACCTGCAGACTTAGAACATCTGAAACAAAAGGAAGGTGAAACTGGGAGACAGGAGTGTCCCTGCTGGCAGGTGGGGACAGGGAGGGAAGAGCAGCTCTCGCCCCCTGACCACGGCCCTGAGCTCGCTCCAAACAACTGAGACAGCTCACTCACTGTCTAGGCATCCTGGCAATAAACCCCATCAGAAATGTTAAAATAATAACACTATTAAGAATAAATAAGGATTTGGGCTTATTTTAGCCAAAATGTTTTAACAAAGCACCACTATTCATTCCTTGGCATGTGGTGGGATGCCTGTGTGCTCCTATTACTACATTCCTGAATTGCTGCTTACTTTCTCCTTTTTGCAACAGTTAGGACTCCATAAATTCAACCCAACTATAAGAATTAATTCCAACAATCATTTAATCTACCTGTGGCTCTAACACCACACACATCTGGGAAGCTACACAAGATCTTTATTGCTGCCATGCTGAGGGGCTGCTATCTAGAGGTATCCTTCTGACCCATACAGCATTATGGGTCTTCATTTATCAAAACAAGATTGCTATAAAATGCTCATTCCTTTCTAATAGACACTAGGTTGTCCAGTGCTGGCCATAGTCAGTCTCTGATTTTTGGGGTGTGAAGCACAACCACCATCCTAACTGATCCAAGGAACAGCCCCTGTTTATCCTGATCCCTCATGTATCAGTCCTAAACTGGGACAGTTCACTCAGATCATTGTTAGAGTGAACCCTTGAGCCTCCCTTCTTCAAATGATGTCCAAACTACTGTTAGAAAACACTGCATTCTGCATTCTCTAAATGTCTGAGGGAAAAACTTTTAAAGGAACCTTTGAGATCTCCATGTACCAGTCAGAGTTCCCAACAGCAAAGTGTGTCAGCCTCAGTTTCCTCAAGCCGTATCAGTCTACCTTTCTGCCTTCAGTTTTCATCTGCATTACTGAAATCAAAGACATAGACCAGAACCACTGTGCTTGGTTTATGGCATTGCTCTCCAGAAGGCCCAGTGAAAGTTGAGGGAGCCCCTTCCAGCTGTTTGGCCTGCTATGTGTGTATTCAATTCATTTTAATCTGGACCTGACGTAGTGAGAGCTGCCATACATTGTACTTGCAGGTATTCAATTCCTTTCAAAATCAAGAATTCCTGTATTAAAAACATCCAGAAAAGTGGACTCTCAGTCTCTAAAAGTGCTTCAGCTTTTATCTCATGATAAAATACTCTCCAAATCAGTAATATCAAATATATTACCTGGGATGCAAGAGTCCTTCAGTGCCCTACAGTGTATTTTGAGTTCCCTGGACCTTCTTTTTTCCCCACTTTTAGGACACTTCTCCAAATGAACATTTTAAATCTGCACTGAGAGCTCTCCTGAACTCCTCCCAGCATTTCTCACTGCCATTTCTGAGTTCCTGCAGCCACAGGCTGCTCAAGTACCACCTTTATGAGATTGGAGCTCCATCAACTCTTTAGTCAGAGCCCGAGAGAGGAGGACTGAAATTACTATTGAAAATGTAATCTATTCCCTTAAAAATCCTGTTGCCAAGATTGCAGGAAGAGTATACAGAATGGTATTTTCTGACATTTTATTTCCAGAAAAGTAGGTAACTTTCAAAATAAAGATTTCAAAGTATCCAAAGGCAGGAGGAGGAAGGCTGGAAGAAACAAACACGTAGAAATCCCAGCAGGAAAGAACACCCTGCCAGGAAGCTGCGGCCAGGCAGGCAGTGGCAGTAAGTGCAGGTAAGCCCTCTCCCCTCGGCCAACATACCTGTGCCAGGTTACAAACTGCTGCAGAAAAAGGAAACAGAAACCAAGAAGTTATCAAAGATCCTCAGAACTGGTTGATAGGTTATCAGCAAATAACTCTGATAAGGAAGCAGGGAACTGATATAATCACCCAACAGCAGCAAGTTCACAGACTGAACTGCTGCCTTTAGCTGTCATCTCCACACCAATTCCTGCCCTCCTGTTTTTTCATGGCACTTGGAAACCCCAAATCCATTGGCTCCTGCAGAGCAGAGAGAGCAAGAGTGGCTCAACCAGTGGCCCTGCTCACTGCTGCTGGAAGTAAAGAACACCCAGCCCTGGTGAGTGAACACCTTCTGCCTCTCACACGCCTCACTGCCAAATTGTTCATCTCACAGACAAACAGGAGCTGGCTTTTATGCTTGAAGGGTGTTTATGTCTTGCATAATTTATTTGAGGTCCTATCCTGCTTACATCAAGCTCAGGAATAAGCTCTTACATGCATTTCAAAGGTAGAGGGTCCAGCTCCTTATCAAGGAGCTTCCTTGGAGAGATGTCCTGTCAGGAGGTCAGCTGGGGCCAACCTCCCCTTTTTCTTCCCTCCCTCTGCTTCCCAGTCTCCATTTGGAGTGGTGTGCAAGTGCAGAGTCCAGCAGCCCATGCACAGGGCAGGAGAGCTCCCAGAGGAAAGGAACAGGACTTATCTCCTCAGCAAAGTAGGTACCAACACAACTCACTAGTACCCCGTCCAGAAAGAGAACAAGAAGCCAAACAACAGAAGCCCATTTTGAAGGGGTGGAGAGAAACCATTCCAAATTAACCACAGCAAATGCAGATGAGCTTTAGGAGATGGGCAAGTGTGTCAGTTCTTTCAGGAGTACAAAAGCTTTGCTTAATGGACTGACAGTGCAATTAACTGCATCCATACCCAACCCCTCCTGACAGAAGGGAGCCTCTTCCCAAAACTCAGATATTTAAGGGTGAGTGCAAAGAGGACAGGACCAGGCTCTTTTAGGTGACAGGACAAGTAATGGGCAGAAACTGATGCACAGGAAGTTCCATCTGAATCTGAGGAAAAACTTGTTTATTGTGAGAGTGGCAGAGCACTGGAACAGCTGCCCAGAGAGGCTGTGGAGTCTCTTTCCCTGGAGATATTCAAACCCTGCCTGAACGCAGTCCTGTGCAGCCTGCTCTAGGTGAACCTGCTCGAGCAGGGCGCTGGATCAGATCATCTCCAGAGGTCCCTTCCAACCCCAACCAGTCCAGGATGCTGTAAAACACAAGATGCAGCTCCAGGAGTGTGCAGGGGCCGAGTCAGCACTTCCCATGACAAAATGCACTGCTTCACACAACACCCTGACCCACAGAGCCACAGCATGGCAGGAGCCAACAGAAAGCTGTCATTTGAAACAGCATCAAGCTTGCACTTCTGTCTTCAAAATGTTTTACTGCATCAGCTTCTCTGCTAAGGAATATTTGAATGTAGATACTCACTTTGAATACATAGGACAGGTGCCATATACAGTGTGGCCATAGAATAGCTTATGGCTGGCAACTGGCTAAATAAATTCCACCCAGAAATGAATTCACAACATTAGATTTGTCAAATAATTTCCATCTCAACCCCAAAGTGTGGGTAAAATCCTATAATGAAATAATTGCTGAATTTATCCACTGACTATGGGATGTCATCCTGAATATCTTTTACTTGAAAAACAGTAATGAGTGTGCAAGTACTGCATTTTAATTATAGAAGAAAGAAAAGGAAACTAAGAGTAAATTTCAGAACATGCCAAATGCAAGTAAGTTAATTTTCATGTGTTTACAGCAGGATAATCTCCTGCTGCTCAGATACATCACACAACAGGGTTACTATAAACTCTGAATAAAGATGGACACTGTTTTTTGCATTAGGTAGTGTATCTGGATTTCTGCTTTTCATTTACTGGAACAAATCTGATACTGCTTCCGGAATGAAAGCTTCCCCTGGGGTTAAACAATTCACACAGTGGTGATTTCCAAAGGCTACTTGCACATAGTTTCAATTACGTAAGTTTTATAAAGGTCAGATCTGGACTCCTGCAAGGCCTTTGACACAGTCCCCTACTGCATCCTTCTGAATTGGAGAGAGATGGATTTGATGATGGGCTGTTGGGTGGAGGAGGAATTGGTTGGATGGGCACATCCAGAGGGTGGTGGTCAATAGCTCAATGTCCAGAGAGGGGTCAGGGGATCCCTCGGGGGGCTGTACTGGGACCAGCACTGTTTAATATCTTCAGTAATGGCACAACAGTGGGATCCAGTGCAGCCTCAGCAAATCAGCAGATGGCACCAAGCCCAGTGGTGCTGTTTACACTCCTGAAGGATGAGATGCCATCCAGAGGGACCTGGGCAAGCTCAAGAAGTGGGACCACGGGAATCTCATGAGGCTGAACAAGGCCAAGTGCTGGTGCTGCACCTGGGTCAGGGCAGCCCTTGGTATCAATCCAGGCGGAGGATGAAGGGATCTACAGCTTTCCTGCTGAGAAGGACTCAGTGCTGCTGCTGGATGAGAGAGCAGTCAGGAGCTGGCAGTGTGTGCAAACCCCACCCTGGGCTGCAGCCCCAGCAGCGTGGGCAGCAGAGCCAGGGAGGGCATTTTGCCCCTCTGCTGAGAGCCCACCTGCAGTGCCTCATCCAGCTCTGGGACCCCAGCACAGGAGAGATGGTTCAAAGGAGGCCACAGAGATGCTCAGAGGTCTGGAGCACCTCTGCTGTGAACATAGGCTGAGAGCTGGGGGTGTGCAGCCTGGGCAAGAAGTGTCCAGACAGACCTTACTGCAGTCCTTCAATACCCAAAGGGAGCCTGTGGAAAAGATGGGGACAAATGTTTTAGCAGACCCTGCTGGGATAGGACACAGGCTAAAGGTTCTGAACTGAAAGGGTAGATTCAGATTATATATAAGGAAGACATTTTTTACAATGAGGGTGGTAAAACACTGGCACAGGCTGCCCAGAGAAGTGGTGGATGCCCCATCCCTGGAAACATTCAAGGTCAGGCTGGATGGGGCTCTGAGCAAACTCACCAAGTTGAAGATATCCCTTCTCCTTGCAGGGGGATTGGACTAAATGGCCCTTAAAGGTCCCTTTCAACCCAAACCATTCGGTGATTCCATGATTCTGAGTTTCTTACCAATGCTGAAGCCAACTTACAGATGTCAAAATTAACCTGAGAGATTAAATACAGCCAGACAAGTTAACCTGATTTCAAGTCTGTTCTTATTTACATGATCACACAAGGGTTCTGCCTGTGGTCTATGAAACTGTGTTTGCAGCTTACAGAAGCAAGCAGTGCTAATTAATTGTTCACATATGGATTCCATCTATGTTTATTTTATGGGTATTAACCTGAAATTAAGTCAACACAAAAGGAAAAGAGAAACAACAAAACTGAGTATTTTCAGAGGCAGCACAAGCCTGAGTCTCGTGACAGCTGCTGTGCCTTTGCAGAATTTTAAGATACAGACACACATTTTTCCCCTTCCGCTGCTATTTCTGTTATGCACGAGAAAGGGAGAAATCAGCTTCCCAGGGAAAATCATCAGCTGTGACTGATACAGAACAAATCGATATCCCCCTAACCCAGAAACAAGATAACAGACACAGGCTGCATAGTGCAAACTCTTGTCCCAGAACTCCCACCTCTGCTGCTTTAATTCAGAGGCAGCTGGCAGAGCACACTGGAATTTCACTCAGCAGACACTTGAAAGCAAGTGGAGGCAACCACAAGCTCCCTCTCTGTGCATTTCTCTATGTGCACACAAACCTGTCTTCAAGAAAGCAAGCGTGAGACAGACCCAAGGACTCCACTGAATGTGTCGAGATACCAGGAAAAGAGTGGCTAAACATCTAAAAAGCAAGTTCCTGTACCTGCAATGAAATAGGTCTCAGAATCATCCTTCAGTCCCCCACCCCCAATCTGGCACTGAACCAAGTCAGGCCCATGAGGACTTTACATTGAATTCAGTGTCTGAAGCTCTTGGTCCACTCAGTTACACAACAGCAGAAACACAGTGACCTGGGATAATAAATCTTGAGAGGGGCACATGATCCAGGTACATCATAGCCCTGACACTCACTGCCCACCTCATCTCCAAATAGCACAATGTAATCTGGAAAGCAACAGATAAGGATGTTGGGGGCAACATGAATTTAACACAAGTAACAAAAAAATGTGTAGAGAGCTGTGATTTTTAAATTGAAGCTGCACTTTTAAATAACCAGCAGTAACAAAACCAAGTGAATCATCTTACTTATCATCAACAGGCAAACTCAAACCAACAATGGATTCACAGTTGTGGCTAAAGGGTATTAACAGTTTGTGAAACATCATGTGGAAACTCAATACTTGTGGTTGAAAAGGATTCAATTCCAGAGATGATTCAGGCATCTTCAGCACAGCTGTAGCCATACACTAGAGTATCTTCTCTACCTCAGAAACTGTTTCTAAACTCCAGGATAATCCCCTAAACCTGATGTCCAGGGCTTGTTCCGAAAGAATTACCTATCCACCCCCAAGTGAAAAAAAAGGAACCCAACCCCTCTTAAATCCTTTGCCAGCTAATCTGTAACAGAGCAATTCTCAAATACCCTGGTGCTGGTTTCAGTTGTAGTGCACATGTGTGACTACAGCCTAAATACCAGCACCATCTGCCTGCAGTGGTCCTGGCAAGGCTGGAGGTGAGCTTGTGTGCAGAGCCAGGAGCACAGGTTGGAGTCCGCCAGCAAAGCAGAATAAGCATAAAGTCTCACCCATTTTACAAGTACAGGGCTGTTTTTGCACCACTCAATGGGTATTTGGTGGGATAATAAAACAAAGCTCTCCTGGAGAGATGTCCAAGCACAAACCTCTCTGCAGAGAGAAATGTTTCTTAAAGCACACAGGCCAACCTCTGAAAGGTTTTGTTAAAGTTTCCCCATATCAGTATATTCCTCCATAACTACAGACTCTGAAGGCAATGTTCATTTTTGGGTTTCAGCATCCCCACTTGGCATGTGTTACCAGTTTCTTTCAAGTCAGGGTTTGGGATTTTAAGCACCACTGGTGTAATTACACCCATCAATTTCTCCAACTCACCAAAGATCTCCCCAGTCTTCCAGGTGCACTTAGTAGGAGAGAATGAAGCTGCTTGCAAAATCCTTGGGTATTTTCATGCAGGAAATAATGCCAGTTTAACAGTTCTCATACTCATACAAATTAGCTGATGTTTGGTTGAATACATTCATATCTGCTGTGAAAAAGATGGCTCCATCAGCTGCTTCTTTATGAGCTTGTTCTAAACCAGTGATGTGACAGTGCAAAACTACTTATTTTCTGTTTCATCAAGAAGTAATTCCTCCAGGCATTAAGATGTGACATAAAATCTTTTACTAAATTGAGCAATTTCATTAAGTTTTCTGTGAAGAAAGCAAAATACAGCATGGAATACAAAAGCTTTTAGAATGTGCCAGGGAATATCATTGGGAAAGTAACAAACTATGCAAGCCACAGGTCTGTATTACACATTTAAAACACTGTCTGAGACATTAATTAACCACAGAAACAGTTTTATATAATGTGATTTAACATCTGTTGTTCAAGAACTCAGGGGCAAACATTTACTCTTTTCTGATTAATATTAGCAACTTAAAAAAATAAAAGGCATTCTTCTGATGACTGAAGTACATTCCCAGGGGGAACCACAGTTCTTTCCACAGAAAGCCTCCAAATAAAACACAGCCAAGTATTGCCTAGAGAGATTAAACACCCAGAAAGCTCTACACAGCAGAGATTCCCACTTCAAGCATTTCACTTTTTCCTGCTTTTGAGGGAGGTGTTGTGAACTCTCACTCTCTTCTGCACGGAAGAAGAGATCTTCAGAGATGCTTTCTTTGTGAGGGACCTTTCCACAGCTCCGGGTTTCCATAGCAACAGCTGAGCATCCTCTCCACCCGTCAGCAGAGACTCATCCGTGGGGCTCCAGCAGAAGGAGCGGACGGTGGCTGAGTGTCCCCCACTGAGGGTCCCCACCAGGCTCAGGCCATCAGTGCTGCAGCTGATCAGGTGGATGTTTCCTGTGGAGGTTCCCCCAATCAGGAAGAGTTTCCCTGCCTTTTCGTGGTACAAGCCACCCACCAGGTAATGCAGGCCATGGTTTCCAGTGCAGACTGACTCTCTGACATCCAGAACGTGCAGCAGGGTTATTGCTTCCTCGGTGTCCAGCTGAGCCAGGTCCCACCAGCAGAACCCCTCATCGTGTGTCAGGCAATAGACCTGTTTGTAATCCTCCCCAGACCAGCCAAGAGAACTCACTGATGAATCTGAATTGCAAGTTGATATCAAAGCATCATCTTCATTATCCTTGTTGATGTCGAACACATTCACCAAGCCATCAGTTGACCCGGACACTACCAAATTGGGCTCAGTAGGATGAAAACAGATTTTAGTGATGTCATCATTGTGACTTTCAGAATAGACTCCCAAGGGTTCTTTAGCTGTGCTGGCACAGTCTGTAACGCCTCTTGCATCCCAGAACACCAGAAACGTGTCCTTTTCAACTTTTTCTGTTCCGGCACAAACGATGAGGTCACTGCAGCTGACATCGAAGCTGATGAAGGCGTTGGAGGGGTAGCCACGGAACACCTGCACAGGCTTCTGTGTGCCTGAGCGAACATCCCAGCACTTCACTGTGCCCTGGCTGCAGGCTGAGAACACCAGGCTGTCACACGTGTGGGCAAACCTGACCCCGCTGAGGATGCCGGGGTGGCCGCTGTACTCCCGCAGGAAGTGCAGGGTGTCCCTGTCGTACACCCTGATGGATTTATTGGAACAGGAAACTGCCAGGAAGCGGCTGCTCCCGGGCTGGGCAGCTGGGGAGGTGTCCATGTCCAGCAGGTAGGCAGGTTCCTGGCTGGGCACACAGCGCCTGGCTATGCGCAGAGCCGCCAGCTGCTCCTCCACCTTCTCCACTGCTGCCATCTCCCCAGAAACCTGCAATAAATAAAAGCCAAGCAGAGTTTTAATTACAACATTCCTAAACAGTGTTAGCTTTAAAAACACGTACGGGAAAGCATCTGGTGCAGAGGAGCTAAAATTCAATTATCCCGATGACCTCCCCACCACAACTCCATTCACAGGAGCACAGAAGAGGAAAGGCCTCCCTGATTCAGGGAGTTCAGGCTCTTGTGTCTGTAAGCACTACACCAGATAATCCCCTTAACAGATTAAACAGTCTATCTGGGAACCCTGGGAGAGTCACTTAGCTAAATTTGCTTTATTATTTTCATAAAGTAACGTGATGTTCTCCACAAGTGGAAAAAAAATTAAGTCACCCCGTCTACCTGACGAGGAGTAAGTTTTTTTCTGGGAAGCACAGCCCACAAAAAGCTGCACCAGTACAACTGCAGGATACTTCTGAAGTGAACTTCGGTGCTGAGGGATGTGCACAGGGGAGGCAGAGAACAAAACCAAAATTACACAGCAGTACAGGCTGAAATGGCCTGGTGAGGTAATTTTACAAGTATTTAAGTGTCCAATGACACACAGAAACACCTGCCAGCGTATCAGGGACCACCTAAACAGGCTACGTGGCATGTGGAATTCACTGCAATTAAGCATCTCAAAGTTTTCTGAGCCTCCTCTAAAACCAGAGAACACTGGCTTTTAGTGCAGCTGATAAAAATCTTCCCTTCAGAGGCAATTCCTCTCTGGCACTGCTGAACCCTCCTAGAAACCCAAACTATTCCAGCAATGCACACAAATGCAAACTTTACCCAGCAAAACCAAAATTAAACAAAATTCTCTTGGATCCTCTCATATATCCACTCCTAAAATATGCCCTAAAAAAAAAAGGAGAAACAGTTTTCCTTTCTATAAGGAAAACAGAAAATTCCATTTTGTAATTGCAATAAAGTTTCCATCAATGCAGAGTCAGAAAAAGCACAGCAGCATTTACATTTTAGAGACATATTTGCAATGGTTTTAGTGGTTCACAAACTACAACCATTTTTTAAAGGAAGATCTAGGTATGTTAATACAGTCATCCACTTCTGTTAAAAACATAGATTCAATTAGATCACTATTCTATGTTTAAAAAGAATCAAAACCCAAATACTGAGGGAATCACAGCAAGTTTTAAGGGGTCAATACTCCAGTGACTTCTCATTGGTACTGATATTTCCTTAAGGTCTGGACCAGCAGCCAATCCCAGGCAACACATGCATGAAACAATCCTTTTAAAAAAAAAAAATCCAAACAGAAATGGAATAAAAATCAGGCAGACACAGAATGCAAGAAAATATTCTCATGCCTTCCTAGCTGTTCTATCATCAATTTTTCTGCAAATTCTCTAGGCTGGATTTTTAGGGGTGGAATGTGCAAGTTTCCATGTATTACTTGCTTTAGTCATAATTATTTTAATTGTCCATGAGAGACCAAAACCAAAGGAAAAGTTGCTATGACAAAGCTGCATTCTGCTTTTTTTCCTTCTTGGCGTTGTTTGTGGTTTCAGGGGTTTGCTTTCCCTCCTCTGGTTTGGTGCACACAAATATTCATGACACCATGTGACAAACCAGCAAATTCTTAAAAAACAGCTTAAGCAGGCACACATAAAAACTTAATTCCCAAGTCACAAATAATCTCACTAAGCGATTTGCCTCAGTAATATCCTGACAATGAGGTCCTCAGGTTAATCTTCTACATCAAAGCAACCTTTCAGAGCACATCTACCAGTCATTTTTGCCATAAAATGCAGACATCCTGTGGAAACTCCTTTTCCCTCTGAAGCAAAGAAGTTCAACGTGTTTTCTGGCATTACCCTGAGCCTACCCACAGAACTTGTTCCTTACTTACTTTTCTGAGTATGTCCTCAAATGAAACAAGCTTTTACTAGAACTGTTACATAAAGCCAACTGTTCTCAAACGCTGTTTGCTACGCTACTTAAACACAAAACTGTTAAACGTCCATGCAAATTAATAATATAAACTGAAGAAATAAAATATTTTTAACATTCTTAATTAGGAAAACTACTCAATTCCATTTACTGAGGAATTACAATGGAAGTTTCTATTTAAACAGAGTTTCAAACACACATGCTTGAGGGTGGAGAAAGGAGTTTCTGTAAACCAGCTCTTCTGCCGTGCTATGGTTACTAAAAAAATCAGGTTCTCTCTGTAAATTTCTTGTAAGAAAAAATGTAGTTTTTCAAGCTGACCTGAATTTTAAGCTCTAAATATTCAGACTTTGTCTACTCAAAAGGCCAAGTAAACTCAAACAGACATGTTCCTGACAAATGTCATCCATTTGGAAGGCAAGCTGCAGTTGTTTAAATATTACTGACTATGATAGAGAGTATCTTTCAATAAGCAGTTTCTACAACACTCATGTCAGAGCTTTTACTGCTGGGGAAAGCGAAGGAACTCTACAAATACCCAGAAGTTGTAAAAAGCCAGAGTCTGCAAAAGAAGGTTCATTCAGTTTTAATAATATTTTCTGGGAAATAAAATTAGCTCAATGCAACTCTTAAGCTTTTGCCCAGAATGGCTTAAGTACAGCTATTCTGAAATACCAGAAAATGCTATTCATGTTTTCAGAGAGAAGTGCAATTTCTGCTATGAGGAAGGTGAATGGTTCAGTTTTCAATTTTATTTCCAGTGCAACAACTAAAAAGCCTTAAAGTTGTGTTCAGTGGCAGCCAGGTTTTTGCTAAAAACCCTGTAAAATGTCTGCCTTAGTAAGAAAGTCTTCAGACTATTATGAAATTGTGATTGAAGGTTATACAAACAATTCATGCTCAAACTTCAGGGTGTAGCTGCCAGCCCTTCCTTTTCAGAAGGGGAAGTTACTGTTGTATTTTGATGGGAAAGTTTAAATGGCAGGAATAGGATCTGTGTTAAATTTATGAGACAAATAGGAAACAATGGTCTTCCAAACACAATAGAAGATAACTAAGCACTGGACTGCAGCCACCTACAAAGCACACAGTCCTCTGCACTGAAGCACTTTTAGTTCCTTAAGCTCAGCAACAGAGGTATCTGTTTTCCAAAGAATCCTTTGGCAAAATCATTCTTTGAAACATTTTGGACATAGCACAACAGCCAGTTGTGATGATTAGAGAGGAGAACTGCTCATGTTTGTATGACAAACTCTCTGACACAAAGACTTGTACCAACAGCTTGCTCTTGGACTGCTCCAGTCTCAAAAAAAACCCCACAGAGGGCAGTGGCAAAAAGCTCTTCTTTTCCCATGGTTCCTCCTCTGCTCAGAATGTGTGGTAGTTCATTAAAATCAGGTTTTTCACTTTCTCCAGCTCACTGTGGCCCATGGTCTGGACCTATAGTCTCAACACTGACGAAATCCAGGTGATGTCAAGGTGTCAGGAAACCACCACCAGCACTGGGATGACACATGAGCACCTGGCTGAAGGTGTCTGGCTCTGTCCAGTCACTTGTGTTTGAAACAGAGGTGCAATCCCATCCTTAGGGATCACCATTCCTTATGTGGAACAGCTGAATCTTTCAGTTGCATCCACACCTGCACCCCTTGAGCCAGGAAAAGCCACCTTTTATAAATTAAACTTGAAACTTCTGTATTATTATAGCTAGATCTCAGAAACGATACTGATGTGATCTGTTCTATGAATTAAGTACACAGTTACATGCAACCCCTGAACATCTCCTGGATACCACAACTGCCAGAAACAATAAGCTTCTGGAAGGACACTCAAAACTCATTGCATCTTAGGAACTCAGAATAAATACAGTTCTCTGAAATAACCTAAAATATTTTGACCTCCAGGGCATCCTACAAGGCTCCTTTAAAAAAGAAATAAACTTGATGTTTAGAATAGAAGGCACGAAGTGGAAGTGATGCCAAAGAGGCAGGACAGGATTTTCAGATGTCTTTGTTATGTGTTTTTCAGTGGTGGAGTATGGAAACAACCACACAGCAAGACTAGAAGCAAACAGTTGTGCCAAAGGCAGCCCTTTCCAATGGTGGAGAAATGAAAAGCAAGTACCTATCTGCACAAACTAAACACTTAATATTGTCCCAGCACATTCTGCTCTGCTGTTCTGTGCAGTACCCTAAACACTGCAGCCTCAGTTCAAGCCAACAGGCTCATCAGTCCTCTTCAATCAAGAATGTTTTTCAAAAGATAAACCAGCAAATCATAAGTTATTTCCCTTTTCCTTTGAGTGGTGTACAGAAGATGCTGCCAAGTTGCATAGTTCTCATTTCCAAAAGGGAATGTTAGCTCAAAATTACATAGAAATACAAATTTTCCTTTGAAAAATACAGGGAAAAATGTGGAAAAATGGCACATTGTCAAAGATTTAATCACTAATGTAAGAGTAACTTATGAGTAGGAGGGTAGAAATACGTAATAAAAATGAAAAAGACCTGTAGTTCTGGCAATCTTCTCTGAAGAGGTCAGCTACCAAAAATAGCAAGGGATCTGAACAGCAGTAGATGAAATCTTGCACTGTTCTTTCCTACCATAAACAATACAAACAGACCCTCCCTTTATTTTCACAATTTTTAAAAGTTCAAGAGCAAGCTGAGAACAAACCCGGAGCTCTGGGCAGTGGGAAGCAGCTGCTGCATGCACAGGCCATGTGGATTGCATTTGGGAGCAGAGCTGCCAAGGCTGGGAGAACTCAGCACTGCTGCACTTCCCAATGCAGGGCAGGGCAGAACTCAGCACTGCTGCACTTCCCCAATGCAGGGCAGGGCAGAACTCAGCACTGCTGCACTTCCCAATGCAGGGCAGGGCAGAACTCAGCACTGCTGCACTTCCCCAAGGCAGGGCAGGAGCCTGCAGGGACCTCTCCTCACTGGCAGCACTCCCCAGCAGAAGATGGCTCAGAAAAGCTCTGAGCACCCCTCAGGAATGCAGTTTCTCCAGCACACACACTCCCATAGCTGGGTTTGTTATTTTGCCCAAGCAGAGGGAGAAGGGGTTTTTCCAGCATTCCCACAAAGCCTGCTGAGGGCAAAAAGACAAGAGCATTTAGTCATCAGGCAGGAAGGGAATAAAATGCATGAGAGGCTATGCTAAAGTGCAGAGACAAGATGTAACTGCCAAGAGAATTATTTCATCCTCTCAAATCAGCTACATCTCGCTTCCAAACGTAAAGCACAGTCAGAAAGTAGCTCCATGTAATTCTTCATTTGCAGAACAGAGAAAATTCCGTCACTAGAATAGAAAGGAGGAAAAAGATAAAACACAAAGTCTATGGGAAGATCAAAAAAATTAGGTCTACCAAGCTACTTGCCTTTCATGAAATCAATTCCTGCCCTCCCTCCAGGACTGAGCTTCAGGGTACAATCCTGTTTAGCAATGGAGAGAGGAGCTGTAGGTGGGAGAGAGAACCAAGGAAATGGCCTTAAACAGTGTTGGTTGAAGGGAAAAAAAAAGAGTCAGAGGTAGGAGAGAATAAAGGGAAAAAGGTCCAGCTGTTTAGTGCTTTGGGGTTCAATAATTTAAAAAAAGAAATTTAAAAATGGAAACTACAACTTCTCTGAACACATCTTTTGGGGGTATAAGCAGGTGTTCACATCAATACAGAAACAAAACCTCTTTTGAAAATTATACTGGACATCCACAGAGTGAGAGAATGCAAAAACAACTTCTAGACTGGATCAAGCATAGCTTTAAATGTATAAATAATAAAAACCATACAGCGACTATTGTCATCAAAAGAAAACATTCAGATTGGGTTTTTTTGGATGTAAGATTCTGCATTCAAACTAGAAAGACCTATCCTGATTTTGCATCGAACACTGGAAAATATGCTGGAGACAGCTGAGATCTAGAACACTTAGGCGTGCCTTTAGGTCCAAAGTGCAATGAATTAACACCCAGACTGGAGTAATTGAAAGCCTGTTGACAGAAATTCATGAACCAAAGAGATGGTAAAGAGCTGCAAAAGATCAGATGATCAACTGAAAAAGTGTAGAAGAATCGAATGTACAATTAAAAAATCCAAATAAGCTAGACAGCACTATACAAAACTACAAAAATGCCAAATTACAAATGTTGGCTTCAAAACTAAGGCAAATTTATTAAAATATGATGCTCAAATTGCTAACCTACCTTCTCTGGAACAATTTAGAAGATCCTGACATAAAAATGGGAAACATAGTTTCTAAATACTCTAAGAAATTGTGTAAGATAATATTTCAAACATGTTTGAGAACACCCCTTTTTCAATCTTCTCTTTTCATCCAATTCCATGCTGGTGATACAGACCTACTAACAGAGGAGCCACAAAGGAAGCTGTCCCTGAAATCCCACTGTGCCATGAGCAGAGAACCAACCAAGAACTTCCTTGTGAGGGGGAGCTTTCCTCGTGGTGACCTCACCAGGTAGAGGATGTGACTGCACCCAGGTGTGGATGAGATGGTCATCCAATAAAGGAGTAATAAGAGGATAAGACATGATCTATTTTACTCTCATGGCTATTCTCAGATTAAGCTGGCAGAAGCTGCAGCAGAAGCAATCCTATTTTATAAAGGCAAGTCTGAAAGAGTTCCAGGCAAAGGGTAAATTACAGAGATACTGCAATTGGGCTTTCTGTATTCTAAATTCTATATATTATGCTTTCTTCTTTTTCCTTTTTTTTTTTTTTCCCTAACAGAGAATACTGTATTTAAAAACACTCTGAAAGCTCATCTACACTTAAAATGCACTCTCAGAAGCCTCTGAACAGGTAAACAACAAATGCTGCATTCTCAGGTGGATTCTAGAGAACAGGAAAATTGTCCTAGTGCTGGGCCCTGGCTTTTGCACTGAGCAAGGCTCTGTCATGGGGGGTCAAAGATGAGGTTTGTGCCTGCTGCCTGTAATGGAAACACAGCTATCCAGGCCAGGCTGCTGCAAACCTTGAAGAGAATCCAAGTCTCAGCCTTCTGCACTTGTGCTTATCTCATCAGACCACAGCCACCACAGAAAAGTCATTTCCTTTCTCTTGTGAGCACCTCCCACCAAATGCATCCTAGTGAGAGGACTTCTTGTAACCACAAATATAGGAAAGAAGATACAGAACTAGTCAGGTTCTCAAATAACAGACAGCCAACAGCTGCTGGCAATCAAACACGGAGGATACAGTGCTCACCTGCATGTAGTATTAAGTTTTGGTCCATTCACATTTCAGCACAGCAGCCACAAGCAGCTCACAGGAGGTTCATGCTCACTAACAGCATTTTCTTTTGTGAAGAGGTCCAACAGCTTTGCTGTCTGACCTGGCACTAGAGCTATGCACAGAGATGGTCATCTCAAATAAGACAGAAATAAACTATTTTTCTAAGTGGATTTGAACAAGAGCCTGGCCTTCAAACACTTCTCAGTCCTGACTGTGGCAGAAGAGCTTGCTGAGCAATTCCCAGCAAGGTGCAACATTCACTCCTCACTTTCTCAATCAGTGAAAATAGGGACAGTACTTGCCTAACTCACAGTCCTTGTGCACACAAGTATTCGTAAGTACAGCCAGCAGCAAATTTCACAGAAAAAGCGTTCTTCTGAATGTCTACATTACAAGATACAATGCAAAAGTCACAGTGACACAGTGGTGCACCTGCAAATTCCACAATCAAAAAGTGCTCTGATGCCCTTTCAAGTTTGGGATTATGAGAAAGGACTCCAAGAGCAATGATTTGCAGAGCCATTTTAAGCTGAATAAAAGACCACATGAACAGGCAACACCAGAGATCCACCCTACAGAGAAAGGTGAAAAGAAAAAATTACTTACAGCTGCATGAATAATTTAGTGTCTTTGAAACAACACCATTTATTTCCTTCAGTTTAGACACTGCCACTTACTACCAGCATCCTCATATAGAAGAAACCTGGAAATAAGTAAGACGCTCCCAAAGATTAATAAAATTTGCTGAAATTCTTCCAAAGAATTTATTTCTACACCACAGGAAGCCTGGGAAATTTCAGCCTGAATTTAGCAGCAACCATAATAAAAGGATATGAAGAAACTTTGCTCTAATTGGAAAAAGAGCTTCTACTACCCCACATTGGTGCCAAAATACCTACAATAACATAAAGGTGATGTTTTATTTACTGGAGTATTTCAGAAATTCTTTCACAACAGTAATTTACCTTAAGTACACTTCATTATCAGGCCTCATTCTTCAAAACACAAAACTATTATGTTTTCAAGACTCTTCTTAACAACCCAAGCTTAAATCAGTTGCAGGTGAACAGGTAAGAAGATAATCCCCTACATGTGCAGATGTAGGGGAATACAAGACAAACAACATTTTTATGTTTGGTAACTTGTAGCCCCACTCTAACATCACTGCCCAAGCAGTTCTCTGCAGTTCCAGATGTATTGCACAGGCATTAAACATCTGCCAAGCCTAAGCAGGGAAAATAACTTCTCCTCAATTTCCTCACCTGCTTCCCCAGAACATGCAGATCACTAAGGTGTCTTTGCCAGTCACATCCCACAATATAATTTTTTTTTATATTTAGGTACTCCAGAACATCCCCATGACAAGGTAATTTGTCAGACCCTCTTCAGTTTCAAAGCAACAAGAGAAACCTGAGATCCCTGTGTGCCCATGACAGTTCACAGACTATCAGTTTCCAAAACATGCTCTTTGTGCACAGTCTGACAGCTGGAGGCTCTGCTGAATCTTTATCATGCCCTAAGCTCAATTTTCAATGCTTTGTAGCAGACAAAAGGAAAATATGTCATCTAAGTGACAACAGGAGGATGGGAGAGGCTGAAATAAAGGGTTTCAGAGCTATGTTGCCTTTATCCTGTTCAGGAGAATTTACTTTTGAGTCTCCACAAAAGATGCTAAGGCATCAAGGATGTGGACATTGAACCCATGCAAGGCACCCTCTTCTGTTCTTTGCTATCAGGAGCCTTTAGACAGTGCTTACTCTTGAACCATACATGGAATTCCAGCAGAAGCTCCACCAAGGCCATAAAAAAAAATTAAAAAGAAAAAAAAAAAAATCAGCTTTTACTTTTCATGATACCCAAATGCACAGTGATGTCCATACTCTACTGGAAGTTCATGTTCAACTGTGTTTTCACTCTTTAAGTGATTTAGGATCCATCATAAGAAATAAAATTGTGAAAGGGAAGGACAAAGTGTGCAGGTATTGATACTCCAGACTTTCTGATCATGAGATCTGCTGCATGCAGCAACACAGACAATCCCTGCTGGCAAAACAGAACTCTATGTTTTTGTTAGCACCCATAAACCCCTAAGGCCTGTGTGGAAAACCTATTTTTCTGACATCCACAAACACCTTTCCAAAGTCTTCAGCAGCCTGTTGCCCCCAAAATAAGACAGGGATAAAAAGCAAAGTCAAAAGCTTTATGCATTTTAATAACCCTGCTCTCAAGCCATGTTTGTTTTCAATGCTTAAGTAATCCTCTATTTCACAGGGTCATAGCAGGCTCCCAGCAGTGCCCTTTGCTGAGGCCAATGCCTTGATAACCAAGACATAATCAAGTGCAGAGAAGGAAGCGTTAGCTGATGCAGGTAATGGACTGTTTATTTCTCAAGAACTAGCTGGATGCTTTGTCTTGTGTAGCTTGGCAAAGACAGAGACTGAGTGAGATATGATTACCATCTACAAATACATCAAAGGAATAAATGCTGGGGAGGGAGGGGAGCTACTCAAGAACAATACTGGCACAAGAGTTTAAGAGTATAAACTGACCATAAATAAAATATGGAGCAGAAATCATAAAGTTGCTCCTACAAAATACTTCCCAGTTATAACAGTGGGGGTAAAAACTTTAACTGTCTTCATCTGCTTGTATAACCTCGCCAGTCCGGCACCCACCACTGTCCTTGCACAGAAAAGAACCCAAATAGGAAGGCAGACTGAGAAATAAGCAACTCGGAGATAAGCTGGCTCATTATTCCTTTCTGGAGGACACCGCACTGCAAGGCAGACAATAGCAAGACACAGTAATTCCAAAAGCAGCATTAAAGACCTTAGTAAGAGGGCATGTGTGTGCACAGAGAGCATGCAGCTTCCAGCATGAGGCGGCCTCCTCTCCATGCCGCTGGAAGTGTCGGGACAGCAGCCGAAGGACCGAGCGTTCCCCTCCACCCGGCCACATCTACTGCCAAGGATTTTGGGTGGAAAATCCCAAACGGAGTTTGGGACAGGCTGCCAGGGGCTGTCATTCCGCACTCGGCCACCGGGTGTCGCCAGTGACCGGCCCAGAGCAGCGCAGAGCGTGAGTCGCGATTCACACGATCCAATAATAATTAACCCGAGCGTTAATAAACTGCCAATATTTTCTTCCTTTTAAAAGCCTCCTTTCCTCAAATAAGACCGTTAATCAAAAATCACAGCCTTCTCTTAGAACTGTCGAGCACGAAAAACTGAAGAAAAAAAAATCCAACCAAATTCAACTACACCGCAACTTTTCTATCTGAACCATCAGAGGTTAAAAACGTTCTTTATTAAAGTCTCATTTTCTGACTTTAATCCACAGATTTTGATCATTTAGACTTCATAATAATGCGAGATGAGACTCGTATGTCCATGCAAGGCACACATAAACATACAGGGAATGACTTTTTATTTCCTCTTTTGGCATCCAGCAAGTGCTGAATCCAGAAACCCATCACTCAAATTGCCCAGGGAAGAGGGAGGAACAAACCAAACCCAGCAACTACAAAACCCTTCCTCTCTCCATCTGTTACACTCATATCTATCTCCCACAGACATTGCTGAAGCAGGAGTGTTCAATGCACATGCAAGGTAATAGTTGCCCAAAACATTAAACCACTGGATTTGATTTTTCTTTAAATCTGTTTTTCTCCCTTTCAAAACTCAGTCATGTATTTCCTTAGATATCTTGACAACATTGAATAAAGTAAAATCAAATCCTCTGACCTCAAAAAACTCCTTCATAAAACACATAAGTTAGGATTGCTAGCAGAAGAGCTCTATGTTTCTAAACAAGAATCTTTGCTTTCACAGCTGCTTGTCCCTTCTGATTGCACAAAGGAGTAACTTAATTCTAGCTCTCCCACTCATTCCCACAGCAACAAAGATACACAAATTATTATTATTATGAAAAGATCCTCAGATTATGGAAAAGTGAACATTATCTGAAGCTTCCTATTCCAGGTACTGCCAGCATACAACTCCAGTTTGCCAGTTTTAATTAAATGCTGGGTTGTCTTTTCACAAATTTAACAGCTGACCAATTGTACAGCACTTTTGTATCTTATTTTTAATGAACAGCTGAACAATGCATTTGCCTTGAAATAACAGACAAGGGAAAAAAAGATCTTGGTAGTTATGACAAGGTGCAGGGAGAGGAGCTGTTAATCAAGTTACATTTAAAAAAATTAGGATTCTGCTGAAGAAAAAAAAGAGATTGCAAGAAAGATGATAAACACTACAGCAAAACTGTTTTAGCTTACAACCAATTTTGGATTTGCATAACTTAATTTAATTCAGCATAAGAACTAAGAATATTTTCATGTATCTGCTTTTCTACAGATAAGATTCAGTTGCCAGATCAAACAATGAGCCCTTTTATTTTGATTTTTTATTAGGTTTGCATTTACCTGGAAAACTGCAGAATTTAAAAAATAAAAAAAGAAAAGAAGTGCCCTTTCAAGGTCACAGTGCATTCTTATATAAAACAAGTCTCAAAGAGGAAAACAATAGGAACTAATAAGTTTTGAAATACTTGCATTCCTCTATCTGCTGCAAATTTAGTCTCAAACAAAACATTCAGGTCACCTCAAAACATTTTCAGCAATACAAACAGCATGATAAAAAATAATAAAAAACCCTGATAATATTAACAATCTGCAAGAAGCGCTTTCAGATTAATGTGAAAAGGGGCAATAAATCAATGTAAAGTCTGTAAAGAGTATAAATAACAGTACAGATGGTTCATGTTGCAAAGGAGATCAGACTAGGTAATGTAATAGTCCTTCTGGACTTTTATGCCTGACATAGAATAAAAATTTATCAGACTGAAGAGTTTATCTTTTTCTTAATGTCTGGTGTGAAAGCCACTGATGGGCTTGTCCTCACACAGGAGAAGCTGAGCCCCAAAAAACCAATCTTTTCATTCACCAAATAAAACCAAGCCTTAGATTGTCAGCAGAGGCAGCTTGGTGTCAGCACAGCTGAGCAGCATGGTAGTGCTGATTTCCTTCTGCTTTGCCAGTTTCTCTTTTTTTTCCCCAGGAAAGCTTGGAAATACCATTACTTTTATACTTCCAGGAAAAAGCACAGCAAAGCTGCAGAACCCAGCTGGGAAATGCTGCCAGCAGGTAGCAACCACCTGGTCTCTCAGGAGACCTTCCACTCAGTCAGGTACACACCAGACTCCAGGGCTGCCCTGCAAAAATGATGCAGCAGATGAAAAAACATTTAAAAAAATGAAAAATTGAAAGGGTGAGAGAATTGGGATTATTCAGCCTGGAGAAGAGAAGGCTTTGGGGTGACATAATTGCAGCCTTGCAGTACCTGAAGGGAGCCTGTAAGATGGAGAAAGACAATTCACCAGAGTCTGGAGTGACAGGACAAGGGGGAATTAATTCAAAGTGAGAGAGGGCAGGAAAAAATCCTTAACTGTGAGGGTGCTGAGGCCCTGGCCCAGGCTGCCCAGAGAAGCTGTGGATGCCCCATCCCTGGGAATGTTCAACACCAGGCTGGGTGGGGCTTGGAGCAACCTGGTCTGGTGGAAGGCATCCCTGCCCAGGGCAGGGGGTTGGAATGAGATTTTAAGGTTCCTTTCAACCCAAACCATTCTATGATTCTATGCTCTCTTTAAAAAAGCATTTAAAAAGTCATCATCGATCATCCCATGCACAGAAGAACTCTTAAGTGGGAGGAAAAAAAAAATTATTATAAGGTCTTAGACCAGAAAAGAAACAGGCAGGCCCCAGGTCATGCCAATGTATGCAGAGGCTGCCCAGGACTTCTGATCCCACCTTTCCCCACGGGGCTGTTCCTTGACCCCATAAAAAGATATCTGGAGGAAAACACAAACAGCTACACCAGTCTTTAAACAAACAGAAACCAGGATGCAAACTTTAAACAAGCACCATGTAAAATTAGCACCTAGAAACCATGGGATTCACACGAACACAAACCTGTTCAGTTACTCTGCTGACAGGGACAATTATCTTCAAGGAGCTGCTCTGCACACACACTTCATTAAATCTGATTATTCTCTCAAACAGGAAACCCAGTGAAAATATTCGGAAATAAAAGGCATTAACATAACTTAGATCTGAGAACCAAGGTTTTACAGACCTAAAAACCAGCATACTAAGAAAAGAGCTTGTGCTTCTGCATTCTTTCAAATATGTAATGCATGTCTTGGAAAAGTTAATTTAGAATTGTAAGATTATAACCAATATGAGTAAGTAACGTAACACACAACTGACAATTCCACTCTCTGTATCTTGCAGGAAAAAGTTAATTCTGCAACATAGCACACTTCAAGACATCTGTTGATTATATAAAGTATACTTTAAGGATGTGCATATGACATCTTTGGCACTAGTTCTGTAACTATTTTTTTATTCAAGACCACAGAAAACTGTCTTTTCCTTTTTTCCCCAAGAGAGTAAAACAACTAAACAAAAAAACCCACCCACACTGCAACTTACATTTCTTCTTCTGACCTCTTCCAGATTTGTTTGGCTGTGGAGTTTTCTTGCTTGTTTTAGACTGTTACAATTATTAATAAAGATTCCCACCTGCACCACACCTAGGTGAGGTCAGCTGGGGCTCACCGGCATAACTTCCTAATACATACATTTTATTGAACCACAGACTCGCTAAGGTTGAAAAGGACATTTGTGATCAAGTCCAGACCTTAACTCAGCACTGCCAAATGCCCCACCACACCGTGTCCCTCAGCACCCCATACACAGGATTCTGAACACTTCCAAAGGACAGTGATCCCACCACTGCCCTGGGCAGCCCGGTCCCTGCCGGTGTTTCCTTGCCGGGATCCTTACCCGGGCCGTGTCACGGGTCCCGGTGCCGATGTTGCTCCCCCCGATCTTTGTCCGGGCCGTGTCACGGGTCCCTGTCCCGGTGCCGGCGTTGCTCCCCCCGATCTCTGTCCGGGTCCGGGTCCCGGTGCCGGTGCCGGCGTTGCTCCCCCCGATCTCTGTCCGGGTCCGGGTCCCGGTCCCGGTGCCGGTGCCGGTCCCTCAGAGCCGCCCCGGCCCCGCCGCGTGCGCGCCGCACCGCCCCCGCAGGCCCCGCCCCCGCCACCCGATTGGCTGCTGCCGCCGCCATCTTCCGTCCATGGAGGCGGGGAAGGAAGCGAAGCACGGGAAGGGGATTGGCGCAAAGGGCGGACGGGGCGTGGCCGGCCCGCAAGCGGCGCCGTGTGATTGGCTGCTCAGGGAAGCCCCGCCCCGTGGGCGCGGAGGCGCTCGGACATGGAGCGGGTTCGCAGCAGCGGGAGCCTCGCTGAGGGAAGGGGGATCGGTTCCTAGGAGGGACCCAAACACTGAGAAGGACTAAAAGGTTAATTAGGTTTCCTTTTCCTTCCGCTTCCTGTTAGATTTTCCCAGATACTTATTTTTTTTTCCAATTAAGCTTCCAAATAGTATTTTTCTCCTGTTTTTTTTTTTACTTACCATTCACTAGGCTAACATATCCAGGCTATGAGAAGGAAGTTGGCATAACTGACGTTTGCTTCTTTAATGTTTTATTTCGTATTGCCCCAAGTTTTGTAATTCAAAATTCCTTTTTCTACTCTGAATTTACTGTTCAGCACTGATGAGTACTGCATTAATCCATAACCTTGGATGGATATTATTCAGTAAGGAAGATAATCTGGACCTTTATTTTCATACCAGTTGCAATCACATTTATGGTCTTTTCTGTTAAATGATGTGAATAATATTACCAATATAATGGATAAATAAATAAACAATTTCAATAAATTTTTTAAACATGAAAATATTTTCATTAGCTTTATTTGCACTTCCATTTTTAAAAAAATTTAAATCTAAGCATTTGATCTATGTATTTTTCTAACAAGATAAATAAGAGTTGTATCTAAACTCAATGACATGGTCAGGTTACATGGACAGTGACCACGGAGCAGTATAAAAAACACACCTTCTACTGGAGTTTAATAGTCCTTAAAGCAGAAAGTCAATCGAAAGACTTCAAAGTACTGACAATTTCATTTTTCTGTCACTAGCAGTGTGCAAAATTTTAATTCTACCTGCTCCAGTATAATTGTTATTTTTACTATTTCTACTTACGTGGTGCATAATGTAAGTATTTATGTCCTACCAGTGCAATTATCTTTCTGAGAGCAGAGATTACCCCTTTCTGTTATCACTCTGCAACATCTTGAGTAGTTTATTAGAACCAGATACTTGCACTCCTGAGGAGTCAGATGCACAGCTCTCTGAACCCACAACTGCCATGAAAAAGTGTCCCTTTTTCATTTATTTTTGCTCCTTAACAGTTATTTGGTTAACAGTTTTACAGTGCCCTGAACATAGAAAAATACCTAAATACATCAAAGCACAAAGAGCCAAATGACACACTTATGTTTTCTTAGTAAATACCTTCCCCTCATTGTGAAGCCTGGTCATGCCAGAGTTCTGTTACCCAGAACTAATGTCTGCTCACATTGGTGAGATTAATTCTGAACATTTCCAAGCAGGAGGCAGATGATTGCACTGAGGCACAATATGCATTATAAGACTACACTGCAAATGTCAGTATTACAATAACATTTTCAGCTGGTAGTTTTTCATCTGAGTTTCCTTGGGGCAGTTGCCAGGAATTCATCAAATACCTTCTGTTCATTGTTCATGTGGTAAAAACAGCTGCAAGATCAACTGGAATGCCACAGTTGTACAGGCACGGATTTGGTGCCCAGTGCTCCCAGGACAAGTCCAGCTGTATTAACAGAAAGTGCCATTTTTTGGATAGCACACCAATGCTGCTGAGTCACTGTGTACCATGGGGAGAGATGCAGCTGTAAAGTTCACCACAGGAATCGCAGGGCAGATGCTCCAGAGATCACTTGTAACTCCTGACAGTTACTTTACAGCCGTAAAAGATATTTTGAGAAAGGAATCTTTAAGATCCCCACCTTAAAAGAAACAGTCTAAACAAATCTGAGTTTCAGTGTCACATACTCCAGGACAGAGGTCAAGAACTCAAACAGAAAATTGTCTAGCATGAGAATTTTTTTTCTGTGTGTTTGCATCTACCTAATATGCCAAGGTTATTTTTGTGGCAGTGTAGTTTGGCTACCTTTACCAACTTTTTCAGTGTAACAATTTGTAATTAGCTCATATGTGAATGGAGACAAGGTGTTACATACCAGGGATCAATGAACATAACCCCATCAGCAGATTCCTGCAGCTGAAGTAGCAGAAGTTAATGTGGTTTGCTCTATTTTTAACATCTTCAAAAGGAACAGCTCATTGGTTTCACTTTTCAGTTCTCCTCTGTTGGGGATTAGGGGGAGCAGGGAGCTGGCAAACCTCTCTCTGTTGTTTTTTGGCAGTTCTAGCTGCAGAACTTGACAAAATGGTCAAAGGAGGAAAATTTATTAAGACTTATGATAATCAGGTTTTGGAACCTGCTGAAGGTACTTCAATGCTTAACTGGCACTTAGTGCTGAATAAGCATTTAATAAATCAAAAGCAAAGGCTGATTAAATTATATACTCCAATTACATAGTACAATAAAAAGTTTTGATTGCAAAGTCAAATTGTTGGGTAAGGACATCATTTTAAGAGGTCAGCTCAGAGTTAGCAGTCTCTGACTTCACATAACCTAACTTCCTTCATCCTGCAGTATGAGAGCTGTATCTTTCATCTCTTTGCTGCAGCAATTCTTAATTTTAATAGTGCTACTGTTGGTAACAGTGCTCACAATTTTGCTAGTTCAAAATTTTATATTGGATCCTGTTTAAAACAAAACTTGGGCCTTGCACTGTGGGCTCCTCCTCAGCCTCCCCAGCTGTTTCCTGTAACTGTCCCTAAGAGGCTTACTGGATGTTCTAGGCACATTCAGGTGGGAAAACAGACTGCAGACACATATTTCTGCTTTCCTGGTCATCCTCACTACCTGAACACCCCTGCTAAGGGGGTACATATTGAAATTTGATTTTTTTATTGGCAATTTTGCTCATGGCAAGAATTCCAGATTCCTCCCTGAAGAGGAAACTTCAAGCTGGGCACTAAAGCAGGAGCCTTCCTTCCACCTGAGGGGTAGTAGAGGGCACCTGAAGTGCACAGTTCACCTAACACATTCTCAGTCTTTGCTGTACTTGTACAGAGGCAAACAGCAGAGCCAAGCTTGAGCCATTACCCTTCTCCCCGGCTTTTCCCAAGAACCTCAGACAACCCACCCACGTGTGAGATTGCTGAATACAAAAGGCATGCATTATGAAGCAGCTCAGATCTGCTGTTTACTGACTTTTGGGAGGGGCAATTTCTTGAGGAGGTAGATCTGTCAGCTTCTACAGGCTGTACAGGTTTTTGAGAGGGTACCAGCTTTATTTTTGCTTCAGCATCTGATCTCCTAACCCCAAGTGAAACAGGTTGACACTGAGATCACTTACAGAAGACTGGTCCCCAAAAGCCCAAGTTCAGCACTAGGCCATTATATCAGGTATGTATTTCAGAACTCTTGATCATAGATACAATACTTGCATAAGTACTGAAGTGTCTTGTGTATAAATTCTAAAATAGTCATTTATTTGTATTGACAAGAAAGAAAACTCGGCAACCAGAGGTTTAAAAAAGGTGCCCAAACAGGCCACTAAGTGTAAAGGGCCAACCTGACCCTAGGCATTTATTATTTTTCTCTCAACTATACACTAGTAAGGTTAATCAGCTTGAAGTCTAGACAGAATACCAACACTGACACAGCACCAGTGCATCAGGAAAGAACTGATCTGCTGCTGCAAGGCAAGCACAGTGCAGTGCTAATTACCAGTCCTATGAAATCACTCTGAATGCCAGACCTGTTGACTCTGTGCTTTTACCACAGTCTTAAAGAGATTCACAACTTTTACACTTTCAAACCTTATTAGAAATGATCAGAGAAAGCATTATGTCCCATAAACATCAGCTAAGACAAAATACTCTCACTCTTAAAGCTGGAAGTGTAAATTTGAGTAAAAGCTTTATTTAATTTACAGTTTCAGCATTTGCAGCTGATGTACTGCAGTCCATACCAATGACCACTAAGCAATCAGGAGCCATTATGGCATGAATAATGCTGCAAACAGTAAATCATGAAAACCAAATTATTCAAGTACCTTCTGCATACAGTGGAGCATAGAAAACAGCATTCCTAAATTTCCAGTTTGAAAATCTTTGCAAGTTAGTAGAAATCTGGGTCATCATGTTCTGAAATTTAATCATTCTATACAAGGCAAACATGATTACATCCCTGTGCCTAACAGCATGAGGTAAGCAATTGCAAAGGAATTCTTCATTACAGGCGTTATTTTGGCAATCTTCCCAAGGCAGTTGGGGATTTGATTAGCCACTGGGACTGAACTCTACAGCAGAAATTCCCACCCACATATGGCTACTGGCATACCAGGAGAGATGAAAAAAACATGCTGGGTTCAATAATTCAAGGGAATGTTTCGACTGCCGTGGAAGCAGGATGTACTTTCTGCTTATGCTTACTAAACTACTGCATCAAATCAGCCTTACACTTTTAAGGGGAAAAGAACTTTCAGAAAACAAACTTAGGGGTTTGTTTTGGGGTTTGAATCCATCCACAAACTCAAATCTCCCTGAGCACTGAAAGGAATAAAGACAGTAACACAAGTGAATTCAAGAGGAGTTTATTACCCACGCATTGCAGATAGTTAGACACTTCAGTTACCAGCCAACATAAGCTTAAGTATTAATTGACAACTCAGAAAGTGTACAATGAGTACAAAATCATTAACAATAGTATAACAAAAAGTTCTGATGTATTCATTTTTAAAACATCATCTGTACACTATTATACAGCAACCATTATGTGATCCTCAACTAACTCAGGGCTTGCATCTCAATTGTTTTGGTTTTTTTTAAAAATCAAGTTCTCCAAGAGGTTGAGCGACTGGATTACAACTGCACTATTTCCCAAAAGGCTACAAACATACAGCCTTACCTTATACAGACAAAGCTGGTTTCTCTTTTATCAACACTTCCTTTTATCAGGGAATGCAGTAACTAGAAAAAAAACCAAACTGAACATAAAAAAATTAAACTCCAATACACAATATATTATCTATATATAGGTATCTATATTGTACTACAGATTTCATATAAATCAAGTGTAGGCCAAATTTTGGCATAATTTTTAAGTGCATTAAGTTTAATACAAAATCCCCCTTAGACTCTGCTCTTACTGTTCCTATTACTTGCTCCTGAACTGATCTTTTCTCAGTTTTGATACTTTAAACATCTACAATTGTCTTAAGAGCTCATTTCCATTTCAGTGGTATCAGTCTTACTTTTTATTACCCTTTCTAACAAAAATAAACTTTTGGCAAAACTTAGTGACTAATTTAGTCAAAGTTCAGTGACTAATAAAATTCTCCAACTTGATGGGAATCATTTACATTTACTGGTCATATCTTTAAGGTATTATTATGCCATGTACCATCTCTTCTCCTTTGATCCTACAGGGACAGTTACTGATCATACACTGCAAGCACACACTGCTTTCCTTGGTTTTCTTACAAAGCCTCTTACCAACACACAAATAATTTCTGGTGCAGAATGGAGTGCAAAGCATTTTTTCTAATGCATGGCTAAATTTGCTTCAAAACCAGCATGTGATACTTGCTCTTTAGAGAACACCTGAAGTGCTGTATCCTTTCTTCCACACAATATCACATTTTGTTTCCAAATTCAGCTTTGACTGCCTCTGTTCAGGAAGTATTGCAAGAACAATGACATTAGTGACCCAATTAATCTATCAATATGACAAATAGATCATTTACAGTAAATTTTAAAACAGGCTTATATATTTTTTTCTGAAACAAAAAGGCCACTTAAGCTTTCCTGGAGAATGAAGCTTTAGCTGGAAGTCATTCAACTTCCTCCCACAAAAAAGTTAGTTTCCTCGAAGTTGTTTGTAGAATACAGAAATAAATTGTATAACCAACAAATATTCTACATTAGACCAAAAAACCACTCAAGAATCAATTGCAGTAAGTTGAGACACAATATCCCAAGAAATCAATTCTCCTATCATTTTATCTACAGACTTTATTCTGGGGTCTCTTCATTCACAGGATTATGTACAGAGGGGGAGTGTTAGAAATGTTTAGCCAGTTCCACCTACAGAGAATGGGCTTCCAAGTTAAGCCCTTTAGAAATCTTGTAAAAACGAGGCTAAATGTGATTTTAACAAGAACAATCATCCAAGAGCAAGGCTATCACATTTAGAAGCTAAGTCACTTCACAGACACTGAGCCTGCTCACAGGTCAGCATGCACCTGCCCTTCAGGGTTCATTCTCAGTGTCATGTAGAAGGAATCAGGTGCAAAACTCCCAGTAAAGTTTGCAGGAGTTTGACAGCAATGCCCCTTCATACCATTGAATTATTAAGTATCTTCTGTATCATGTGTGAAAAACCCTCAATTTTTAATTGAGAAAGAAAATACTGAAACAGAAACAACTTTTAGCACAACAGATGTATTTACTTACAGCATGCAAGGATTTGTTTTTATTTATTTTTGCAGCTAACAGCCCTTAAGTATTTACAAGTTCAAAATTACAATCTTCACATAAGTAGCAATTGCTTACAAAAGTTCTGGACACTGCCTCAGAAATAAGCAAAAAATTGAATAAAAAATACTGAGAGCAGTAATAAAAAAAAGCAAAGGAAAACATATTAGCTTCTAATATCTAAACAATTTAACACTGTTCTGGTAAGGAAAAAAAATAACACAAAAGTCACACATCACATTTGGAGATACCATTTTAAAAGAAATGCATCTTTCTGTTTGGTTTTTCTTTCCAGGAGAAATGCTGTAAATAACCTTAAAAAAATCCAAATAAATAAAAAAACCCCAACTTCCTTTGGTTTGCCAATTTACCTTCAAGTCACTCCTCCACCTCCTGATCAGAGATCCAACAGCTTCACAGGTGATCACACAGGAGAAAGCAAATGCAACGCTTGTTTATAAACATGCAACTTTTTTCCAAAATAACAGACTCTAAAACTCACCCAAGATGCAATGCACATGTCAATTCTCACTGAGGGCCAGGTCAGAAAAAATCCTGCTTATGTTTAAAGGCAGTCTCAGACTGATTTGAACCTCTCTGGCCTCTTGGAAAACAGAATTTTGTGTCAAATTACTCTCTACCCACCTGTTGGTTTTAAAGTTTATTTCGTAAAATAATTTAAAAAGGCAAATTTAGCCTACAGCTTTTTGTAATAAATGTGCATTTATATCTGGTTCTATAAAGTAGTATTTCTCTCTGGAGTTCACTAGCAGGATGTTTTTGCACCACATCATAAAGGGTTTCAAGCACATTGTCCTTTTGCAAAGACATTTGACTACCTTTTAAAGCTATGTTAACTTTGTTTATAAATAATTTGGTACCAGCTGGTGCTCACACTAGAAACATTTCTCATGTTCAACTCTAAGAATAGGTTAGGGCAAAGAAAGTGCTCCAGTTTTACCTGCTGCTTTGTTATGCCCAATTCCAAGGAATCTTAGTTTATTAGTAAACAAAATTATACTACAATACAAATACTTTACTTGGATTTTTGAGCATTTGCATGTCTGTGATTCTTTATTCTCTATCAGTATTCATAGTGCATGACATTTTGTGCTAGCTGCCCTCCTGAGCCTAACCCCTTATAAAAAATGAAAATAGAACAGTAAAACATTTTCTCATGTAAACTTCAGTAAAGTAGTTGCTGAAGGTGCTGTATAAACATTCTGATGGACATTTCTTGGGTACAACACGGTGGTACATGAAACATAACATTTTGAACTTACTGTAATGTATAAAAATATAAAAAGTACATTTATGACAGTAGAATAAGCTACAGTGCAAATTTCCTTAGCCTGTTGAAAGCTCTGTGTATGACCTTTTTCACCCCTTCTAGATCCTCCACAGTACATCTCCTGTTCCATTAATACTACAAGAGAGCAAGCACAGCTAGAAAAGACAGCTTTAGTTACACTCTATGATGTAAACTTGAAGTTTCTATAGGTCCAATATGTACCTTAAAAATTAGTTTTGCTCACTTACCTTTTCTGTGCTAGATTTTAAACATGTTTTGCTATAAACTGTAAAGCTAGGATATTTAAGGAGAATATACCCTAAATTTCAGACAAAGTGATCCTATTATTTTTACCAGTCCTCAGACTAATTTAATATAATTGAAACTACACCACTTGCTCAGGGCTTTAAGCATAAGGCATTTTGTGTACATTCCCCCAGCTATTTATTTAATGGCTATCTTGGTGTGTGAAGCCAATAAGTGGAAAATCCCACTCTGGAAACCTCAGAAAACAATTTACCTTGTACTGCACATTTGGCATTGAACTGCAAAAGAGGAACAGACAGAAAAATCAAAACTAGAAATATGCACTGAAACAAGCTGACCATTTTCTACTGGGTAAAGTCTTTTCAGTTATGGAAGTTGTTTAACACACTCTTAGTTCTGAATACCTCAGTTTGAATACATTCATAGCAGTGCATTCAGGATACACTGGAGAAATGCACCAGAAAAGTTAAGTTTTTCACATCATCTAGTGCCAGCGTACCATAACCTCGTCTGCTTCAAAGAAAGTGAAGTTAATTTTGTAAATCTACATATTAACAGCTTGGAGATACCACCTCCAGCACAAAAAAAACCTTCCAAAACCAAATATTGTTTACAATAAATGTAGGCTTTGTATTCTATGTAATCACCATATTTCTGAACCAAATGATGCTTTTCCTGAAAAACATGTACAATACAAAATTAGGGAATTTGTGTCTGGTCAGACACTAAAACAGCACTTCCTGCAATAACTGTTCCTGACATGGAAAGAACAGATCAGGCAACACATGAACAAGACAAAATGAAACACAAAAAAGGCACATGAAGTTACACTTGAGGGAAAAGGATCATGGGAAGCTCAAAAGCACATAATAAAATCCTGCCAAATTTTGACATTACAAACTGTTCATGCATTGACCATACTGTCTTGACTGCTCACAATCTGCCAATCAGAATGATTATAAGTTTAATTTAATTGTTACACTGTCTTATAACTATCTAAATTGGGTAAAAGTGATTATCACCTTTAAATATAGTATGTTAATGCATAAAAATACATCTTTTTCTAGAATAAGTACTCTATTTTCTAACCAAATACCTAAAAGCAGTGGTCCTTCTAGATTAGTTTGGAATAATAAGTGAAGCCCATTTCTTTGCAGAATGGGGTGATTTTATTGTTTATATGTTTAAATAATTAATTTTGAATATCCATCCACTGTATAAACAATCTCCAGAAAAATATATCCTCTTGCAGTAACTTACAATACACATTAAAAATACTTACAAAAGGGACTGTTGTTCATTCACAATACCTTGAGCTCAAGGACACAATTCCTGGGTCATTTCATTTATGCAATTTTGATCAGGAAAAACTGAACATTCTGGTTAACTTGGGCCATGTCAGCAACATGGACAATCTAACATTTTTTAATATCTGCCTAATTATATAGGATTTTCAATAAAATTAGGCATTTTTACATCACAGTATATATGGCATTTCCTAATTTAGCAACACAAAGGCACAGTTATTAAACCATAAAATACAGTACCTGAATTATATATACTCTAGTGATATCTACCAATGCTAATCCAGACATTTTTTCTCTGCAAAGGGGGCTAAAGAAAAAGGCTTCTGCTTGTTTATTTAGAAAAATTCAACCTCATTACAAGTTTGGTCCATTAAAAATACCTATTAGCTGAAATACCTTGAAGCAGGACTTCAGGAAAGAATAGAAGAAAGCAAATGTAACAGTCTATGGTCCAACAACTTGAATTAATTACCATGAAATGGCAAACAGATCATGAATGGAGCCTTCTGACTAGCTGTCAGACATACCTGCTAAAGTGTCAGTGTACACAGGTACAGACTGGCAGCCATCCCAGATACATTCACTGCATCACACACACACAGACTTGGTTACAGCAGTAAGTCCAAAAACAGCATTTACAGAGGTCAGCACATCTCCTGGACTGATGCTTGACTGCTGGCCTTAAACTATCCCCAGAGATGTGCAAAGCCCTTTAAATGCTTTGCCTGCTGTGTATTGCTGTTAATAGGAAGACCCTGCTAAAGCCAAGCTGGCTGGCCTTCCCTTAGCAAACTAGTGCACCTCTTCAAAAAGCAACTAGCTCAGTTCTCCCTACTCAAAGTGATCAAACTGCATCAGGAAAGACCAATGAAATGGAAGAGGCCAGGAACAATAAACATGAGGGAGAACCCAACTGTTCCATAGGTGATATAGCGATAGGGCAGCTCGACCTCCATGCGCTGCCTGGCTCTCCGCACATCGTCGTGCGGGATGCGGAAGATTTTGCACGCCAGCGGAATCGTGGCTTTTTTCATGGCGACTTTTGTTAACAACAGAACAATGACTCCGATCAACAACCGCAGTATGGCTTTCCCAAACACAGTCACGGTGAGGGAGGACAGGGACAGGGGCAAGGTGTGTGCAGGAGGATCCAGCTGCAGACCCAGGATGTAGTTGACGTGAGAGCCACAGGCCACGCCGGCACCGCAGCCCAGGATCTGAGCTGTGTCTCCTCGTGATGTGCTCCACGTGTCCAGGGTGAAAGAGAAGATGCCCAGGGCCAAATGGAGACTGATGATAATTAAGGGTGCATATTTGTAAGTTAAATTGAAGTTGTCAATCAGGTCCACAGCCGGATGGAAGACAACCAGGATAAGAATAGCATACAGAAACCCAGCGATAACATCCTGGTGAAGAGAAAGACATGGTTTCAGTGTAATAACTATCTGAAAAAAACACTGAAGTTACATTAGCACTACAGCCTAGTTGCTGTAATGTTAAAAGCAACTTGTGGATTCCCACCTTTTCCCTTTTCCAGGATTAAATCTTTCTTATGTTAAACATAAGTAAGGAATTGCATTTGATCACCTATTAAAAGCTCACCTGCATCCTGACCAGATCATGAATGAAGTTATGATCAAAGGGTCCTTCATCAAAGTTGCAGGTCTAGACTTTTTAGTAAGGCCTGTTGTGACAGGGCAAGGGGTGGTGGTTTTAAACCAAAAAAGGGGAGGTTCAGACTGGATATAAGAAAGACATTTTTATTTCAATAAATGTGATGAGGCACTGGTACAGGTTGTCCAGAGGTGGTGGATGCCCTGTCTCTGGAAACATTCAAGGTCAGGTTGGATGAGGCTCTGAGCAACCTGTTCTACTTGAAGATGTCCCTGCTTATTGCAGGGATGATCTTTCAAGGTCTCTTCCAACCAAAAACTGTTCTGTGATTCTTCTAGGATTTTTTCTGCTGGCAACATTGGTCCCTGTCCAGGGCCAGGGCATTCCAACCTACAGTCAGCACAAATCCAGCCCAGCTAAATATGTTCTGCCAACTTAAGTTTGCTGAAACAGCTCAACAGTGGCTCTCAGGGCCTGGGTGCCAACACACCCAACACTGGCAGCAGCAGCAGCTGGTACAGCAGTTGAGGACCACTGCAGCCAGGCACTACAGCAGCTTCAACTTTCCACTCCAGAAATAATTCAGAATTAATAATCTTGGAAGAATGGGAACTCTTTCCAAAAACTAAAGGAGAGGAAGAGGAACCTCTGTGGCTTCATAACATATTTTCAGTTTTACTATTGTGTTTAAAGGTATTTTCTTAATAGAAAGGTTACTCAATTATTTTTTACTTCATCACTGAATTTCAGTTACTGTTGACTAATCACTCAGTTGCACAGAATTCTCTGCTACCTTTTTCACCTATGATTAAGGAAGAACTTGTGCAATCCAAGCACTACAAAGCAGCCTGCTTTCATTTTCGTGCTTATCAACTCTTCCACATGAGCCAGGAGGTGGGACTTCAGTCAGCAGAGTTTGTATTGCTCCAGCTTCAATGAATCATTTTTATTTGCTTCCACTAATTGAAAGCTTGATAAAAGCTCTAATAAAACTGACTGATATAAACATCAGACTTGCTCATTTCAGAAGCAACAAGAACTTTCTGCTCTGTTTGCCACCTATTCCCTCCCAAACTTAGGCACTGGTGGTTGATTTATATTGCAGGCAACACATGGTGAAGTGTATTCCCCCAAACACTGCAGAGGATTCAGATGTGAAACTGCAAAACAGCCCTGTCTGCTCATTATTTTTTGCACGACTTTGTTCTATGACATTTTGTGTCAGCTGAACTGTAAGTCCATCGCATCATCTTTGACTCAAGTGGTTTTAGGTTGGGAAGCCTCCTAACTACTAATGCAAAAATGTCATTTAGTTTTTCTGAGCTGCCTTATTTTCCCATGCTCCTTTTATACTGTGTTCATCTACCAGCTTTTCTACTCCCTACCAGGCTTACCTTTTTCTGTCTGTTAGCTTTCCTCCTAGCATGTGATTCTCAAAAACATCTTTAGTCACCCTCATTAGTGGCCTTGGATTGCAATTACCACTTTGTAGTGTTCTTTCCATTGCATTTTTCCATTGCATACACTTGTGTTTCAGTCTGGAAGTTTTAATCCTGTTTAATAAATGGGTTTGTTCTTCAAAGATGACAACTTTGTTACCTGGTTTTAGAAACTCTGGTAAAAGAAACTCTAGCATATAGAGTGGCACTTCAAAATGCACATGCTTTGAGCAGCAGATGTGAAATGTACTTTAATAGCCAGTTTCTCATTCTGCAAAATTATTTCTACTGTAGAGAAAAATTCAGTCTACACTTTAGAGCAGTCATCAATTTCTGCACTAAAAAATGACATTAAACACCTGTTAAGTTTCAACCGTGGACTGAGTTTATAAAAAGCAAGTATAAGTAAAGCGTGAAAGCCACTTTTAGCTATTTTATCAATTTCTATGCTGAAGAAACGTAAGTCTTCTGTTTCTATATGATAGGACATTTCAAAAAATACATCTATATACAATTATTGCACTGTAAAACCTTCAATGTGATGGAAGTTTATAAAATCAGAACAGGATTAAAACAGAAGTTCAGTAGTAGATTAGATTATTTTCTTACCAAAACTGAATGCATTCCCATATAAATTCGACTACAGCAAACCAAAGAACACCAGCAGAATGCCAGGATCAGTCCAAACATAAGGGGATACTGGTAGGGAAGAAATATGCAGAAACTGTATTAGAATTTGGAAAAAATGAATTTTAAAAAATCACTCTATAAGCATTCTATAATTAATTCCAATTAACACCACTGATGCTTACCCTTTTCTTTGCCCCAGCCTCCACAGGCTTAGCAGAGCATCTTTTCATAAAGTCATTGTTAAGTCAAGCTTTCAACCTTCCCCTTTTTTGCATTCAGGATATTTGAATTCCAGTGCTTGGGTAACACCTTTCCAAAGCAGTAAGAAATGCACTGATCTCTGTAGCAGTTGTCTTGCCATGCTCTGATATCTCAAATTGATCACATGGGCAGAGACAAGTGTGTTACACTGTGGAACAATTGCACACTGGGTGAAGCAGCTCCATCACATATTGTTAGCAATTACTCAGGCCGAATCAAGTGGCTTCACTTTTTTTCCTGAAAAGGAGGAACTCATAACAATATTACAAAGAAATTCAATTCCTTCCTCAATTCTTTGTTCTAGAGCTTCTGCAATCATTGACTCAATCTCTGGGCATCAGCATGAAACTCCTAAAACAGTAATCTATTTTGTTCTTTCCAAACCCACATAAATTTCCTCCTACAAGCCACATTTGTTAAAGAAAAATCATCAAATAATTACTCCCAATTACTTTCATAATCTCTTTTTTTTTTTATTAATAAGGATGGTTTACGAGGAAGAAATAAAATACTTTGCTTTAATAAGCACATATCATGTAGAGAAACAGTTAACTTTCTCCAGTTTTGGATAAAACTATGCTAATTCACATATTACAGCACAGTAAGAGATACTTTCTCCACTAGTGCAAAATGTACAAGACAGGATACAGCTTCCTCTTTTGCCACTACTCTAGAAAAGACGCAGTCACAAGATAAAATGGCAAGTTTCCAAAGTTGCTTTGCTTCCTACGATAAACATTTTCAACATAAACAGGCAGTCTCGATGTACTCAAACCTAGGAATAGAATCTAAGAATTACTCTTCTAATCCTGGGCAATGCACCAGTAACTCTGTTACACTCGGGACATGATTGCAGAGTTATCAGATACCAACATTGCTACAGCAGCCACAAAAGCAGCCCCGGAACCTTGCAAGTGCAGCCACATCCCTCTGCCCCACTGTGCTTCTCTTCTCTCCCTTTGCCACTGGTCTCAGGGTAGCAGGAATGCTGCCGGCAGCAGCCACTCACCCTCCCCGTACGGTTCTGCTCCACTGTCCCTCCCAGAGGACTGCCCAGGCAGAAGCGCTGTACATGCAGGGACAGCTGTACCCTGTGGCCTCTGAAGTAAAGAGCAGCTTCGAGTTTCAAACTGTTTGGCCATCACTTGATACCCTATGTCCATCCTTGTCTCCTGACACATATCTTTTGTGTTTTCAGGGCCCAGTCAGGGGTAAGGTTTATCTTTAATAAATAAAGACTTGTCCTATTTCTGCAGTACCTGACAGAAACAGGCTGGAGCTTTAGCAGGAAGATGAAGTGCCAGGCTCAGCAGGGTTCAGCAGCCGTTCAGGATACTGTGGGTAAGAGGGTGGGATTGGGGGAAGGAAGAGGTTAGAACAGCTAAACAGCAAAATCCTGAGAACAAGGAGTATGAAGGAAATAGTTAGGTGAGGAGTCTTGTTTCAAGAGTCCTGAGCAGGCAATTGCAATCAGCAGGGAGAATAAATTCTGAAAATGAAAGAAGAAATGCTTGCTGTCAGGGAACTCTCAGGGGAGGGGTGTTTGAGGAAGAGAGAAACAGAAACTCCAGCTCTGAAGAATGTTTTGGAATGATTATTTGCCTCTGTCATATCTCACTATAATTCTGAATAAATACCCCTTAAACCATGGGGTTAAGACTCCATGGGTTGGAAACGATGATCTTAAAGGTCTCTTCCAAACCCAGTGACTCTGTGATCTCAGAACATGGACTAGTTTAGCTTCTCTGTAGCAAAACATAGTAGAATAGCTTGGGTTGAAAGAGACATTACAAGGTCATCTGGTCAAAGTCTCCTGCTAGGAGCAGGGACATCTTCAACAAGAACAGGTTGCTCAGAGCCCCATCCAACCAGGCCCTAAATGTTTCTACAGAAGGGGCATCCACCTCCTCTCTGGGCAACCTGTGCCAGTGTTTCACCACCAGAAGTAAAAAACTTCTCCCCTGCCTCTAATCTAAATTAACCCTCCTTCAGTTTAGAACCATCACCTCCTTCTATCACAAAAGGCCCAAAGCAATTGGCTCCCATCTTTCTTATGGGCACCCTTTAAGTACTGATCACAAATTAAGCACAACACCCTGCATCCTCCTCAGCCTGTTTTCACTTCTACCTTTTAAAAGCAGCCACTGGGTTCAAGAATTCCCAGAACACCAAACTGGTAGCACCTGCTTAAATTCTGCCCTGAGGTGGTAAGACAAGCATGTATTTGGTCCTCACACGCAGGGAGAAATGCACAAGGTGACTAAAGGAGAATATCAGCACTCCCACACCTCTGAGCTCAGCAGCCTGCCAAGTCATACCACCAACAGGGGACATCACCTGGATCCTTGTAAAAAAAGCTGATGCCATAAACTTACTTCCAAATTGTTGCCTGCAATGCTGAGGTACCAGCAAGCCTTATAATAATACTGCTTTATAATAATGGATTTCAAAAATCTCCTCTCCCAATCATAAATGAATATTCAAAGAAAGGAAAAAAAAAAAACAGCTTTTACTAGGTTTTCTACTTAAAACAGGCACATTTTATGGAAGAGTAATGTGAAAATTTGAATATAAACTTTTATCAAGTGTTCAGGGAACAAAGTCATAAGCACTTTTTATTATGTTGACTTGGGTCTCTACTTAAATGAGAAGTATTAAAGCAAAGCAGCTGAATTCCAGCAGTTTTAGTGCCATGGTTCCCAGCAGGCCAGATCAGACCTACAGAGGCAAAGAGGACAAAACATCACGAGTTTACTTCTACCCTCTTCCCCCATTCACTGTTGGTTTTACTCATTTAGGCTTCAGAAGGCAGACTGGCACCACATGTCCTTTCAGATGTGGGTGTGGAAGGTTGTCAGAGATCACAGCTAGGAGAGGTTGACAAAAACTAAGGTTTCATTCTTTCAGTATCATCATTCTTGACCACACTTTGTGTCATTTCAGTCACATATTCAGGAACAGCCCATTTTGGACACAAGCATCTCAAACCTTGTTTCCATGCCCTCAATTAAGACCATCTTACATATATCCTAAAAAAATCTTTGTCTCCACAGCCAACAAGCCACCTCAACAATTCTGAGTGTGGGGGTATTTTTTGAATGGCATACTGGTTTCTTTTTTATAAATTCAAAAAAACCCAAACCAATAAGCATGTTATTTTAAAAATTAATTTATTTCTTAACTTCACATATTAAGGTAAAGCTAGGGATAAAGCTGATTGAATAAGCTACTCATTGTGTCTCAGACCTCAATTTTGTTCCCATATCCAGAATCTCATTTTAATTGAAGAAATTGAATTAAAGTCATACTTGGAAAACAGCAGTGAAACTACTTTCATTAAGTCTTTAAGAACTTTATGCCTTACGTTTTTAAAAGAAAACTCCTATCCAATAGAAAATTCCACTACATCCTCCAAAAGAGGCTTGCAAACTTCTGACTGGATTACACACAAAACCCTTCCCTATCCTCCTCCCTCTCCTTGATCTTTTTGCCAAGAGTCTTAATAACATAACCATTGTTTAAAAATGCTCATAAGGAAACAATCTGTCCTAAAAGCTTTGACCTAGGTCAGAAAGTTCCTTCTTGCATAAGGGAATGTTATTAAAAGGCACTCTAAATGTTCACTTCTTTACCTTTTTAAAGAACATTCTACACCAGAGAAGTTTCCAGTACCCACAAAGGGTTCCAAAGTAACTTTCTAATATTTGTAGTGTTCCACAGTATTCAACGATCTTTTTAAATCATATCATAACTCCGAAGTTCAACTTGTGTTTGAGACAATTATTTTGGGTTCATTGAAAGACCCAAGCAGCACTTGCAGCACCAGGCTTTTAATAAGATATTTGGGGCAGGTATTGGCAATAGTCATGTGAAATGCCATAATCAATGTTTATGGGAATGACTCCAAGACCCTGGTGGGACAGATGAGTTCAAAAGGCACAGCATAAAAATGATTTTGTGAAGGGAGCAGAAGAAAAAGGAGAAGAGGATTGTTAGAAAAGAGAGACCACCAATCAGTCATTTTAAGAAAAATAAACCAACTTTTCCCTTCAAAATGGGTGAGGTGGTAAACACCACTGGTTAAGGTACATTTATCAATTATTTTCTCCTTTCATGTACTGACCAACATTAATATCAAGAGGCATAAAAACCTCAGTGTTACATGTCACTACAAGAACCTCTTTTTAAAATTCCGGGATAAAAGTTTTCAACACCAGTCCTGCAGAAAGTTAAAATATTTAATTTTCTGCTACACCTAGTCTGAAAAGAAATTATGGAGTAAAAATAGGAATTAGCTTGTTACTTCTCTTCATTGCAGTCATTAAAATAACAATTCCTCTCTGAACACAGCTAGCAAGAAGCACTTATGGCTTTTTGTTTATGCACCAACACCTAAAACTACTTTTTTTTCCACAACATAGTGTCTTCTCAGTTTAATCAGCACAGCCTATTTGAAAGACCAAGAAGTGCTCTACATATGTACAATGCATCGAGAAAAAATAAACTGCTTGGGAAGTATTTTCTTTTTTATTTTCATCAAAAACTCTGTATCCAACCTTACAGCATTTGTTTTTACACATTCAAGACCTTTTAAATTAATTAAAGATTTGCTTAGGCAAAACTGAAAAATCCATTTAATGACAATCAACACAGTTTAGTAAGACAGGCTGTTGTATTCCTCTGGCAGAGGATCCCTACTGACATTTGTCAGAACCAGCTGTGCTCCTTTCAAACTTTTAAGAACATCTGCATCAAACAGGCCACACAATTTTTTTCAGCTTCCTTTACAAACTACAGGCATTAATATGGCCCACAGAAGACCTTACATCTCAAATACACAAGACAAGGCCAGTGCTGACCCTCCAAATTCCCATCTCTCTCCCTAAAATGTTCATCATCATGTGGGTAATTCTGTGTTTTCAGATCATCCCTTCAGCTGTGCTTCCCATGTCAGAAGGGTTTTTGTTTGACTGTTTAAGAAACATGTATAAGAACACCAATTAGACAGGCATGCATGCATCTCTTTGCTAAAGTTTCTTCTCAACAGTTTAGTATTTTAGCCAAAGGTCCATCTAGGCTTGTCTGAGAGGTGATGTGTCTCTTTCTGAAAAGAGACTGCACTTGCTCCTGCACAGATTTTGTAGATAAGAGATGGTTTTCTAAGCTTCCAGTTTATCACTACATCAATGCTACTGATAATGCAAGCCTTTCACCAAGGACAGACATTTAAAACTAGGATGTGCCCCTTTCTGCAAAATTCTCACTACAGCACTGTTGTGATTAGGCTATTTATTCACCCCCAATAACCAATTATTCCCTATTTCCAGTGGGGATTTGAGAGTTTGGTTTTTTGACACAAAAGAGCAGGCAGACAATTCTAGAAGTAATATTCAGTAGTGGTCAATCAGAACCACAGAGCGATGCACATCTCCCTGAAATCCCAATAGAGATCCTGTCAAACCCATCTCATTTAATTAGATTCACCAGTCTTGGTTGATAAAAGTCCCAATGCAGATAAAAGATCTCTGGAAGGGAGCTTCACGTGGTACCACATAAGAGTCTTACACAACCAGTACCACAGAGAGTCAAAAGAGCACTGAGTAAATGAAAACTGTAAATGAAAAATACATCAGAAAGGCCATTGGAGAATAGATGCATCTACCGTGGGTTTAGCAGTGGTGTTTATCCAGGTCACCATTAGCATCAGCAGGGTGGAAAGGCAGCCACTGATGACAGGCTTTGCATATCAAACATTGGCAGACACGTACCCAGGCAGGACAATGCTGTCATATTCAGCCCCACAAGCTGCTTCAGAAGGTAAATGATCGTTGGTTAATGTAGTTAAAGGCCTGCTACTCATCTACCCAGGCTCTGGGCTCCTGCTGAATATCAACCAAAGTTTGCTCAGTGGCTACAGTGAGAGTCAGCAGTTCTTCCTGAGCTCTGCATTAATGAGCTCAGTGAGGGAGTGCAAACCCATCATTTCCTAATGCAGACAGCTACTGCTGGAGCCAGGCTGCATCCTGGAGGAACTCTGGAAGAGAAGCAAATTTTCTGTATCCCTGGATGATAGTTATTTTTTCTCCTCAAAATAAGCTAGCAGAATTATGACACATTCAGGTACCATCTCAATTCAAGTACCATTTCTAATAAAATATGTCTTGATACCTATTTGAAATTAACATCAAACAAAATATAAAAGATACTTTTTCCAGTAGTCTCAGTCTGAGCCTTTGGAGATTTTGTGGATAATTAGCAGTTCACACTCTCTCTTCTTCCCCATTTGGGACATGATATAAGCCCGCCTGGCTCAAGCTGTCACTATTTCAAAGAAAGCAAGTTTTGCCCAATTTGATAAAGGTTACTTTTTCCTACAACGTATCAAGATCTATAACCTCACTGTCTTTTAAGTGTTTGCCCTCCTCTTTCAGGGTATCAGTGCTTCAAAGACAGGGGGGGAAAAAAAAAAATCAACATTTATAAAATTCCCAAATTCTTATGAGTCTTTGACATGAGCTTTATATTTCAAGGTTACTGAAGAGTCTTTGAAATAAATTGTTCTTCCTGCAAAAATGTAACATATTAAATAAATAAATAAATATGGATTACGCAAGTAGAATCAAAAGTTTCAGGCAAGCTCTCATAATACTAGAAGAAATGGAAAGATTTGGATAGAATGGACAGAACAGTTAGCTATTTTGAAAATTACCTTAATATGTAACTTGAGTCTGTCTGAAAGACAGTTTCATTGAGTATTTCCCATGTCCAAATCTCTAATTGTGATTATTTGTCAAAACAATCCTTAAAATACATTACCTCTGAAAATATTTTACTTGAATGATTGCATTTCTAGAAAGTATTTCAGTTTTATAGTACATAGTAAAAAATCCATTTGAATACTAGGAAATAATTGGAACAGGATTACTTAAAGGCACTGAAAAACTGAAAAGCACAAACTCAACAGGTTAAGAAAAAACCCTACTGCAGTCCTAACATGTTCTTAAATGGACAATCTAGGCCACACCTAGAAAAATAGGAGAAAATTTTCTCTGTTCTCTATATTCTTCAAGAAAAAGACTCAAATAGATTGTCTTTGATAGAAAAGAACTATCACACAATAGGAGGAAGTCATAGATCACTCAAGGCAAACTGCAAATAAGTTACACGAGAAAGAGATTCCCTCCTCACTGGTGTAACATCTTTTAGTGCAACAGCAGCTTTCTTTGGCTTAATATAAACTTCAAAGTGACAAACTCAAAGCTGCCTGTATTCCAGAGTAAAAGTCCCTGCAGAGAGTTACACCTGTATTCATCTTCAGCCTCATTCCACTAAGATTTGTTGAACCAACAGTCCCAAGATTTGGACTTGTCGTGATCAGGCTCAGTGTAAGGCTTTTTTATACTAAATATATACAGAAAGAGTTTGCCATCAAGTTTAGATCTAGCCACCTGCACCTACTGGTAAATGTGTAGAATTTAATAAAAATCATATTAAAAATCCTTTATCTTTAACAGCTTTCCAAGAAGTTCTGAGGTCAGTCTTTTTTAACACCATTTCCAGAAAAATACAATTTTCCATGACAAAAAGATGTCACATAGGTTCTACTCCCTTTCAACAGAAGTAAAACATGGAGAACAGAAGAAGTGTCAGATGAAAGGTTAACTCTAGAGGTGAATCAAAAGAATCTTGACATGCCAATGGTTAATTATTGATTATTTTTGGAAATAATTTAAAAATCAGAAGGGATTTTTTTTTTACATCAGTATTTTGAAATGACAGAAGTTTCAGAGAGGTCTTTTATTCATATTTGTTTTCTAATAAAAAGGAATTAAGACTCAAACACTTTGCTTCTTCATTTCTAAGCACAGTTCTACATGAACAAAAAGGCTGAATGTTTATGATTTCTTACCATGCATTCATGATAAACGTTTAGTCAATTAGCAGAGTATTTCAGACTGCAGTGGTAGGGCTGGCAAACCACGGATCGAATCTGGTTCATTGGCAAAACCACCATTTCACACACTGTTTGCTGGTTCTATAAAAGCAATCGAGACAGGTTCTCCTCTGCACACATGACATCAGTCTGTGCAAAGCTGATTGACTGGTACTGCTAAATGAGCTTTCCCACATGCAAAGAAGTACAAATCCAGTTTGTTCTTCCAACTGACACCAGCCCTACACATCTAACAAGCAATAATCAAATATCTGGATTTTGGTCATTAATAAAAAAAACTTTGAGATTAAGCATCTCACTGACAAAACGTCAAATATTTATTTCAAACACCCACAAAACATGACATTATTATTACATTTATATATGTGTGTGTGTGTGTGTGGATATATATATAATTATTATGCCTGCATAACTCCAGCAGAGTAATACTTCACATTTCCCTAGCAAATATGAATCCCTAAGAGTTTCCTTTTGGGCATATGCTATCACCTTGCAGAAACAGATACATAATCTTTGGTTAGAGAGGCCAAATAAAATCTCTAACCCTTAACCACCTCACTCCTTTCAGTCACCCATTCTAGATGCTGAGATAGAGCCACAAAGTGTCAGGCAGTGCCAGCAGAGAGCTGGAGACTGTTACCAGTAACTGGGAAGACAAGAGTTAAGTCCCTGCACAAAGCTTAGAATGAGTTAGTTCTCTCTACCGACATGACTTATATCCAAATTAAACCAGGCAGGTATTACAGTAAGGATTAGGAAACATTAACAACTTAACAGTCGAATTACTGCCTAACTTCTTAAACGCTACACAGGACATTTATCTGGGAAAGCCTTCTCCCTCAGTTACTACTGAAACTGGTGCCGTGATTTAGAGAGCTGGATGTGCTTTCTTTGGAGTTGCTGCTGTTGCCATACTTCCAGCAGCCAGCGCCAAAGCACATGCCACTGCTTGCGTAAACCAGATGATCAACAATGTTATTCTAACTTATCTATTGACCCCAAGTGCAATAGCCAGATTTTAGAGATTCTGCTGAATGAAGGTGCTGAAAATATCACAGATTATCAGTTCCTGCTAATTAAGAACACATTGATAGGTTGTAAAACCTCCTGAAAGTACAAATACCAGAATCCTTTCCAGCTTGTGGTTAATGAAAATAAAATCGTTAAAGAAAAGACAAAAGCTACAACTCAGTGACGCTACAAAGTGACTCGAAGCAAAGAAGGATCAGCAAAAAGCTCTTTAGTTGCTGGCTCTCCACCAAATTCTCCCTCTGTAAAACCAAATGTCTGTAAAAACACTGGATACTTATCCAAACTTTGCGCAAAGGGACAAGCTGAAAAAAAACCAAAAAACCCTCACAGGAACAAAACGCAGATTGTTACCGCGAACTTTTCATGCGTGCTGAGCTAATCCCCAAAGCCAGCACAACTTCCATTCACAAGACAGAATTACTAGAACACTTCTCGTTACCTGAGCACTCGCTTAAATCACAGAAAAAGATAAAGGGTGAGGAAACGAAAAAAGATACGAATCTCACATTTTCCCAAGGAAACTCAGCCATCTCCCCTCCTGAAGAGAAATCAGGTCTGCCACATTCTTACAGCCCAGGGCTGGAAAGCACACGGATAAGGACACGGAGGTGTGAGCATTACCTGCCAGCGGCCGTAGCTGAGCAGCAGGAGCGCCAGGGGGATGGCGGTGCCCGACATGGCGTGGGTGGAGGGCATGCTGTACTCGGAGTTGTAGAAGACCTCCAGCTTCACCACGGGCGGGGAGGCAGGACGCGGCCAGCGGATCACATCCTTCGTGCACTGCCCCAGGTACATCACCCACACCCAGATGATGATGAGCCTCCGGCCCAGCCAGGCGTCCACATTCCAGATGCAGAAAGGGAAAAAGAGGATGTAGAAGAGCTCGTTGCCCAGCTCCGTGCCCAGGCTGAACAGATAGTAGAGGAAGCGGCTGCGAGTGGCGAACTCCTGGCTGCCGTCCTCCTCCTCCGTCAGCGAGTTTCGGCGCGGCCTCCTTCTCCAGCGCCGCGGGCTTCCCGCCGCTCCGGGCACGGCGCCGTTCCCAGTGGGATGCGCCTGCCCGTCTGTGGGGCCACCGTTCGCCACCGGCCCCCGTTGTTCCGCGCCAGCCCAGCCCGAGGGCACCTCCACCCCGCAGAGCCGCTGGAACGCGGCCACTCTCCGCGGGTCCTGCAGGTGGGCGGCCAGCCGGGCCAGGCGCTGGCCGACAGACATAGCGGCGGGACCGGGGGCGGGCTGAGGGCGGCGGGGGATTTCGTCTGAGGGGCGGAGAGGGGGACAGACTCTGCGGAAAAGGAAAGCCGCTCCCTGAAGAGAAGCCCGCTGGAGGGCGAGGCGCCGCGGAGCCACAGATACGGCGGAACCACCCTCGCCTCACCCTCTCCCTCCCGCCGCTCGCTCCCTCACGCCCTCCCCGTGCACTCCCTCCCTCACGCCCGCGCCGGCCCCGCCCCTCCGCGCCTGCGCGCAGCCCCCACCCGCGGGAGACGTCCATCGCGGCGCGGATTGGCCGCGACTCTCTCTTGGTCCCGCCCTCACGGGCCGTGCAGCCAATCAGAGCTCGGCACCCCGCGAGGCGGTGCGCGGCCTGAGGCGGCCTCGAGCGTGAGGGGCAGAGGCGGCGGAGGGCGGCCGAGGGCGGCCCAGGGCGGCCCGCCGGGTGGTCGGGGGTAGCGAGGCGCCTTGGAGCCTTTTTCTCTTTCTTATCCTTCGTTGTAAAAACACAGATTCATTTGGGGCAGAAGAGACCTCTGAGGTTATCGAGCCCAGCCTATGACCGACCACCACCTTGTCCACCAGACCGTGGCACTGATAGCCCCATCCAGTCTTTCCTTAAATAGCTCCAGGGACGGTGACTCCACCAGCTCTAACCTAAACCTCTCGTGGCGCTGCTGAAGATTTCTCGGAGCCTAAATCTGGTGGTGTAAACACGAGAGGGAGGGCTTTCAAAGAAAGGAGTCACAGCAAAAACAGTGGTCACACAAACAGCCCGGGCCGGTTCAGCGGCGGAGGCAGGCAGTGAGCACCGGGCTCAGGGACGTTCTGCAGTGCCTGAGGCAAGGAGTCGTGCCTTATCCCGTCTCCATAGTCAGGAGGAGATTCCATATCTCCTCATGAGTGTGTGTGTGCAGGGCTGGGAGTTCAGCAGGACCAGGACTTTAGTGAAGAGATACCTCGCAAGTCCGCAGTTCCTCCGGCTTCCATCCTGGAAATGCTGTGAGAAATGCAATCTGTGGTCACCTCTGCTCTCTCTTGCTTCTGCCTGTACTACAGATGCTGCTCCTGTGTATTTGTATCTTGCCTTAAAATCAGGAGGTTAAACAAGTGTTACTTTGTGCCATTTTTAAAAGGCTGAGCAATATGACCCGAGCAACTAGTTAGCTTAATAGTTATCTTAACCAAAATAGAAAACCTGATGTGGAATTCAAATAGTAAAAAGTTCAAACAAAGGAATATGATGAAGATCTTCAGTGTGGTAGGTAAAATAGCTACCAATACTGTTTTGAAAAAGTGCTTGACTTGATGCTGCATGATATTCTCAGTATACAGTACCAGCAAACCATACAAATGGAATTTGCTGCCATGATCTCAAGAAGAAATCTATATGACAACTTAGTTGAATGAGACGATGTCTAAAAGGCTCCTAGTAGCAGGTTCCATGTCCTGCTACATTTTTAGCAATGATCTGGAAGCAGATCCAAATCTGCTGCTGCAAAAATTCAGCTCCAAGATTAATGGAACTGTAAATAATGATGAGGATGGGGCACTGATCAATACACTTTGCACAAGCAGCTTGTTCAAACCTTGTGAATTTTAATTCATCAAACCAAATAGCTGTCTATCTTAAAATCCAAGTGTGGAGACCATAACAGGAAAATAAAAGACTTTGAAGGTAATGACTTTGAGAAGGATTTAAGGGTCAGATAAGTTAGCAGTCAGATAAGGACTCCCCTGTATGCTGCTATGGCAGGAAAGGATTAATCAATGTATAAACAAAGGAATTAAAAAGTGTTTATTTTACCTCTCATGTTTGACCTCAATAATATCATCACAGGGTAGTGCACACAGTGTTGGTTTTCAGATTTTAAGAAGCACATTGGAAAATAGGAGAGAGCAAAAGAATGAAGCAAATGTTCTGGTGGTTGAAGAAAATGCCTTACACCGGGATTTTTTAAGAGCTCAGGCTGTTAAAGTTATCTGGAAGAGAACTGGGAGGTGACTTGATTGTAGTGTATAGGAACATTCCTAAGGGGAAATACAGGATATTAAAGGGTTCTTTAATCTATTGAAGAAAGGCATAATAAGAAGTAATGGCCAGAGGCAAAAGCCAGACAAATTCAAATAGGAAACAAGACACACATTTTTCCGTGGTTAACCACCAGAACACATTCCCAAGAGAAGCTGAGGATTTGCCATCATTTCATGTATTCTGTTGAAGATTAGATGTATTTCTGAAAATTAGTTTTTAGCCAAGCAGAAGTTATGCTTTATTTTATTGGATGAATGCAGGTGGAAATGTGATGGTCCATGATAAGCACAGCATCAAGTTGATCTACTGGGACCATTGTGTTTTAAATTCTAAGTGCCAGAAGCAGACATTTCGTTTATTACCATGTGCATTAGAATCAATTACTTTTTGTCTTGGAATACCTATGCACCATAAAAAAGCTGTATCTCTGAAGATCTGAATTAAGCTTTTGGCTGCAGAATATCTTTACTAAGAAAGTATCTAGGAGCTTTGGCCTTTTCCTTCCTAAATTTACACTCTTGGGATTACTTGGGAAAATTTCTTTGCATTTTCATTTAAATCTCTGAAGGAGTAGATCCTTACAAGAAAATACATTTGGTGAATTCTGGTTCTCTTGGCCTTGAGGCAATTTTACATATCTGATGTTCACATTGTGAAATATTTCATGTGGGATTATTATGCAGAGTGCTCAGGTAACTGCACCAAATGAATCCTGATAGATTTCCTATATTGTACATTATGTCTATTTGTATGTGACATATGCTTTCATCGTACAGCCTTAACCTCACTTGAGGCATTATAATATAAACAATTATTTTACCAACAGAGGAGCTGCTGTTGCTGAAAGAAGTATGAATGAAATAGAAATAAGATTTCAGATCAGTAGCTTGGCAGAGAAACATGAAAAAATCCACCCCCGAAATGGTATATCATCAATTTTTCTGTCTTGAGACTGGAAGGTTTGCTGTCATTTCTCTGCCTTCTGAAAAATGCTAATCCTGCAAGATGCATGTGCTTCGTAATTTACATGCTTCCCTGGCTCTTGGGCAGAAAATGCAAAGGCAGGAGCTGAAAAACAAGCTGCTGCCTCGTTTGTGCATTTTCCCAGAGTCAAGCCACAAACAATCTCCCCTTAAACACAGAACAAACTGAAATTTGTTAATTAACCAGATGACGAATTCTGGAATGAGATCTCTATAACTGTACAGGGGGGAAAGTTGGTGATTACGAAGCGAGACTTGTCTTTATGGTATGTGCTTGGTAACTTAAAAAAGCAGAAAGTGTGTGTGTGGCTGAAACTTGTTTACTTTGCCTTTGAACTGTTAGTGTGAAAATGGCATGACATTAATACTGAGAGAGCTTTTAAATTACCTCTGTGCATTTTAAGGCAAGTGAGGATTGCAGTGGGCACTCCAAGAGGGGTGTGGGCTGCACCTTGACACTGAACTTGGACAGAAACCGTGTTTCTTTGTAGTATCTGCAGGAGATGGCCCCAAGGCTGTGCTGGATCCATTTCAGCTCAGCACACGAGGGCTGCCTGAGCTGACACCCAGAACATGCTTTTCCAAGGATGCCTGGCAAAGCAGCACACCCGCAGCCATGTTCTGCAGCCTGGCAGGATTTGACAGGACAGCTGTGGGAATCGATGGCAAATGAGGTGCAGAACACATCACACTTACAGCTGCTCCTGTCACAGCCCTGCCCGAGTGATAGCAGCAGCACCAGGAGCTCCTTTTTGAAGCAGAACATCTTGCTTGGCACCCACTTGGATGAGCACTGGTATTTCACATACCAGTTCTGCTTTGGAAAGCTTTTAACAATTGCAGACCAGTTTATCCCAATGAGCAGAAGCCAGCTGTTTTTCTGTCCTAATAAAACTGAAGGAGCAGGCGTCAGAGTGTTCTCCAGGACTGGGGATTGTTTTCTGTCATCACCAGAAGTAGCTTGAATCCAGTCATCTTTTTGTGTCAAAGACAAGTAGGATAGCTTTCTCTCAAGATAATCAAGAATATTTCCCAGCATGAGGAAGGATGGAAAGGAGTATCCATAGAGGTCTGAAGGACTGCCTTCCCATTGAAATAACTAATGCTGCTAGGGTTGTGTTATATTATTAATGATGTTAAAGTGCCTAGAGTCAGAGGAAAGCTTCATTTTAGATGATTTTTGAATTTCAATGAATAAAATGTGCTAACCATATCAGGTTTATTATTAATTTTTAAAGAAATTGGTGAGTTGAGTGCCCAGGTTTGAGAAGGCAAGAATGTATTTGTTATAAGGTTTATTATAAGTCTTGAAAAATACATGAGAGAATAAGGGAAAATGGATTTTATTTCTAATTAATGCTTATTGNGAGGGTGAATATAGTGAGGGGGGGAAAAAAAAAAAAAAAAAAAAAAGAAAAGCCTAGGAGTGTTTTAATTTGTTCTTGAGTATGAACTATTGCAATAAGTCAGTGAAGGAGCTGGAGAAGTGCTAATGTACCATTACAGCAGTGGGAGAAAAAACAGACTGAAGGGTTTTCAGCTCACTTAGGCTGTACTTGGTTGTTGCTGAGTCCTGCACAGTACTTTTCTTAGTAAACAATTTAAAGTATTAAAATATTGCTTATCTCTGTAAAAGTTACTGCTTATGAATCTCAATGATGGCTGTTTCAATGGAACTTTAAGGAATTTAGCTATCTTTAGTAAAAATATAATGAGCCATTGTAGCACTTCTCTTAGATAAAGTATAACAATGATGTCATTCTGCATGGGCAAAAGAAAACCCCAAACCCTCCATTTGGAAAATGTCAGATTTTATTTTTTTGGTTGGTTTTTTGGGGTGGTTTTTTCGTCTAGTTTGGTTTGGTTTGTTTTTGTTTGGTTGGTTTGGTTTGGTTTTTTTGGGGAGGGTTGTTGTTTTGGGCTTGGTTTTGTTTTGTTTTGTTTTTTCCTGGTGATGTTCTAATTGCTATACTAAAAACTTTACCATTGCAATAAAAAATTAGTTTAATGACTTGCTGCAGTCTCCTGATTTCAATTTAGCCTGGTTATGCATTTATTTCTGCAGGATAATGCTCAAAGTTCTGTATGTAAGAGAAGCTTTTTTGTTGGTGGTGGTGGTGGTTTTATAACACTTTGCCTGTATTATTTACTTTGTTAATCTGTCAAATTGTGCACATGCAGTGCTTTGGCATTTGGGTACAATAGGGAAAGGTCACTGGTTGCTTCACAAATCTGATCCTGTGGCAGACTGGATAAATTGAAAGATGAAGGCCCAAATTACATTACCTTAGCAATTGAACCATGAGCACCAAAAGCAGAAAGCACAGGCTTTGTGTGAATGGTGGGTGTTTTGCTTCAGAGTTACAAGCTTGGCTTTCACAGGGGATGGAATCAGCTGGCTTGGTGTGTTGCTATTTTAGCCCAGGGTGGCACAGCAGCACATGTCCTCATGTCACAGGATGGATTTCTGATTATACTGCTGCCTCATTTAGATGAGAGCCAAGTGTGCCCATCATTCCGGAGTCTGCCCAGCTGCTTGGGTTGGTTTTTTTTTCCCTCTGCATGTCTGAGTTGGCACATCATCTGGGAAAGGCACAGAATTTTAGTGGCAATGTGGTTGTATGCAGATGCCAGGTGTGCAATGCTGTGATTCCTTACAGCAAACAAGAACAAAAAAGTTGAAAGTAAGTAATAAAAGGGACTGCAGTGATGGGGTCTCTTCTGTAAAGTCATTCTAGGAATACAGTTGTTACAGTCTTTCAATTCTTCTGTGAACTTAAATCCCTGTGTTTAACCCTGTCATCTGCCATCTCAAACACAATTCAGATAAGGTCATTATTGAAGGAGTGTTTCTAGTGTGTTAAAAATGAGATTATTCCATTTTCAGCATTATCTTAAAATAGACTTATTTTAGTGTCTTATAGTTCTTAATTGGCAATGCATCAGAACAACTCTGCGAGGGAGTAGAACACGTGATTACCACCCCCTTAATTTTACTACTGGGAAAGAGATACTGATTTGGTAACAGTTTCATTATACTTCCATTTTTTCCATTTTCCCATGTTCCTGTAATTTTAAATTTTTAATTCAGTGATCTGCTCACTCTGTGGTGAGAAAATGGAGATTGTTTTTTTCTTTTTTTTCCCAGTGGTTTCTCAAAGAGACTACAAATCCTAAAGCAACAATAAACTCTTGGTCTTTTTGCCTCCTCACCCCTGGATTTGGAATTGAAAATAATTAAATTTGGGAAGGCAGGGTAAACATTGGTTGCTTTGTAGGTGGGCAGAGCATGTTTGCTCTTTTTCAGAAACACAAAATTAAAAAAAAATAGGAGGAGGAGCTTTAGATTCCTGTTTTCTCTAAAGTTTGAGCTAATAATACCTAGTTGTGGGTAATAATACCTAGATGTGGGTGTGAAACTCTCATTTCTGGATGTTTTTTCTTCACTCTGGCTACCAGGGATTAAATTGTAGAATTACTTCTTTTCACTTAGAATAACTGACTGTGCTTTCATTCCCATGCTTTCCTTTATTATCCACAACATTCTTCTATGGAATGGGCAAGTTGCTAACTTGTGCCTGCATGTGTTTGGGTGCCACAACTGCATTATTTTATAGCTATATTTTATTACTAGCAAGACAGCAGAGGAGGGGTAGAATTAAAAAACCCCAAACAACCAAAACTTGTGCACAGCCCTTCATCAAACTAGTGCCCAGAATTAAAAGGTTCCCTCTTCCACACATCATCTGGACTCTGGTGGTTGTTCCATACTTTGAGCCTTTTTATCCTTGGAATTTCTGAAGATCCCTTAAAGATACTTGTCCTTTAAGGAGGGAGTAAGTTCCTTCATGCTGACTCGCATCAACTGCAATTACTGCACATTGGGCTGAATTTTGTGTGCAGGAGTGGCAGTTATATCTGTGTCTGAAAGCCAACTGTGCTGCAGGGGCAAACAGCTGCTGAGAACTCCTGGGAGCAGGAAGATTCTTGTTGGAGCACGCTGAGAGCAGCAGGGATCCCTCTCCTGGCTCCCCAGAAGCAGAACCCACTCACTTATGGGACAGTTCAAAGGCCCTATCCCCAGGCCAAGGATGAAAACAACCCCTCTTCTTAGGGCATCACAGAGTTGGAGGGCACCCAGGAAGGTGATCACATCCTAGGAGTTACAGCTTTATTGAAAAAACCACAAAAAGGCGCCTTTTCAAGAAACTAGAGCCATTCTGATTCCTCAGACTCATCAAAGGGATGCACACCACACCACAAGAATGGGAAGGAATTCATGGGAATCAACCTGAAGAGCAGGAGCAGAAAGTTCACCACGTGGTATCCTATGACATAAAAGGGAGGAGCATGTTCAAATCTTCCCATCAGGCTCAAAAGTTCATGTCTAGGTAACAAGGCAAGGCATAGATGTGCCAAATAAATCCCGAGGGAAGACAGATTTGATATGCTGAGAGAATCAAGATGCAAAGCATAAGATGTACAGCTGAAGGGAATTTGCCTTTGCATGCACAGATGTGTGTTTTAGTTCGGTTCTGGACTTTTTTTCTTGGAAGATCACAAATTGCCAAGATTATGAAATGGAGCAGATTCATGTTCACGGGTGTGTCAAGTTACTCATCCCTTGAGTAGGAGGAGTGAAAGCATCCCTAGGGTTCTTTCTGACAACATTTATTCATTTTCTGTTCAGAGGGGAAAAAAAAGCCTCAGTTTGGGAAACGTGTTCATAATTCATGGAATCATTCACTGGAAAAGGCAAATACCTTGAGAGACAGAAAGACAGACCAGGAGATCTACAGGCAGATGAGAGAGCTGTTTGGAGCTAGCTGATAACAAACCAAGTGGGAGGATGGCTCTGAAACTCCATCCCAGAACTTAGGCAAGACTAAAAGGGAGATACATTGAATTCAGTGCAATACAGCATCTACTGATGGTAGTCAGTTGTGATTACTTTTATAAATAATTGAGTAGATGCCACTTTTTTACAGGATAGGATGCCCACTTCTGATATAAATGCCAAGTGGTCAGAGCTGCTGCCAGGGAAGGACATTTCTAAGTCCTTTTAACGATGTGATAGCCAATATTAATTCACTGTCATTGTGGTCCTGTTTGTTGCAGGTGAATTGAGAACATCCACGGTATCACCAAGAGCCATTTTTTTTCAATCTGCTGAAAATGCCAGCAATCCACCTCCATCAGTCTTCCATCTTCGAAGTGTTACGTACTCCCAGTCCTGGGGAGGTTCTCAGGAAGAGGCCAGGTGTGCTCAGCACACATGGTGATACTCAGAACAACTCGCCTGCCTTACTGCTGCACCCTTTTTCAGGTAGTGCAACCTGTGCATCCCAGGGCGATTCAGAACCTGTATGACAAGTATTTGGGATGGAGCCGGTGCTGCTGCCGGCTCTCGCTCTCAGGGTAGCATGAACATTGCTGCTCTTTTTAATTACACAGAAAGGGCTCAAAATTATCTTTGTGTCTGCGATATTTCCCTGAATCACAGAATATCCTGAGTTGGAAGTGACCCACAGGATCAAGGTCCAGCTTCTAGCCCTGCACAGGATACCCCACACTGTGTGCCTGAGAGCATTGTCCAAACACTTCTCAGACCTCCAGCAGGTTTGGTGCTGTGACCATTTATTTCCCTGGGGACCCTGAGCCATTTCCTCAAATGTAAATTAACCCTTAAAATATCATCATGAAGTAATTAAGATGTTTGGGGTGGTGAGCTAAAACACATAGGGTTATGTGACTTGCCCTCAAACATCCAAGTCATTAAATAAATGCCCTGTCATGATGGGTAGGTTCTACAATGTTTACTTTGGGCACCAGAAATGGCACTCAGGTGGATTCATCTGGCCAAGTTCAAGAAAACTACTTATCTTCTAGATACCTATCAGGGAAACTATTTTCTGCTGTAGCAGCTGTGTGAGCCTAGGAGTATGTAAAACTTGCTACCCACAACTGTCCTGGCAATTCCTTAGGTTACTAAACTGGGCTGCCCATGCCTGCATAGGTGTCAGTGACCAGTAGGGCCAGGCCCTCAGCCTGATTCAGGAACACAGCAAAGGCATGACTGTATTCCACCTGAATCCCTGGAGAAGCCCACTCTGCCGTGCACCCTCGGAGCCTTGTAGCACTGAGCCAGTGCCATTCACAGAAAAACTTCTGTGAAAAGGTTAGGGAAGAGAAGCAGCAGAGCTTTCTTCCTGTAACATCTTAATAAATTTAGTCAGCTAGGGAGTGGGAAATCTCAATTCAGTGTCATCTTGGCTGGATGGGATGTAACCAACTCATGACTCAGAAGGCTGCTGTAGCCACTAGGTTATGGCATAATCCAGGGCATTGTGTCTTCCATCTCTTCTCCTCATTTTAAGTCCTCTGTCAGAGGAATGGAAAGAGATCTAGCAAGACAGTGCATTACAAGTAATTTTGTGATTGGGATGTAGGAGATCTGCATTTGAGGGAACTTAACTGCTTTGGCTGAGGAGGGAGCAGAGGCTCTTGATTAGGTGCTACCTCCCACAGGTACTGCAAGTTACATTTGGAGGCCCCCAAAGTCCTGCCCTTGGAGTTCAGTGAAATTAGTCATGCAAACAAGTCATGCAGCTGTAGCTTTGGAGTCAGAATATGTAAATGGTAGAAACTGGCCAAGAACACAAGACTGCTGATTCACAGAGCTGTGGAGCAACCATGCTTGCAGCGTAACTTGAGGATGCAGCAGCTCTGTCTTTGTTTGCCTGTGTGTCTTCTGATACCACCCTCGTGATCTGCTGTGGCTCCTGAAAAGAAACCTATTAAAAAAGATGATATAGAGTAGGAGAAGCATTTTTCAAAGAAGTTGTTAATGTTGGAGGCAGTAGGAAACTTTGTAACTTTTTGATCACTGTATTTTAGGAAAATAAAAAGATGTTTATAACATGACTGGAGGAACTTGCAATGTAGGTTCATCAGTTAAGGACCTAAGCATTCTAAGGTTTGAAGTTCTGCACCTTTATTGTGCTAGAAATGCAATACTGCTGATGAAGGGGCTTTTCAAACCAGCTTAGCTAGACAATAAAGGAAGATAAAACACTATTCATGAAGGGCCTGGAGTTGTCCCACTCACTTCATCTTAAAATTTGCAGGTTCTCTGGCTAATCAGATGGTTTTATCCTGTTTCTTTTCAGTTAGAAGTGCTTATTTTCTGGAATCTGATTTTGCCTTATGACTGTGGTGCTGTCCCCCTCTGTATGGTGTATATGTGTGCCCATATATTTTTTTATTATGCCTCGTTCTCATTAGCTCTGTCTGTCTTCTCCCCTGCATTTGTTTGGTTGATACCTCACCCACATGTGCAGTCAGGAGAACTCTTAACAGTCCCTTTGGCTTTGTGCACACAGGGTGTCTGGCAGAACTTCTGCAGCCACAAGCTGTGCAACCACTTCTGTCCTACTCTTTAATCCTACCAGCACCAGTGGAGTTCTCACACTTCTGGTCATATGGTACTACCAGGGTCATGTTTCTATATTTTATATTTTTCTCACCCTTAAAGTGCCAGCTGAAGAAAATCACTGGCAGAGTCTTCCAATAACTAGAGCAAAACTGGATTAATTATGGAAAAAAAAAAAAAAAGTAGACACAATCACTCCCTTAGCAGAGTCATTTGTTTCTTGGATATGGCTTGTAAGTCCTACATAGGACAGGACTCTTCCTCATTTTTCCTTGTGAATTTGGACTTCATTAAGAAACTGGAGAGACAGGGTGACACAGTTGCTGGAAGACATATCATATGTCCTTGGATGAGTAGACAATAATTATCCAATATCATTTAGAAAACCAAATCATAAACAAAGCGTAAGTTAAAGCTTCCTAGATACAATCACAGGCTTCTGCATATTATCCAGTGTGTAAACAGAGCTTACCCTTCTGTCCTAGAGAAATTTCCAGCCTCTGAGTCTGCAAGACTTGGCATTCAGGCCAGTAGCAACATATCTAAAGAATAATGTGGAGAACAAAGCAAACATGGTGTAGCAATGACTAACTGTGTAATAAGAAGACCTTCTTTGCCTAACAAAATCACCACCCTCCTAGAAAACCTTCCCTATAATGGGACCAGGACTTCCGTGTCCAGAAGGAAATCACATCTAAATGTTGCAAGAGATGGTTCATCATCCTCATCATCATGCTATTGCATACCATGTCCAGTGAAATCCTGGAAAATAGGACTTCACTCTAGTGTCAGACCCTGTTGGTTAGCTATAAGACAACTGCCTGCAAGACTTTTAATGAAGACGTGGTAAGATTTTTTTTCTGGAATTTAACAAGCTAGTTTCATTTTTGAAACAAGTGCTTGAAAAAGCCACATGTCAGGCTCTTCTATTATGAGCTCAGTGTCTCTTGGGGCACAGTCTTGCAGCACCTCAGCAAGGTGAGTAGAGCAGCCCTGGTGACACCAGCTGGAATCAGCTGCAGCCCAACAAGGGCTGTGCAAAACCACAGCAGGGAGGAAGGGCAGTGCTCAAGCCAGGAGGGCAAGTCAAGGAGGTCAGGGCAGGATCAGGCACAAGGCCAGGCAAATCCCAGCCTGGAGGAGAGTTCTCACAGCTCTTTTGCCTTCAGTCTTGTCCCAGGTTACAGCGCTGGCCCTGAACACGGGCACCAAACCCCTTGGAGCAGGGTTGAAGGGTGTGTTGGTGCTCAAATGCCCCTCAAACTGTAAAAACTAAAATGCAGTTGTATTTGTTAGGGCATGCAAAATACTTGCAAGAAAACTTCAAACAAGCATAAATTACAAATCTGGAACTCAGATCAGGTTCTATATAAGCCTGGCTAAGTTTTATGATCTGTCTCACTGAACCTGAGCCATGCCTTCAGCAAGTCTGGCTTGAGTTTTATATTTTGGCTTAAATGGTTTAAAACCTGAAGTTTAGAAGGTTTGTGTAAATAGTAATTTATAGCCTTCGGGTTCCAGCAGCTTTTTTGGCCACATGCAGTTACTAATATAACTGCTCTTTTCACACAGAGCTGGAGGAGCCCTGTATGCATGAACTTGGGTGGCACTTAAAGAAAGAGCTTAGAAAATGCCAACTTTTACTTGAAGAGGTATTTCTTACAAGGCAGTCTGTGTAGGTTTGCAGCATGAAGTGATCTCCAAATTAAAGGCAGTCATACTATTCTCTCAAGTGTGTCCTTACAAAATAATACCTCTTTTCAATACCCCACCATGAAGTGTTTAATTTCCTGTAAAGATACTGACCAGTGCTGTGATTCTGCAAGGGTTTATCTTTATGCATCATGCCTGCACATTCCTTTGAAGTCACAGGGAAGGCACTCAGTGCTGGAAGTTGAACATATTTGAATCTTTGCAAGGTCAGAAAATATTTGGAATTAGTTTTAAGAAGCCTCTGGACCTACTGCTAATAGAATTAAGATGCAGCTTCCTTTCTCAGTGTTGAAATCCTCCCTGTAAAGATAATAAGTTGACTGAAATGTAAAGAAATTATTTAGGTGAATGTTGATAGTTTTTTAAGAGGCCCCCAAAGGCTCTGTTGACTCCAAGTAAAGTCAAGAGGAGCCAGAAGCCTTTAGCGCCTCTGCAAGCAATCATGTTTTTGGGAAGAATAAACCTTATCAAGTTCTTTTTCCTCCCTGTGCTTCTGTACCAGTATGAGTGAAAAAAGAGCACTGATTTCCTTTGTAAATCAAGTGGTGAAAAGTGTCAGAAAAGTTGTTATAAATGCAATGAATACCTGCTTTTGTGAGTAATTTCCATGTAGCATTTCAGATGCAGGATCCTTGGCACTCATGTAGAAAAATATGATTACATTTGAATCCACTGAGGTTTCCTTACCACAAGCAATTAAAATATAAAGTATAAACTACTTGTACAGTCCTTGAAAAAATAAAATTGATACTTTGAAAAACTTGTTCTCACATTCTTCCCTGTGCAGTCTAACCATAGTCAAAATAATTGAGAATATTGGATTATAACATTATTTATTTGTTGTGCTGGAAAATTCATGTCAAAGAATAGCAAAACAGTAAAAGCATCACATCACAGCATGCATGTGTCCCATGATGAGCACAGAACTAACAAAGGCTTAAAAACAAAGAAGATGATGATCCCGACAATGGCAAGAGAAAAACTTTTAAGAGGAAGATCTAACAGAAATACCAACCCTGTGGAAAGCATATCATATCCTCCCATGACCCATGACTTGTGTAGTGGGTATTTCCAAAGACTGGAAGAAGGGCAGAGCCCTTGTGGGCAGGAGGTGGCCCTGGATGCTGAGCACAACTGAAAAACTTTCTGTATAAAGAGCAGAGTTGACAGAGTAGTAAAGAGTTTGATTAGAAAAAATAAAATCACAGGACAAAATTTAGAGACCATTGGCACAAGGAGGAGAGGCTGCACAATACTTAGCTGGAAGAAGCTAAGGAAAAGACATGGAGCTGTTTTTTAATTACTCATGTCTGGGAGAAGATTATATAGAGATTAAGGGAAGTGCATGTTTGCAGAGATAATACAGCTTGAGGGACAGCCAAGAGATCAGAGGTTCAGAGGTTTACCACTCGTCCAGTGCCTTTCAGCAAGTGAAACCACAAATTGAGGCACTCTCTGGCTAGGAAGCACTGCCAGCACTCACAGGTTCAAACTGTGCCAGGCCAAAGCAAAAGCAGAGATTATGATGCATCTGTCTGAGTGTGAAAAATCAAAACTTAACTTTGATTAGGAAAATTGTAACTTAAAGATCAGCCTAGACATGCACTTACTCTGAGATAACACAGACCACTCTTGCCTGTGCTCCATGCCCACCAAAATCTGTGTGCCTGCATCCACGTGGTGCTAAGCTCCAGTTGGAAAGCCCCTGGGAGCAGAGTATATTGACTTTGAATCAGCACCAGGCTACTGTGATAACACAGTTTGTAGTGGATTATACCATGGACACTAATGCTGTATAAAGGTGGCTTGAAATGTACTTACATAATGAAAAAAGCATCATGTATTCCTAATTGCTTTATTTATTCAGTTACATTACTAAAGAATCACAGATTCATTTAGGGTGTAAAAGACCTCCAAGATCATCGAGCCCAACCTTTGGCCAAACACCACCTTTTCAACTAAACCATGGATCCAAGTGCCACGTCCCATTGTTTCTTGAACACCTCCAGGGATGGTAACTCCACCATTTCCTTGGGCAGCCCATTCCAATGCTTAACAACCCTTTCTGTGAAGAAATGCCTCCTGATGTCCAACTCAAACCTCCCCGGTGCAGCTTTTCCCAAGCATCAGTTTTCTCCAATAAATTTAACCACAATCTTCCTCTTCCCTCAGAAGCACAGGGCCTCTGGGACAGCTGTGTATTGAAAACCAGCTGGTGTAAAAGGCTGGCTGCTGCAATCAGTGCAGAGACTTGGATCCAAACAGCACAAATCAGGACATGGCAACCAAGAGCACACAGTGCTGCACCAGTGCAGAGCAGCTCCAGGTGTGTTATTCTCAACCTCTTGCCCACCTATGTCCACCTTTGCTGAACATCTGGAGATAGGAACCAGCTTTACACAGGTATTCCAAATGTCTTCTAAAGCAGGAGCTTTCTCCAGCCTTTTCATCAATAGTTGGCTTTCCTCTTTGTAATCTTACCTGATGTGTGTTGTATTAGTTGCACGATTAACCCCCCATAAAATTTACAAGTAAATTCCATGTGTTCTACCTGAAAAAGCTGTTGATGCAATTTTTCATACCACTGAAGGGCACTTGTCAGGAGATGGCTCCATGGTTTCTCTCCAGGGAATATATGGCCATTTTTGTAACAGAAAACAGGAGTTAAAAATGTGAAAGGAAAAAAAAGTCTGAAGTGAATGAAAAATGCAAATCTTGAATTCATCTGCAGAAATTCTAACATCTCTTAGGTCTGTCTCTACCTAACTTAGCTGCACTGTGCTTCCAATAAAATACATGCTGTTCAACATGGACAAACTTAAAAACTCATGGTGGGGGAGGGATGTGTATTTATTTTCTTTTAAAACACCTGTGGATTTGCAATCCTCATTCTTCCACCCATACTGTTCTGTACTACAGTCAATGAGCCCCTCAGGGCTTTTCATTTTGGAGAAAACTTCAGACACTGAGTGCTACTTGAAAAAGATGCTATCCATAGCCAGGTATTTGCAGTGTTTAGGTGTGAGCAAAGATCTGTAGTTAAAATGGTTACATTAAAAAAACGAGTAAAATGTCTGAGAAGACAAAGCTGGATTTGCTCTTGCTGGGAACATGGTGAGGCAACGCTTTACATTAACAAATACACATCCTGATTCTGTGTTACTAATTGGTTCATGCTAATGAATTACAAAAACTACTGTTATAAAATTCAACACATGCACTATTTTGCGAAGTTCCATAGCTATACAGAAATGTATCTGAGCAGATACTTTATGATACCCAAAATCCAGGAATAATCCAGCTGTAACTAACTCAAAACAAAGCATTAGAAAGACAGATAAGGGATTGGTAAAGATTTCACTGTGGAACTATTGGAATTTAAGGATTCATCTGCTGAAGGATGCCTTAGCTTTGTTCTCTTTTCCACCGGCTTGATTGTTGCACTTAGGAGCGGATTCCCTGTACCTGTAGTGACTTTGGAGAAAGAGGTAGGAACTACGAGGTGGAAAAGCCACCTAGTGGTACAGGGCCATGGTGCCAGGCAGGAGCCTCTGAATTCCAAGGAAATGTTTGTTCTCATGCTAGGCCACCGTGCCCTGGCATGTTATAAAGGGTATTTGTTATTATTCATGGGCATCTGGAACGCATATTGTGGGTACATGAAACCCACATGCAAATTTAAAAAATTTTCCAAGGGACAGCACCATGAAACTTTGTGCTGGATCATTGCCTGTTTTATATATGCTGTGTAGACAATAACATCCCATTAAGAGCTATTTCAGAGAATTAAAAGAGGATGAATAAGTTTACCCCATTTTTCTTTCCACCTGTCCAAATAAATGTAGGAGTTGCTGTAAGCCGAGCTGCTCAGAGCCCAAAAAGAGAAGAAAGGCTATAAGGTAAACACTCATGTGTACTTTTTACTGTAATTTTCATTGTGTCATAGCCTTGAGGCACAACAAGTCAGTGCATTTGCAGAGCTAAGGACTGGTTATCCTTATCTCTGCTCTGGATCCACTGGTGATTTTTCTGGGAATAATTTCTACATGTGCTGGAAAGAGTTGGGAAAGCCATCCAGTCTGGGAAAACAAAAATTCACTCCCTAGCAAAAGACTGCTGGGTAGGGCTGATGAGGGCCCTGCATGATCGTCATGTGAAAGTCTGTCTCTTCAGAAAGGCTGAGAGTGCTGGGGGATGATTACAACAGCTCCATTCCTTCAGGACCCTTCAGCTCAGTGCAAGCAGCCCAGAGCTATTGCAAGAATGAAGGCATAGCTCCCTTTGGCACAGCAGTGATTAAACCTGAGCCTGTGTAAAGAGTAACAGAACAGGCAGCATGTTCTTATCTAAACAGTCAAAGTGCGAAGTCACAGCCCATGGGCTGAGGTTTGGGTTTTATAACACCAAGGTCTTTACAGCTTTGTGCTCAGAGCAGTGTGTTCTCTCATTTGCAGACTCATCTGTGAACACAAGGACCAGGCAGTTCTGCAGACACGAGGGATTAACTCCTACATGGATGCAGGTACACGCATTGCACAGCCAGGCTCACAGGGCTCTTCAGCCTGGGCTGGTTGTTGAGTGGAGGGAGAGCGAGGGGGATGACCATGCCAGGCTACAGCTGGGTTAGATAACCACTGGAAATTGTGGGGCTGTGCAAGCAAACACACCACAACACTCCTGACTGCAGCCCCCCTCTAACATGTGCATCCAGCTTGAGGTTCAAGCAGCCCATAGCCACTGCCCATGGATAATGTAAGGGAAAGGGGACATGGCAAAGCCCTCAGCTGTATAAAGGACAGATATCAATGAAGGGGACTGTGAAAATGAAGCCTCTTTAGGTAAATGAATTTCATCTTCAGAGTGGGAGGCTTAACAAGGCAAGTTAGGCAATTAGAGTAATTACCCCTAAATGTTTAATTACATAAATGTATCTGCAAATACATGCCAGGCCTGAGGTTTACTGCCTGTAGTAAATGCATGAATGTGCCAATCTGTGCATCAAATAAATCACAGCATTTATGAATGTGAGCTGACAGAACTGCATCTGCTGAGCTACAGGAGGAGTGAAGACATGTAGGAAAATATCTGCCAGCACCAGCATTGTCCCAGTAGACAGGGAGCTTGGTAGCCAGGGAGGTCAGGATGTGGGAGTAGGGAGCAAGGACAACTAACCCAACAGCTGCCATGAGTGATCAGCTCATGTGAGAGCCATGGGCTGTAGGTCTGAAGACCTACAGTTTCTTCTTTTTGCAGCTCTTGGCCACCATAAGCCTTTTAGGCACCCTTGAGGCAGGCACAGTGTGGGCGAAGAGAAACCTAAACCAGGGGGTTAGAAATCTGGGGCAAAAGGTAAAAGGGATCTGGGAAGGAAATTTTGGAAATGTGCCCCATGTGTAGGGTTGTGAGGAGCAGCATTCCCAGACTGTGTGCACAAACATTACACATAGCTTGGAGTAAATTAGTCAGCTTCCCAGGTGAAGGTAAAGAGAAACCCATATGTGAGAAGGCACACAGGCCTCCTAGGACACTCATACTGGGCTCTCCATGCTCATTAAAGCTAAGAGGAGGCTAATTTGGGTGATTGGGTGTGGGGGTTGTGCCAGAGTGCCTGAAAGCACTGGAATTTATAGGTGTATTCAAGGCTGTCACATATGCACTGCTTTTCTCTGGTTAAGTCCTTTCTGTTTGGTAAAGATCTCCAGATATGCAGCAGCTGAAATCTCAGTGGACTCTCTCCATGAGCACTGTCCACAGGGCAGGACACCCTGCACAACTGTAGAACCTGAATGCTGTGCTGCACACAGGTGCAGCAGGTCCTCTGCTCCCCAAAAAGCCTCAGCCACAGGGGGCACATTCAGTCCAACTGCTTGATGCCCTTCCCAAAATTGTGGGATTCATAAGTCTCACCCACACAGACACCACAGTCATGCAGGAAGTCTCACCCAGTGCTGATAGCCTTAAGCAGGACTATTTCCAGGCAGGGCAGTCTCACCTGGCCTCCAGTTCCAAGGTTTAATAAAGACTTTTGAAAGACTTTGGGAAGTCTCTCTGGTTTGCGCTTCATTCACTTTGGTGACAGTAAAGAGAAATGTGGAAATCTCATGAGCAACTGGTCTCTGGTGAAATTTCTGCAGTGGTTTTTCCTGCTATGCCCAGATTCCTGTATGTCCCCTAGTGCAGAGCCTTCCTTTAAATGTATTTTCTTCATCTATCACCAAAAAATGCAATCACTGGAAATCAAACAGCCTTCTACATAATTCAAGATTTGGGAGAAATGACCCAAAACTTCTTTCATCAAGCTGTTACAATCCCACTGTCTGGTTTTTCAGGGAAGCTTCTTTGCTGACCTTCCACAGTCCAAGTGTTTTGACTGTTATTTAATGAATCTGTTAATTTCAATATTTTTTAAAGTGTAAGTTCTGCCTGTCTGCAAATTTCACCTGGTACTACTGCATTGCATCCCTCAACTTTTAAAAGGTCACATAGGAGTCTGTTCAAATCAATGGTATTACCAGTGGTAGAGTCACCATCCCTGGAAGTGTTCAAAAAATGTGTGGATATGGCACTTGAGGACATGGTGGTGTCCTGGGCTTACAGTTGGACTTGATAATGTTAAAGGCCTTTTCTAACCTTAGATTCTATGATTCCAAATTAGATTCTATGTTTCTAACTGTTGTAAAGTGCTGCTTAACAAGGATAGCAAGAATACAGGCACAACCTATATTTCCCTACTTGGGCAGAGGCTGGACCAGCTGACCCATTATCCATTCTGTGATTCTGGGAACCTATAAGCTACAGATCCATAATAAACTACTGCAAGCCTTGAGAAAGGGTAGATTAAAGGGGTCTGGTTCTTGGGAGCTGCACATCAGCCCTTCTCTGTACAGCCCTGACTACACAGCTGGGAAATGAACACTTCTGCTTCTATTGCTTTCTGCTTCTGCACTGCCCTGTGCTTTATGGGCACACAGTGGGGAGGAAAATAACCCACTGCTGGTAAATAAGTAAAAAAGGAGCACTGCTGCTTCATCTTCTTGATTGGAGGCTGGAGGTTTCCAGAGTCTTAGCAACAAGTTCAGACATCTCTGTGGGTGTTAACAAGAAAGAGTTGTGCAACTGGAAGGCATTGGGTCAATAACATTCAAGGTTACCTGGAAGCTGTAACATGAGCTGGCACACGTAAGGTGACAGCAGCTTTGCCACCTCCATCCTCACGTTAGCCAGAGCACGGTGCTGCTGTCCATCAGCCCTCAGGTTGGTGCTGCTGTGTCTTGTCTGGGTGTTTCAAAAGAAAAAGCAAATACAGAAGCATGTATGGTGGGTCTGTATTACTGATACTGTCTGGCCAAAGAGGCTCTGCTGGGAATTGGTTTTCAGTCTGCAGATCTGGCATTGGAGGCTGGAAGAGAATCCTGCCAGGCAGCCAAGTGCAGACGTGATTGCCTGTTCAATACACAGCACTGTTTCCATGTAGTGCACTCTACTGAGCAAACACAGCTCGCTGCTGGCAGGGATCACTGTTTGTTCTCTCCAGCTGCAGCTTTGCTTTGTCTGTGAGTAGTTTTGCCGAGTTTCAATTTAGGGTCCCAATAAAGCTTTAACAAAGCTCCAAACTGCAAAGGCAAACAAAACAGAGAGAAAAAAGGCAATGAAAGGTAATGAGTAAAATACTGTTGTATGACCACAATATCTTGGGATACTGAGAACTGCTCGAGAAGACACTTTGCTTTAACAGAAGCTACCACAGTGGACATCACTTCAGAAAAGCACTCCTGCTTTCCAGTGTTTCATCTGTGGTCTGGGGATGAGAGATTCAGCATCCCTCTGCATCCGTATCTGCTATTCTGGCAAGTCAGGCAGGGAGCCTTGCAGGGTTTGTGAGATTCTGCAGCAGCTGAAAGGGATACGGTGTGACACAAGACCCTGTATTTGGGGAGCAGCTCCATTGCCTATTTAATACACTCCCAGAGTAGAAAACATGAGTCAAGTATTTACCCTGAGATTTAGGCTGAGCACTACAGTGATCCTGAACATAGAAAGTTCTTCACTAGTGTTAAGTTTTAATGAACAAGCCTAAATTAAGGAATGCTTTAGCTCTCTGTGTAACCAACCTCATGGTTTAAGGTCCTGATTACATTTTTTTCTTTATCAAAAACAGGTCATATTTTGTAATTTTTTTTTGCAGCCGTAAGAATCCCTTCTTTTTAAGGAATTTTTTCAAGTCAGTGAAAATCAGACATTGTCTTCTACATATTGCTTGAGAATGTGCTGTTTGATTACAGGTCTTATAATTCAAAACTGAAAAAGTAAAGTTTTCACATTTCTTGTTCGTGCTCAAAACTGCAGTTTGTGGGCCTGTGCAACCCTGCCAATACTGCCCTCTGCCCCTCTCCTGGGGAAGCCCCTGGAAGCTGCTTCTGTCTGCATGTTTCCCAGAGGAAAGTTGGCTCCTGGAGGAATTTAACCTTTACAAAGTCTAAAGGTTTTGTCCTGGCATGCAATAGTGTTTTCTAAACAGAGTGCATATGGGTAGACCTCATCCATTTTGAGTTGAAAAAGCAAAATAACCCTTAAAAGAGCAGTTCCCCTGCTTTTTCAGCCTCTCCTTGTTGGCTGTTGCAGTAGCAGGTTTTTCTGGTAGCCCATCATGGTCTCTCCCACCTTAATCTCACAGCTGTTTCTAAGACGTGGGAGGCTTATCATTCTCTTCGATATCTTTGTTCTTATCAATCAGGGCTATGAAACTGGCTATTGCCTTTTCAGGTTTCTAGGGGAGCACCTCCTCCTTTAACTTCTCTTCTAATCCAACTTGTTGGCAAATTGTGCTTTAGAAGCAGAGGGAGAGGCACAGACTACAGACAAAAAATCTGATTTCTCTTGTTTTCACAGCTATTGTCAGATATGATTGTAGAGCAGCAATATCCAGCACATTCCCCTGCTCGGTATTTATATAAGCAGGCAGCCTTAATCTCTGTACTACAAAATGGGTTTTAGTATAAAATAGAGTTAAGCTCGACAGCAAGATCCCTTCCTTCTGCAGCTTTGACCCTTCAATTTTAAGGCTGGTTTGAGTCCGTGATGCTTGAAACAGAGTGAAAAACAACGGGGCCGGTCTCAGTGCCGGGTTTCAGCTGTGCCCTAGAAACTGGGGGCCACATAAGTCATGGATATTGACTTCCAAACTGTTCATTATTGGTGTCTTTCCAACCATGGCGGTGATTCCTGCTGGCAAAAATCCCTCCAAAGACTCTTTGCCGGCTGCCCGAGCAGCGCGCACTCCCCACTAGATGTCAGCGTCCCTCCTGCAAATCACCTGAGGCTGATTAAAAGCCTCTAATGATGCTCCCCCATTTATCCAGGCTTCCAGGGGGCTGGTGGAGACCGCCCTGTCAGCCGGCACCTGGACCACACACTTTCCGGAGGAGATTTGCACCAAAACGCTTTTGGCATCATTAGCAGTATTTGTCCTGCCGGTGGGAGCCCACCCCAGCGCCTGGCACTGCCCTCCAAGCAGCCGCTGTGGTCACTGGAGTTGTTTAATTGTATTTATTCTGCCGGAAATAGGGCTATTTAAAATTGAATGTGACCCGCAAATGCTCTGCCAGGTCGAAGGGTCCAGCAGCCAGCGCTGGCACCAGGCAGAGCTCTGGATCTGACAAGAGCCTGGTTTGCTGGGGCAGAAAGAGTATTTCTATTTCCAGTTTATTTGGTTACCTGGCTAAGGACAGCTCAAGAAACTCACTGACTACTCAAAAAAAGCAGAAAAACTAATTTTCTTCCTCTTGCATAAGAAAGGAAGATGGCTGAGGATGAGAGCTAGCACTTCTTGAAATCCAGAAAAAAATTCCAAATCCAATTACAGGAAAAGCTCCTTTATTTTATGAATCAGTTAGCTTTATTTTTTTTTTAATGTGTAAGTTATGTGTCATTTCCTGTATGTACTCAGGACAGTTGCTTTGTAGAATAAAATCAAATTTTAAAGCACTTGTATTCTCATTTTTCATTGCAACCTAACCTGACCTAAGAGAAAAATAATCACATTAAAAAAGAATTATCATCCACCATTTCTAATAGTTTGATTAAAATATAATTAGGAATCTGAATAAATGCATATAAGATACAGAGTCACTTGAATAAGTAAAAGCAACAGGTGCCCTCCTGGTTAGTCACATCTAATTAATTCCGACAGTCTCTAAACTTAATCTTCCTTTAAAAATTGAAATGACTGCAGAGAATCATTGCAAAAAGAAATTTAAAATAGCAGATAGATATTTTAAATTAAGATTTCCTGATTGTTGAACTTTGTCATTGTTAAAATTCATCGCTTCAATTCATCCCTGAAATGTACAGTTAATCACATCCTCTAAATACAAAGCAAAGGAGGCGATTACCCTTCTGCAGCTACATCTCTGGATTCAGCTTTTTCATTGCATTGTAATTACAATGCATCTTCAAAGTTGTCATGAAAATAAAGGATTAGTAGTGGAACCAAAAATGAAAGTTTAATGGCACAAACTAAACATCAGCTACGAACAGCTTCAACTCTGGCCTCTTACCTCGATCCCATTTCATTTTTGGACTTGCCTTAAGTGAATAAAGAGCCCAGAGCCAAATTATGCAGTGAACTTTGTTATTGAAGCAGCATGGAGTAATACTTTGAACTGGAGAGAGATTTACATTTTGCTTTAGTCCATGGTGGTAGTGGAATAACAGTATTTTTGTGTCACACAAGGCTTTCTTGGAGGCCCATCAGGCACTTGGAGATGAATTATTTCATTGCTCCAGCAAGCACGTGCTCTCCCACACCCAGCTTACCTCCCCTTGCACTAGCTAGAGCTGAGTTTTGTCCTAAAAGTTGTGATCTTTTATAGAAATGCAGTCTGCTTGTGCACATCTGCCTGCAGCTTGGTTCCTATTGCCTGGAGAGACCCTGACCTGGCTTTTTGCTGCAGGTTGGTGAAACACCTGGAGGCCTGTACTGCATTGCTGTGTAAGGCTGTACTGGGACAGTTCACTGCACATCTGCTTGGGAGCAGCATTTCCTGCCTCCCACTGTCCCTGCAGCTCCTGCTGCAAGCTCATACTGGAGGGGTGGCTTTGGGACCAGCTCTGTGCATCAAACACCAGCACAACCAGTTCCCCGATCCCTCGCTTCAGTGCTCCCAGCATGGTGTGCCAGGGTGCTCAACCAGCCCAGCCTGAAGGTATTTTTACTTCTTGCAATGAGCTGTTTGTTGGTTCAGGTCCCTGAAGGACGAGGTGGCTGCATGGTCAGTGGGTACCAGTGCCAGCAGGGCAGTCCTGCCCAGCCAGAGTGGGATGGGGAAGGGAGCAGGGACAGAGCACACGCCTCAGGGGCTGGGGCAGGTGGAGGGGCTCAGCCACATCACAAAACCACACGCTTAAGATTACTCCCTTTGCACTGCACCTAGTGGTGACATGTCCACGGGATGAATTTGTTCAGTAAGCTGATCTGATTGATCAGAAGCATCCCAAGAAGTGCCTCAATGGAAGAGTAGAATGGAATAGAATGTCTCAGTTGGGAGGGACCTACAATGAACATCTCATCCAACTGCCTGACCAAAAGTTACAGCATGTTATTAAGGGCATTGGCCAAATGCCTCTTAGACATTGCCAGGCTGGGGGCATCAGCATTCTCTCTAGGGAGCCTAATCCAGTGTTTGACCACACTCGCTGTAAAGAAAGGCTTCCTAGCAGCTTTCTGTTGGGTCTGCTGGTTGAGCTGACTCACTCTGGTGACCTCTCATCACTAAACCTGGTGCAGGATGGAAGGAGAGGGCACAGCTGAGGCAGCTCAGGTTGGGATCACCCTACTGTGACTGCCCTGCTTAGATCAGCTCAAACAAGATGCTGGGTCATGCTCATGCACCTGGGCAGAGCTGCCAGAAGCTGCAGCCTGTGCCCTGCCTGCTCTCTCCTTCCCTGATCCATCAACTGTGGCTCCCCGAGCTGGCTCCAGCCAGCCCACTGATAACCAACTACACACCTTTTTCCAGACTGCTCTGCAGCTCCATCAGCTCATTTAAGCTGGGATTTACAATTCCCACAAGTGCCAGTCTGATGCACAGGAGATGTGAAGGCCACCTGGCTAGAGGTGGTGGGGGAAAGATGGAAATGCATCTTGGAGCAGCAGCATGGCCCTGCATCAGCCACCCTCCACCTCAGCCCTGGCCCTGCAAGGACTTCATTGCTCTTCACACCCACATCCCCCCCTCTTTGCCTCGTCCTCCTCTGCATGAGCATCAGCTCTGCCAGGGACTCCTCAGCTCCAGTCTCCTTCCAGATGCTCACCCAGACATTCTGCTCCCTGCCCACCAAACCCTGAGGAGGCTCAAGCATCAACTTAGGCTTGAATAGGTCCAACCTCTGCCAGGAATGAGGTCCTGACTCCATTACCCCTGACACCTCCAGGGCTGTGCACAGGCTCTTCTTACCCTTTTTCTCCCTTAGCCACAGGAGACTGCTGGATTTTAGGCACTGCAAACCCTAAAAATAACAACTCCTGGAAGAATAGCCACCTTCACAAAACTTCTGCCGTGCCTTGGTGTTCTTCTTTGGCCTTGCTTTTTCCAACACAAGCAGTACATGATACACAATAATGTATTATATTAGCTTATGTATCAGTAGATAGTCTCCAGAAATTAAAATTTGGAAAAAGCTTTTAGTTTATTTCTACAGAATAACAGCCAGGGATTCACTGTATGGGAGCAGGGAGATGTCCAGCAGCTTCCTCTGGTGCCCAAAGCTGGAAGGGGCAGCTCAGCTCCCTGCTGCACCCAAAGACCCTGTCTCTAGTGTACATCTGAGCGAGATCTGGGACCTGCACAGAGCAACCCCATTTCAGGAGCTATTTAGGAGTGATAACGAAAGGAGAAGCCCTGATGGGCAGAAGGAACAAGGGGCTATTTCTGCCCTGTAAGGCTGAGCCCAAATCCAGCTGTAGAAGGTGTGACCGGCTGCCCCTGAGCCGGGCTTGTCTCCAGCCCTAGTGGTGGGTGAGCTCACACTGACATGGGGTGCAACATCCCCAGGGTGAGGATGGAGGGTTGCAAAGCTGTGGGGAGGTGTGGGGAGACCAGGAGGCCATGGGGTCCCACCTGTAGGGCCCTGCAGGGTCTGGTGCAGGGGGGAATGACAGCAGTGCTGCATCAATCCTGGTATTTTCACCCCAGCCTTGTGCTGGCATGGGCTCTTCCTGCTGTCATTTCCTTCCCTTTCTTTGAGATGGGAGGGCGACTGCTGCTATTTGGGCTACACATAAAATAACATGAGGGGTTTTTTTCCTCCTGCAAATTCAAGCAAAGTGTTGCTCTGTGGTCAGAGGATGAACAAGCAAACCTGTGACAGGGACTAAGACTTGGCTGGTGGCTGCCTGCACGGAATGGGATTGTTGGAACACGTGCTCCTGTGGAGCAGAAGGTCCCCCAGCACCTGACACTGGGGCCTTGGTGGCCAAAAATAGCTGTGCCTGTCACAGGGAGGATGATACCCCTGGGAGGCTGAGGCCACTCTTCAAGGGACAGTGTGTCACACAGTCAGAAACTCGAGTGTCTCATTTAGCATGCATTTCCTTGGGTTTCAGGAAAACTGTCAGTAAATAAATATCAAATTGTTTGATTAGGAGAGGAGGACTTGGCTGAAACCCTGCTGTTGCTGCATGGGCATTTGGGAGCTCGGTGTCCTCACGGGGGGATAAGGGAGAGGATGTGTCCCCTAACACTGCTTTTAAAATAGGCCAGTGTGTAAATGGCAGAGCAATTTACAGACTCCAGGCAATGCAGGACAGCGAACGTCTCTCAAAATATGGGATCTGTCCCCACAGGAATTATAACAGATGACAGTTTACTAAATATATCAGCAATGCCAAAACAAACAGCACTGCATACCAAAGCAAGAGGTCACTGCAGTCTGTCTTCACACTCCCCTTTTCTTTCTGATCTGCAAGAGACTTCGACCAGGAGGGCTGAAAGACGAAGCAGAGAGGTTGAGTGTGTGTATGTGAGGGTCTGCCAGGGACATGGATTCCCATTTCGGCAAATGCCATCAGTTGTGCCTCCAAGGATCAGTGTAGTATCTCATTATAGTCCCTACCTATCCCCTGTGACCAAAATAGTCACAGTCACCCACAAAATCTTATGCAACAGCAACTTGACACAGATAGGACTGAATGAATGAGACTTTCCAGCTAGAGATAAATTGGATGAATGCTGAAGGTAATGAAAAATTAATTGTATCTCCTGCCCTGAAGACCACTTTAAATATCATCTGCTTTTCAGGCTTGTGCATAACTACGTATAATTCTGCATCTTTAATTGAAATATGTATTCAGCTCGGCTGTTTTTCTGCTGACAGCTCAATGGAGTTATTTAGTTAATGATCATTACAATTATTTAGTGGTACTGAGATCTTGCTAAGAGGTCTGAGCCATCCTCTGAGCCTATAGAAACCTGGAACTAAAATATATGCCCAGCCTAAGAGCTGAAATTCAATAATAAATATTATAGTAAAAAGACCCCTTTTGTATGCAAATATCAGCCTAAGAGAGTGAGGAACCCACAACAAACTGAAATTTTTGAGAAACCATAGATATGATTCCCTCAGTCCTCCTTGCAAATCTCAGCCAAATGAGTCATCAGTGAAGAAATAATCATTTTAGTGGGATTCCTACAAGGCCCCCTACATAGGTCTCATCCCAAGTGGGAGCAGTACATGGAGCAGGGCAGTGTTCAAGCAGGCTCATGTTTGTCTGAGCTTTAATCCCCTTGCAGACAAAATCCTGAACTTGAATGCATGGAAAATTGCTGTTGATAATCTTATTTTGATGAAAAAAATTATGTACTTCAACCAGCATCTGGCAAGGTACAGGCTTTTAGCTTCTGACTTAGAAAAACCCTTGTCTGCATATGCACTTTGCTGCCTGGTAAAGTTTCTGGAATTACATTTTTTCCTTTAAAATTCTGAGGACACAATAGGAGCCTGAATTCCCCTTTTCTGTGTTATGTATTACTGCACAGTGGCAGCAGGGCAGGAGACATTTTATAGGCCATAAAACCAGAATGGGCTTAATCCTCTTCTCACAGTAGATTTACATTTGTGTGACTGTTAGTAAAGTTGGCAGTAAAGATGTTGACAGAGCTGAGGGCTGGCTGGGGCCCAAGGGCACTGATTTTTAAAGGTGGCAACTGGGATTACTAAATCCTGCTTCCAAAGAAGCCTTAGCCCCACTTCCTACCCTTGAGAGCTTTTTTGTTCTCCACTGAATCATGGTTGAAAATGGGCTGTAGCCACCCAAGACATGTCAGTGTTGCAGGGGAAGCAGAGGCAAAGCAAACTGCTGCTGCCTGAGAGCTGCTCAAGTGAGATTTACCCTGACCACAGAGGGGTGAGAAGGGTGCCTGGTCCAGTATTTCCATGTCCTGATGTGGTTTGTGCAGTCCTCAGCTCAGGTGTGTCCTAGAACTACCAATACCTGCAACTACAGAGAAGAGGTTTTTTTCTCTTTGTTTCCTCTCCATTCTTGGAGATGGCACGGAAAGGAAAGGCTGTCAAGGGATTAAAACACTGCTCAAAGTGAAACTACTGCAGGTCTTGCCTGAGCCTCAGTGAAAGTGAGAGGAGGCCAGCAAGAGGAAAATGCCTAAGCCCTTGGTTGCCTTCTGCTGCTCAGTTTTGTTTTACAAGCACCTGAGCTTGCAGCTGCTGTTGGAGCTGTTTTACAAAGAAGTTGCTTGTCCAGCTGCTGTTATTTCCTCATCCATCCTGCGGGTTCCTGAATCCAGACCTGGCATTTGACCACCACTCTGTGTTGCTCAAGCTTCTGCTGTGACCAGCTGAGTAGTGTTTCTTGGCAGGTTTCTCTCACACAACTTCTGAGAAACAGAGCCAAAACTGAGATGCCAAGCTGCTGGTGAGATACAGAGAGCACGGGAGGCAGCAGCCAGCCTTGGAGTATGAGGGCAAAGCTGACATGACTGGTGTGGTCTTGATTGCAGGCTCCTTACGGTGCTCTTACAAACACAAGGGCTGCAGCTGAGACAGTCCAAGGATAGAAGGGGTGTTATTTTGTGTTGGACTGAGTAATGTAAGTGAAAAAAGTGGATAAATGTTTGGGTTTAAGATAAGGGGATTCTGAACCCAAAACCTTGCCTGATTTACTAATAAGGCTGGGTCAAGGTCTTATGGGCTCCTAAAGGTCTGTAAAACCTTGACCTGATCGTATCAGGAGTCCAACAGACTCCTAAACCACAGTCTGCTAAGCCCACTAAGCCAATCAGGAATGCAAGGTTTCAAGTGGGATCCACAAAGGCACTCCAGTACCTGAAGCAGGACTTAGGTTAGAGGTAAATACCCCAGTAAATACCTGTGATCCAAAAAACCCCACTAAGATGGAATTGAGGGTTAGGGATGAAGATCTGAATTTTATCACCTTTGAATTTTAATTTTCAGGGTGAAACCTGAAGTTATGTCTCTTTGTGTAACAAACCTTCCTCTCCTATAACTGAGAAGGTGGTGCACTTTGGGAGGTGGGAAAACTGAATGTAAACCTTATTCATGCATGATATCTGTGTTACAAATGGAGCAAAATGGGCCCTGCTCAGTTCAGATGGCAGGTGCCTGTCCTCAGAAGACTAACATGGGATGTGCCTCTGTATGAGCAGAATCCAGTGCCTTGGCTCTGAAAGATTTGGGAGTTCACACCAGCACTGTCTACTTTAAGACAGTAAACACCTCTCTAATGCAATCCTGTATAGAAAGATGCAAGTGCATGATGTAAGTTCTGGCTCCTGGACGCTGCTATAAGGTTCAGGTATTAATCTCTAAGTGTAAAAGTCTTCAGTTCATCCTGTTTTAGCCACAGGAACCACAGTCCACAGGCAAAATCAAAGGAAAAAGGAAACTGAAGGAAAGGTGAGGATATCTTCTTTGAGAACTGTAGATTTGCCAATTATGGACCTACTCCAGGAGATTTCCTACAGATTTGCTGCGACTTCAGTGTTATTAACCTATTTTTCTCTTTTGGATCTGTGCTACTCCATCCTAAAATTAGCTTGTGACCTAACAGAGTATTTAGGCATGGGCACCTTTAGCCACCAAAGTGTTTCCACTGACTCCAGCAGAAGCAGCCCGGTGTCGGAGGCAGCGTCGGCGCCCCGGAGCTCCCCTGGAGCCATCTCACTGCCAGGGACAGTGTCATACACAGAGCTTAGATTAAATGGGAGGGGAACAGGGAGCACTTCTAACATGATTACTGTCAGATTTCCTTTTATGCCTTCCAGAGGAAAATAGTATGCAAATGCTGCACGTGCCTGCATGGATTCAACCTTCCTTTCCTCTTTTTTGATCTCTCTAATTCTGACAAACAAGCTGCCCATGACTGCTGAAGGGAAACTCTCCCCAGGGTGTTGGGCCACGGGCATTTTTTGAGGGGCAGAGTGGATTTAGGCAGACCCTTGTTTGACTGTTTATGGCTACACTCTTCCTCCAGTTGCACCTCAGTGGAGACAAGGTGAATTGTGTCTGGGAACTGAGCCAGGATAAAAATAACTGAGGAGGGGAGGGTGTTGCTTTTTTAAAGCAGTTTCCTGGTCTGTTTGACAACACAACAGCACAAAGAGCTGCACCAGCACAACACAGGGAGCATAACCTGACTGGTCCATCAAATTGCTGCCACCAAAAATGATGTCTGCAAAACTGCACCCATATTTCCTTGGTGTTGCTACACCTGCAGGGTGGAAAGTCCTTTGGAAAGTCAGAGGTGAGTTTCTACTCTCACCCCTTCTTCCCCCTTCCCAATTCTCTCCTGCAAGGGATGGGATGAGCAGAGAGGAGCTGGGCAGAGAGGCTGATGTTTCTGGCACAGTGCTGATCCCTTGTTTTCTTGCTTAGTGTCCTGTTCCCAACTCCAGCTTCTGCCTTGCGTTCCTGTCCCTGTGCTGGATCCTGCTGCCCCCTCTGTTGTGCTGACATACCTCTTTGTGTGTCCACACCGTAATCAAACCCTGGGAGCAATCCAGACCAAAACAAAGTATTCTTCTTCAGGGCTAACTTTCATCTGGTTCCCAGCTCCAGCTCCAGCACACACACCATGCCAGCACAGCACAGGGGGTTGCACACAGGGCAAAGAGGAGGGTCACCAAGCCAAAGGTTTGTCCTGGCAGATAGCAGAGCAAACATAACTTGGAGTATCCAAATAAAAGTACTTTACATAGCCATCACAATCGTTCAGAGTTAACACTGTATCCAGACTGGGGCTGGGACTTGGGGAGATTTGATCTCCTTCCAATGCTGGAATCTAGACACACAAATTCTGCATCATAGAAGGAATGTCCTACCATAGAGCTCATGCTGTTGATCCCTGTGGAACCTATGAGTCCAAGGTCATAAAATCATAGAATCATTAAGATTGGGAAAGACCTCTAAGACCATTGAGTCCAGCTGTTAACACAGCACCACGACATTCACCACTAAACCATGTCCCCAAGTGCCACATCCACATGCCTTCTGAACACTTCCAGGGATGGAGATTCCACCATTTCCTTGGGCATCCTGTTCCAACACCTCACAACCCTTTCTCAGTGAAGAAATTTTTCCTAATACCCAGTGTAAACTTTCCCTGGTGCAACGCAAGGCTATTTCCTCTCTCCCTGTCACTTCTCACCTGGGAGCAGAGCCTGACTCCCACCTGGCTGCACCCTTCTGTCAGAGAGTTGTAGAGAGTGATAAGGATTCCCCTGAGACTCCTTTTCTTCAGGCTGAGCACCCCCAGCTCCCTCAGCTGCTCCTCATCAGATTTGTGTTCCAGACCCTTCCCCAGCTCCATTCCCTTCTCTGGGCAAGCTCCAGCACCTCAATGCCTTTCTTGTCGTGAGAGGCCCAAAACTGGATCCAGGATTTGAGGCGTGCCTGCTACAGGGGACAATCACTAGCTGGATGCCTTGTACAAGAAATATTCAGCTCTGTGGCTTTGTTGTTCTGGGTGGTGTGGGAAGGCAAGAATCACTGCTGAACTGAACAGACCCTCTTTCAGGAGGGAATTTCATGGGAATTGTGAAGGCTTCTCATCCCCACTGCAGTTATCTTCATCACTGCCCAACAGTGCTGCTCTATAGGGCTTTTCCCCAGAGCCTTGTTCATCCAGCCAGGACAGCCACAGACAGCAGGCAAGAGCCCTGCTCACACAGCTTCCAGATCTTCACCTTCCACAAAGGCTGATCTGTGTCAGCCACTTGCTATCCTTGCTGGCAGCACCCAAATACCTGTCAAAGCAGTTATAGTCTGAGCACAGGGTCTTAGCAGCTCCTAGCGGGAAGGCTGAGTGGAAAAAGAGATGAAAGCTTTTTTTCAGAGTGTCAGTACAAGTAATCAACAACCGGAAGGTCTGGATACAAAGTAGGCATATATGGCTTAATTCTACCTTAGTGTCTTGCACCTTTTTTATGGAATTACTATTTAATTGCTCATGTTAAGCCTGTCCAACAATACCATTTAGTGTTAGTAACACCTAGTGTCATATCTTGAAAGTGCTTTACAAGCAAGTTATGAAATGTGTAATTTGAGTGAAAACAAGCAGCTTGGGCTGGGCTCCTGTGCTGTGTTTGACACAGCCTGGCATGCCAGCAGTGCTGTGTCTGCTGGGACGAGGAGCTCTGTGATTCATGGCAGGGTAAAGTCAGTGAGAAGAACATGGAGAGATAATGTGGGATAGTGTTCTCCAAGGTATAAAAGATCAAGGCTCCACGAGACTTCTGGTGAATTTCATAGCATGTGCAAGAGCCTCAAGTGATCAACAATGAACTTGAAATAACTCTTCAAGAAGCAGAGCTTGGTTTTGGTATTGCATCTTCTTCTCTCCTTCCTCTAGCACAAGACTGAAAACTGGCAGTCAAAAGTCATAAATCAGTCAGAAATGTTTGTTTCACTTTGAGGATATGCATTACAGTAGCCATAACACAGGAATTAGGAAACCACAGCATAGCCCAAACGTCTTTGCCTTCAGCTGTGTCCATGGAGCACCAGAAAGCTGTGTCACTATACAAACAGTAATTAATCCTCAATAAAACAAGTAAAAAAACTACACAAAGAGCCATCAAGGGTTGGTTTGTTGCCAGGATGGCAACAAAGCATGAATTGGACCAGGTGTTTGCCAAGGTAGGGCAGTCAAGTTGTAGTCAGCTGTGATTGTTGCTCCTGCAAGTCACTGCGTTCTCAGGCTCCAGCTGAAATGACACTGAAAAAGGTGCAGGATTCGCTTTTGCCTGGAAAAGAAAAATTGCCCTACAGAAAATCAGGGCTCCAAATCCTGCAGGGTTTCTTTAGGCAGATCTGTGGGTATAAAGAGAAGCTTGAGTAAATAGGTACATTTGGTTTTGTAGCCTCCAAATACAGGATCTCACTCCCTCTCCTCTTTTAACTTGGTTGATGTTTTACCAGCACAGACTGAGGAGAAGCCCAATGTATCGGCAGTGGCAGGAAGTGGCTTTTGGAAAGTTACATTTCCTTTGGATAGCTGGCTGACCTCTGGGTGTGTGAAGCAAAGCTCAATCCCAATATTTGTATCTTCTCACTTTGTGACGTCTACAGCCAAAAGCTATCCAGTATCAAAAAGGGAAAATCTAAGGAATTCCTTTCTTTTCCTCCTTCACAAACCCTCCTCTGAGTTCTAAAATACCCTCAACTTACATTCACATAACTGACCTCCATCTGCCTTCCAGAGCTCTGGCTGGGCATGGCCAGATGATGCTGTCCCTAAACTTGGGGATAAGTGTGAATCTGGAAGAGGGGAAGATGGGTCCTGCCTGAGCTCTGTGCCTGAGATGAGCTCAGCTTGTGGGGGGCTGCAGAGGCTGTGCAGGAACTGGAGAGATCTCCAATGATTTTCTAAATTTGATTTGGGGGTGCTGCACATCCGTGACAAAGTATTTTATTCTTTTCCATCAGTAACCCCAAACCTTCCCAGACCAGAAAACGGTTCCCGCAACTCACAGGTTTTCTTAGTTCCAGCACAAGTCCTTACTGTAAAGCACATGGACAGAGAGCGCCTGTGGCCCTGCCCGGCCGCTCACGAGGGGCGGGATGAACAGCGCCGTCCCGGTAAGCGCCGGGAGGGAAAACACGGGGGAACCCCGCACGCCAAAGCCGAGGCTGGTGAGGACCGGCGGGCGCGGGGAGCCGGGGCCGTCCCCTCCTCTGGCCGGGCACCCCACGAGCCGCGGCCGTGCCGGGGGTGT
>VZTR01023317.1:208505-253450 GCA_013400775.1 Chaetops frenatus | reverse complement strand
GCCCCTGCCCCGGCCCGCCGGTGCCGCCGCCCCGCTCCGCTGCCCGCGCCCTCCGCCGCGCCGGTACCTGCCGCTCTTTGTTCCCCGCCGCCGCCGCCTTTGTTCCCTCGGTGCCGGCTGCACCTTCGGCACCGCCCGCGCCCCCCGCGGGACATCGCTGCGCGGGGGGGCGCGGATGGAGAGACCGCGCTCCCGGAGTGGGTCCCCCCCTCGCCCAGCGCTGCGAAAGCCGGGGAAAAGGGGGAAGCACCGCGGCGGGGCAGCGGCGGGAGTTCGCCGGGCTGCGCGGGGGGGGTGCGGCGGGGTCCGCCGGGGACGGGAGCGGGCGTGGAGCGAGCTACCCNTCCCGCCCCCGCGGTCCTGCCCTGCCCTGCCCTCCCCGAGCGGGGACTGCGCTACCGGAGGAGCTCCGGCCGGGGCCGGCTTGTCCCGATGCGGGGGAGCGCGCAGGGGGTGCGGGCAGGTGACCGGCGCTTCCCCGGGGAGCCGGGGGTACCGCTGGGAACGTCGGTATCTCTCGGTTTGTGTGTTTGGGAACTGATGGTGCAAACTTACTCAGGCAAAGTTCTCGGGAAAAGGGGGGGCCTGGTTTTCTGGGGGGGCCGCAGGAGGCAGCGGCATCCTCCCTGCGCTGTGTTTCATTGCCGGTGCTGCTGCCCTGGGTGAAGCGCTGCCCGCTGGGGACTCGAGCGCTCTGCACATGGGTTCCTTTCTCTTTCCCGCCTCGCTGCCAGCCTCCCTCCTGCCTTCTCTCCCTTCCTCCCATCTTTCCAGGGCTCCTGGCAGCCGCCTGCTCCCTCTCGGAGCAGTTGTTACGGATCTGTGTTACTCCAGCCCATGGGATGCTGCACGTGGGGCTCCCTGTCTGTAAGTTGGTGCTGACTTAGTGTCAGGTGCTCTGTGTGTGTATTTAAGGGAAGGCTCCTTGTCCTCCTTTCATCTCCAGAACTAAACCTGCGCTCAGTCCTATCCCTGGCTCTCCAAAACTGAATCGTTCTTCTTCTCTGTTTCTCCTGGGAGCTGCTGGAGGCATCAGGAAGTAGAGCAGGTGCACCCTCCTCAAGTTACTCAGAATCTACAGAGAGAAAACTTTAAGCAAGTTTGTTTCTAGAGTTTCTCGCAGCCTTTGTTGTGTCCGTGACTGTGTGCTCCTCATGCCTCTGCTTTCCTCTTTGCCTGGGTCCTGCCTGTCCTCCCTCTCCTTCTGTCCGTCCTGTGTTTTCCTCCCTCTCAGCTCAGCTCACAGGGTGATCTCCCTTCACAGGACAGACAGGCAGACAAAGATGTAAGTGCCACGTGCAGGGTCCTGGCTCGTTATTGTGACTGTTGGTCAAGTGAACGGAGCCGTAGCTTGGCGGGCTCCTCTGTTTACATCTCTGTGTGAAATGCAATTCCTGCAGAAGGAACACGCGGCTGCTGGCTCCTGGGTAGCTGTGTCCTGGTCTTCAGCCACTTCTGCGGTGGCAGCTGTTAACTCAGCTCACAATAACTGTAACACACACACACAGCCACCTCACGCTGAAATCAGGGCAGCCTAAATAATTGATTTCCGAGGCAGAAGGAAGCATGTCACAGCAAGAGAGGATGGGGTGGTGTGGAGTGAGCAGGAGGGGGCAGGGGAGAAGAAGTCCTGGCATCTGCAAGCAGTGGTGGGGAGGATGATGAGTTGAAGAGAGAGGGATGGGCAGTGACACTAGAATTTGGAGGAGAAACACCAGGAGTGACCACAATAATGTGTCACCCTATACTGATGTGTGCAGTGGCAATGTTTGGGCCCCTCTCGTGTGAAATGCTGTACAAACACCTATTCAGAAGTGTATAAATTAATGTTCATTCCTACCTTCTTCCTAATAAATGGTAATGAATGATAACTGCCTTTTTACCTGAGTTGTCTATAGAAACATGTATTAAAGTTCCTTTATTTAAACAATTACTTACAAATACCCTCAGGAAACTATTTTAAGTGCTGCTGCTATCATAAGATAAGAGCATGAGATTTGAGCATGGTGGTTTAAGGGGGCAAAGGAACTGTACTTTGATGCTCCTTGGAGGTTTCTTCCAACTCAGGGTGTTACATGATTCTGGATATTCTAAGAAAGGAGCTAATCTTTCTCCTATTCAATCTGACTAAAAGTTCAGTAAAGTAACTGAGAATTTTGTTGGTGTCAGTAGCACTTGACCACTTCTGTAGTCTGCCAGCTATTTTTTATTTATTTGTCAGGCAAAGATTTTAAGTGTAGACACAATGAAGTAATTCAAGGAGCGGCATGCGTTGCTGGCTAATGATCTAATAGCTTGAAAATGCTTTATCTTGCTAGCTGCTAATTTTAAGTTTTATGGTGAAAGAGAAAGTAAGAAAAAAAATCCCAACCAGTTACTGTTGGTTCCTTTGCAGTTTTTATCTGTGTGTTTTATGTAACTCCTCGTGATACATTTTTGGGCAAGGTTGCTGCATGTTTTGGGAGAAAATTGCTTTGTTTCAGTGGAAAAACAGGCCACAGTTTAGCCCATTTATTGAGTTCATTATGCACGCTGTAAAACCCCTTTAGTGGTGATTATTCCATAAACAGTTCAGCTCTGCTCAGCTTCCTCGACATCTGAATGTAGAAAGGAAGTAAAGAACAAGTCCCAAAGCGGGTATGAAGAAGCCCAGCTTGGGAGATCAGGTATAAAGAGCCTCATTCATTTTGGTTTATCTGTAGTACAGGGATATGCCCTTACTCCATGAATCATCTCCTGACATCTGTTTGCAGCGCTGTTTTCTTAGCAACTGCAGCTCTGTTTTAGATCTGGGCTCTCAATGGCCGGGTTTGTGCCGAAAGATGGGAAGAGACAATCCAAGCTCTTCCTAGTGAAGCTGTGCCTTTCAACCCATTTAGCCAATTTATTTTCTTCCCTGAGGCACAATAAATACCAGTTTTAAAAGTCTGCCAGCTGAGATGCTTTTGCTGTGTTGGTGCAGAGATGCTTATCTGTTGCTTACCACAAGTGAAGTGTTTCCCCAACAGGATCTGGCAGTGTGGGAGAGGATGGCCATGGGCTGTGTCCTGTTGAAGGGATGAGCTGTGTGTGCACCACGCTTGCTCTACCTTTCCTACAGGTTTTCTGAGCTGTCATGGTATTTCTAGACGTGGGAGAGGACGTGGTCTTGAAGGAATGCTGCCACTGATGGCAGGGACCCACTCCTAGCAACGTGCCTGTTTGAACAAGTAGCTGGATTAGGCAGTGGGATTATACAGAATGTGGTGTGTGGAGCACTGCATGAGTAACGCTGTGGGATGGATCCATAAGCTGTGATTAAAGCGAAGGTGACATTTCATACACCTCTCACCTCATCTTTCCTTGCTTGAATTTCATCCCTGGACGGTTTGGGTGGGGGTCTCCTGTACTGGAGGCACAGATCACGTTGATCTGGTTTTTGCCATTTGTGCTCCCTGGAGGGGCAGGATAGGATCAAGACTTCACTTGGGTCAGAGAGAGTTTTTTACTTCAGCTGGTGTGGATGAATTGTCAGGAATGTAAATGTATGGGAGTACAAGTGGCATGTCCATGTGAAGGGACAGGCCATGTCATGCCAACATACGGTTTCTGCAGGAGGAGCAGGAGTTTATACCTGCAGTAGAACATACAGCTACTGGACTATGAATCAAAAAATACAGTGTGTTACCCCACAGAAGATGAATTTGACTGCCTTACCCTTCCTGGACTGACTTGCATCCTGCAGAGCATGAAGGGTGCCCATAGCAAGTATTCAGTGTGAAGGATGAATGTATTTTGGCTTGGGATAATGCTGAGATGGGAGAGACTCCTCATGTTTGAAGCATTTTCTTTGCAAAAGGATTGCAGAGTGGAGATGGGAAGACTAAATAGTGTTGCTGAATACTGGCCAGTTTCCTGCCACCTTCATGGATCACACACAGCTCCTGGTGTTGGTAAGAGTACAAAGAAGACAACCTCTGTAGATCACTTAAATCACAGTACTCACAGCAGGAGACGGAACAATCTCCTTCTGCGGAGATGCAGAGGCACCAGGGCAGGGACAGAATAAGGAGTGGGACTAAAACTTCTGTGTAGCCCAGCTTGTGTGCACAGCAGAAAGCTGTGTAAGGGAAAGAGCTGGTGCAGAGCAGGCTGTTATCTCCTCACTGGAGGGGAAATGGGACAGAGCTTTGACTCCGGGCATAACTTTGGTCTCGTAGGGAGGCATGTTTGCTTTCTAACCTTCCTGCAGCCTGCTGATAACTCCCTGCACAATGCAGCTGCACAGATTGGCTCGAGAGGTTTTTAAGGAACTGCTGACCCTGATACAAGCAATACTGTTTGTGACCAGGGATGAGGAAGAAAAGAATGGCATTAGTTATCTGAGCATTGAGACTTAGGCTGCAAGTTCTATCAAAGGAAATGACAATTAAGATGGAAAACAAAGCACTTGTAATTACTTTCATGGAAGTGTAGGGAGGAGGCAGAAATGTGGGGTTTGTGGGGAAAAAGTTCTACTTTCTGAGTCTTCTGGCCTGTTGGTTGCCAGGAGAAAGACCAGGAGTTGGTGAATGGTGGAGCAAAAGTGTGAGGCAGAGAGGGGAATGAATACAGTGGACAGCCCCTGGTCTGTGGCACACAGCCTTTGTACATCCATCCATGAAGTGGTTGTAGAGACACTTCAGAGATGGGTTCTGTTCAATTTCTGTTAGAGACCTCTGCGTTGTGTGGGTTTGTGTTGTTAATAACCACCTAAATGATGCAGGGAAAGGAATGAAAGCTGCCTCACAAGAAGCATGTCCAGCTTCTTGGAAGCTCTTGAATCGTGAGTAATGTGCAGCACTGCTTGCAGGAATATTTGGTGAAATATTCAAATTCAATGACTGAATGAAATTCTTCTAGCAAAGCCAAGCCCAAGGGTGAAGGTGGTTGTGTATCATGTGGTTACAAGGTGTTTCTGGGAGAGGGAAGCACAGAGCACTGGGAGGATGTTCTCACCCGAGGGGGTGCTGCTTTGTTTCCTTCCTTTCCCCCATCTTAAAAGGGCGCAATTCATCTTGCCAAACTATATAACATAACTATCTGCATGAGGGACATTTCTCCAGACTCCTTTCATAGTCACTGGAGAGGAGCACACGCTTTTGAGCCATGATTCATCCACACTGAGTTGCACATCTAAAAATACATTGGACAAACTGCCCTAAAAGTGCCTGTTCCCCTGCATTGTTTCTGCTGAGCTCAAACAATGAGCACTTACAGAGGTTTTGCTCCTGTGGCTGTTCAGTGTCAGGAGAGCTGAATCTCTGCCAAAGTGTCTCATGTCCCAGCAGAGCATCTGGGAGGGCTCGGAGTGTCCTCATTTCCACCAGACTCGGTGTTGGTTGTGCAGTGTAAGGTATTTGGCTGTACCTGAGACGGGGGGGCAGACAGCAGTGTCCAGTTTAAATCCACCTGGTCAGCCCCTGGACTCAGACAAGCTTCGGGCTGGACCTGACAATCTGCTATAAGTAAGAGGCCAAAGGAGATTTGCAGAGTGGCGTTTTCAAGGTCGCACATCGGGTTAGTGGCAGAGGTGGAAGCAGTGAGGACACTGTGGGCTCCCAGGGGTGTGCTCCTTCCCCTGCCCGAGCTCCTGGCAGCTGCCTTGCAATCTGCTGTGCTCCCGGGGGCGAGACTGGCACTGCCTCTCAGTGGTGGACAGCACCTGGTAGGTACTCACTTCCTTTGGCTGGAAACCTTTTGCAAAATTACATAGGCTCATCGTCCTTTCCCTGTCCTTTCTCTTGCAAAAATCCGTAGTTCAGGCACAATGCTGAAGTATTGTGCACCCACGAGGCTGCTGAGGGTGACTGGGTGTGCTCTCAGTCACAAGCACCTAAACCTTGGGGTAAATGTGCAACAGCTCAGCCTTGTCCTGGCCCAGGACAGCAGGTGTGGTTATTCCCTGGTGGTTGGGTGATGTGTGGGAACTCTTTAAACAGACACATCCACACCGTGCAATAGATGCATCTAAATCAAATCCTCGGGGAGTTTTAGACCCATCCAGGGAACTGTGCCCTGGTCACTTCTGAGGTGTTGCTGCCACCATTGTGTTATCAGTCTGGAAAAGAAATCACCAGCTCTTGTGTAACAAAAGCCTATCTGTGCTGGTAAACCAGGTGGGCTAAGGATAAAATTCCTGCCGTGTGGAGAACTAGTTCACTTTTGCTAAATGAGCTAAATGTCAAGGGAGAGACTTTGCTAAAGGAATTTGCTTGTGTAGCAGAGATACGAAGCGCAGGCAGGTACTGAGTGTTAAATGGATCCTGTGCACGTCTGATTCTAGACAAATACCAGACTATTCCATCTTTCTTGATACATGAGAAAGAATATGATAGCCATGAAATAGAAAGAACATGTTGTCTGAGCCAGAATTTGATTCCTAAAGTTCTTCTTAGGAGGTCTGTGGGTGAACTCCAAGAGGTGAAACAGATTGCAATTTGGCCCCAGAGAGAACAACTGGGGAGAGGAGGGAAAGAGCAAATTATTAAATAAGAGCTGGGAGAAAAGCCAGTCTCCAAAAATAAACTTTGAAGATCAATTCCAGGTATTTCCTGGCATTGTCATCCTGCTTCTTCAACTGCTCAGACTGTAACAAGTGGTTTTACAGTTAGCAGGCTGACAGGTTTAGGGTTGTTTTTGTTTTTTTAAAAGCAAAGGAGTGTATGATAAACTGTTTGCAGTGTTGTTTCTTATGCAAAACTGTGTGGAATGTTGGTGACGAAATACCCCTGGGATGGAGAAAGCAGAGCTTGTTGTTGTAAAGGGGAATCAAAATTAGGACTGGCTTCATTTTAGAGAAGTGAAAAGTCTGGATTTTCTTCCCAATTACATGTCCAGGTCACCTCAGGAGTTCCTAAGGGGGTGGAAGTGGGTATCTGTGCAATTTAGTGTGAGCAAACAGTGTTCCTGCAGAGCAGTTGTGCCTTCCTGGGGCTGTGGGTAGCCTTGGAATGGCCTTACAGGTCATGTTGGTGAGTGAAGGCATCACCTTTGCAAAGCTCAGAGGTGACTCTGAACGTGTTCCTTCTTGCAAAAATTCTGCAAGAAGCCAGTCCAGGAGTTCACTGTACTGAAAGCCAGTGCGTGGAGTGTGAGGAAATTGAAGCATATCCTGTTCCAAGGGCTTGTGTTGCTGATCACACGCCACCTCTCTGCTGGGGTCTCGTTCTGGATGGTGACTCCAAGAGGTGTGTCCCTAAAAACTGTACAGAAGCACGCCTCGGTGGGCTGGAGTTGGCTCGGGCTGGGCTTGGCTCATGTCTTACCTCACCTGCTTGGCCCCGGCTGTGCTGCCTGGCCCGGGACAGGATGGTGCAGCAGCTCTGCTTACGCAACGCAGCCCCTGCTGCTTGACTGGGCTTGTCTGTAAGTAACTTTTGTGTCAGTAATGCTGCTGCCTTTCAGCGAGGGAGATGCACAGGGCTCGCGGGCATCTGTCCTGGTTTGTCTGCGTTGTAAGAAATCCTGATTCTCAACAAGAGCAGCCTGGACACCCTGTGATTCAGACTTGGATGGGAAGACTGTTGTCGCCCTGAGCGTGCTGAAGTGGAATGCATGATATAAGTAAGGCAGTCTTGTTAATCTGGGCTATTTCTAATTTGGAGTACTTGGCTTGGCAATTGCACCTGTATTTTATTTTTTTATTTTGTATAGCAAGAACAGTTTATTCTAGCAGTTTACTGTGTAACACCAAGTTCTTTCTCGTGGGTTGTCTATGAGCCCTTTGGCTGTTTGGTCCTCTCTGGCACCAGCACTGGCAGGAGTAACAGTGTTTGGCCTGGTTTTCACTGCACACAAGAAGTTATTCTACAGGCTTGAAACAATGCTATAAATCAGAGATTTAGGTTTGTGGGGGTTTTTTTTCCTTTTCCCTAAAGCAGCTATTTCTTTAAAAACAAAGAGAAAGATATGTAATTTGTCTTAAATGAAAAAGGAAAGTGCTTTTCTTAGTGGAGAAGGTCCTGCACTGTCAGTGTGGGAGATGCCACTGTCGAGGGGCCCCTTTCATATGTGCAGAACCAGCACAGGCATGCGAATTTACAGGCTGTGCTTGTAGAAAAGCTGCTCTGCCCACAGACCTTGAAGTACATGGGACAGAAGGCAAAAAACAAACAAACAAGACCCTGAGCTAGCACTTTGAAGGGAATTTTCAGCTGGAAGAGTTATAGAGATGTGAAAAACTTGTTCTTTGGAGAGGCAGCCCCTCCAAAGTCAGAGCAGAGGTGTGCTGGGGAAGCACAGTAGCTTGCACTGCTGTAGCCTTGATTGGACATGCTTGAGAGAGAAGCTGATGAATTCACAGCTGCCAGGCTAGGACCTATCATTTAAATTGTAATTTGCCCTTCAAATTTGGCAAGCTCCGTTTGCCATTTGCTTCACAGATCTCTTTTGTGTTTTCCTTCTGCCCGCGTAAAACAGTGCAAGCACTGCCGGAGAGAGCTGCTTGCAGTAGGTTCCTTTTCTCTGCTATATTTAGTGATCAGAACAAAGTTTGTGATCTTTGCAGGAGTACTGCCAAAGCAGATAGGTTTAGCTTGAGACATGCCCTTTCTCTGTTGGCTCCCAAATCCATGGTGCAGTTCCCTTTCCTCCCCTTTCCCAGCACCGTCAATGGCTCTGTCTGCGAGGTCTGTTGTGCAAACATTGCTCTGCTGCTTCCAGGGATTCTGCTCAGTCAGAACAAGTCCCTGCTGTAGTGGAAACTCCTGTGTTCAGATTGCCGCTATCCCTAGTGGCTTTCTCTTCTCCTAACTTCCTGAAAGAGCAGATTACTGCTCTTCAGGAGGGTCTTTCTGAACAGTCTTATGATTTAATTTACAAACTCCAGGCTTTGGGGAGTTTCACTCAACAGAGTAATGTGTTTGTTAAACATCTGACTGTTTCCTTTATTTGGGGAAAAAGGGAATTAGGAAGGCAGTGGGAAGGAAACGTTTGTACTCCTTCAAAGGCAGAATATTACTAGGAGCCTGTTTCTCATTAATATGCCGTTAATTCCAAGCAGGTGTAGTTGTTATCTATTACTGTCTTAAACATCTTTACCGTGTAAAGTGGTTCCAATGTGCCTGTGAGTCCGTACTGAACACTGACTTTCAGTTGCACTCCAAGGGAGGGAAAGAAACACTTGCAAATCAGAACAACTTGTCGCAACGCTTGTTGCGTGGTTAGCGTGGGCAGCGTTGTCCAGCCTGTTCCGATTAAGGCCGTGAGAGCTGGAGCTCCCTCTGAATGCAGGCGACTCCCACCCCCTCCCCGTCCCTTGCCTGCTGTACGGTGTGACCCGGGGCCAGGAAGGCCGAGGAGGGGCTGGCTGTGGCGAGCTGGGAGCGGCACAGGCGGAGGTCAGAGGTCCGTCCGTCTGTCTGTCTGTCTGTCTGTCTGTCTGTCTGTCTGTCTGTCTGTCTGTGCCACGCTGCACCCTCTCCCCTTCCCGGGGAGGCCAGGCACAGCGTGGCTGCTCCGTGCTGGGGCTGGCTGCAGCCCGAGCCCAGCCGGCCGGGGCCAGCGGCCAGGGAGGGCTGGCTGTCGTGGGGAAAGGGAGAAAGGCTTGCAGGAGTGAAGCGACAGCGATTGTCATCTTGCTGCCTGCTTCCCGGGTTAACCCGGCGCGGAGGAGGGCAGGAGGAGGTCGTGTTTGTGCTCTGGATGCAGTTGGCAGGTACGGCATGGATCTGGAGCCAGCCCGTGTTTCTCGTGTTGTTTTTGTGATAACCCTTCCCCACAGCCCCGTTATCTGTGGGAAGCGGCCTTGGGGCTGCTCTGGCCGGCGCGGGAGTGCGAGACCAACCCCTGCTCTGGAAAAGCTTTGCCGTTCTGGCCTCACAGCAACGGATGACATGGCTTTTTCAACATAATTGGAGGCTTCTGGGCATTGCACAGGTAGATTTGGACCGGGGTGTGCTCATGGGCTTTGTGTTTTGGAGATTGAGTTGTTGCCCAAGCCCTTGACTTTGATGGAGGCGTGAAGTCACCATGGTGTTTTTGGCTTCCTGCGTGGCAGTGGATGCCGGGACGATCGAGGTGTATGGCATCAGCCTCCTGAGCCTCCAGGCATTCAGCACTCTGCTTATTTACATTAGCAGCTGGGATTTTAAGTCCTGAGCAGTTCTTGTGTTTATTAACAGTATGGAAAATCTTGGAAATCAGTTGGAAATGGAATTGTTTCTGCAATTTTAGTCAGTGTGCTTTGTCCCTGCCTTCCCACTTGGGAACAGATAAATGTGAGATAGGCTTTTATTCTGAGGGCAAGTAATTGCATCGTGCACCTCCATGGGTCAGCCTTTGTGACTGTGTGAACAAGGCTTAGCTCTGTTAATAAAAGCATTTCTCTGTGTGTGTGTTAACATCAGCATGGTGTTAGTGCAGTTTTCAGACTGTGTAATTGTACCAGGATGACTGATATATTACCACCTCCCCAAGAAAAGAAAAGGTCAACAAAGACACTTTCCTAACTGTGTTTTATAAGTTGATTAACGCAATGAGAAGATCAACTGTGCTTCTGCAACAGGGAGTGTTACTGATGTGTAAATCAAAGACAAACCAGCAACATTTGCTGGCCTTAAAAATGGTGTGGCTTTTGTATACTCATATGCTTGTCCTGGCTGGTTTTCAGAAACTATAAATAGATCACTGGGAAGTCCCTGGATAACAAAAAATGTACTGCTGCTGCTTGTCATAAACTTATAAGAGCTGCCTTGGTCTTGCAGGCCTTCTTCTTTGGAGGAGTCCTTACAGGTCCCTTTGGTTCCAGAGCATCAGGTCACATGAGACAAGATACTTTCTGTGCAGCTTCGTGTCTGGCTCTGAATCTCCTCAAGACCTTATGTTCTCTGGGCTTGCTGTCTTGCAGATCTAGCTAATGCTCTCTTGGCTTGGCTGTGCCTGAGCAGAGTCGTTCAGTCTTTTCCAAGCTTTTCTCTTTTTGATGCCTTCATCTCCAGCTGCTGATAGCATAGGAATACCCAAAGCCAGGCTTGTTTCAGCTTCATCCCAGGCAGTGCAGAGTCTCTCTGATGCCACGTGCACTAATACCACTTATTAAAAGACTGGCTGATACCCATCTGACTGCTGTTGGGTGTTATGTAGGATCAGGAGGCTGTAGCCTCTTTTCTGTATCACCTTCAAGGGGATGGAAACCTAATGGAAGCACTTTTCTTCCTCCAGGGAAGTGCAGAGAATATGTCATTGTTTTATAGTGGATAATGACTATTTTTTTTCTGCCAGACATAGAGAAGTTGTCAGTTCCTCAAGACGGGAAGTCAGGGTAGATCAGTCAATGATGCTGTCCTGATTTTTGCCTCCTGAGGACCTGACTTTGAAGGGAGGGGGATCAGCGTGTTTTCTGTGGGATCACATTCCAGCTGGGAACATGATACAATCTGAGACAGCCCAGAAGAGCGATGTTGGCAAGTGCTTTAATTGTGGAAGGCATGAACTTCAGTTTGGAGTTGGATCTTAAAAAAAAAGTGTTTAAATGTAACGATGATAGAAAATGCATCCTTTGAACAGATCTTTCGCCCCACCACTGGGTGAAAATATGGTGGAAAATATGGTTGAGTGTTAGTGTTGAGGAGAAAGCACGACCATCAAACTGAAGTGCTCTGTGAGCTCCTCAGGCTTAACAGAGATGTGAGTACATCAGAAGTGATCGGAAAAGAAAATATTGTAAAAAAGCAAAAACCAAACCAGCTTGATGTGGGGTTTCCTGTGATAATTATTTAGGTCATGGGGTCATGATTTGGATGCCAGCAATTTGCCTTTAGGGAGGCTCTGACAAATTTACAGAAAGATAGCTTACCAAAAGAAGGTGGCTCAGTAGCACTTTTCAAGGCTCAAGACTCACACCTCTGAATATTGCTTCTTCTTTCTGAATGTAAAATAAACAGGGATCTTTGTTAATAGCCAAAAAGGAAAGGGTCTTCATTTGGTCAGCATTGTGCAGCTCTATTTCCTTTGGATTGGTTCACCAAAGATAAAAATCTGCCGTTTCTGTTCATGATGTTGGCTTGGCTCAGAGCATGAGTAATAATAATCTGTTGCTAGGAACAGACTTCAGTTTACATGGAGAGGCCTCTATGGAGGGCAGGTCTTTGAGTCCCTGAGTGGGTCATAAATAATCAGTGGCACTTCAAAGGAGGAAAAGTAAAAACAAGCGGTTGGCGATGCCGTGAAAAGATGTCTGCAATTCCTATTGCAACACCAGTGGAAAGCATGTAGCTAACATAATTGAGCAAGTGTGGGGCATGGATCTGCAAAGGCAAAACCAATGAAGCAGGGATTTACTAACAGTGGGTTAAAATATTCAGCTACCTCTAGCTGGGCTTGTTTGCAAGGTATCTGCTGCTTTCAGCTTTAGGGGTGCAAAACTGAGCTAATTTCATGGCATATGATTTTTCAGGATTGGCTCCTGGGGAGGGCTGTGAGGGTACATCTGTCAGGAACATGCACAAGTTAGCTGGGAGCTCTGGGGCTGAAAAGGCTCTTACCTGGGACTGTGTGGAAATCACACTGACTAGTTTACCTTGCTTCCTAAATACTGTGCACAGCTGCTTTGTAGAAGTAGCTTTAAATTAATTGATGAAATACCCATTTCCTCTTTTAGCTGTAGTTACATGCATTGTTGTTTGAAGATGGCAGTGGTTTAACCATAAGGGGTGTGCTGTGTAACTGCTGGGTTTTCCATGAGATGGAATTTTACCATCTGCAGTACTTGGAACAGCTGAAAGCCAAGGTTTACAAACCACCCTTATCTCAACTAATGTTAAGACTGTGAAATCCTTTCTAATGAATCCTCTAAATCCATCTGAAACTTTTTTCCCCGCTTTCTTCTGAGACAAGAATGTCCTTATAAAGACCCTGCTTAAGAAGAGCATCTCTTAGGTTTCATTAGGACTTAAGCCTCACTGGAGACAAGGTATTTAAATCAGTGTTGTCTATTCTTATGATAATGGAATGCAAAGCCTGGGTATGATTATTTTCATGTTAGTTCCTTGAGATTTGCAGTCTGCTACTTGCTCTTAGGTTTCTCTCTTATCAGTGTGCCTGTGTTTGTGTGTTAATGCCCAGGATTTTCTGCAATCTGCTGGCTGATATTAGCTGCATTTGGTAGAGGAAGGGAAATTACAGTAGAACTGATGTGATGCAACTGGGCTGATATAATTTCCACCAGTGATTTTAGGTGCCTATTGTGGAAATAGCTGGAGAGGTATGGAGAGAAGGGTTTGAGTTTTAGGAGAGCCCTTATCACGGGGTTAAGGTGGTTTATTGGTGGTTGAACCATTTGAGCTGCAGATTGAGCCCAGGTGGCCAAGAATTTACCCCTTTGGAGAACACCAGGGAAAGCTTTCTTCTCAAGGAGGACATTGCTAATACACCTTTCTTGTATGACTTACCTTGTGTTGAAGAGAAGATGAACTTGCACAACAGCTCTGGTGCAATTCATATAAATTAACTGACTGGAAATGAATCTGTTGGAAATAAGGTCCCAGTGTGCCTGGAAATGTCTCTTTGCCTCTGTGATACTTCGCAGGCTATCCCAAGGTGTAAGCAGTTAATGCTTTCCTACATTAATGCTAGATCCTGCATTAATGCTAGACTCTACAGAGAGAGGGAAAGACAAGGTCATTCCCTTCACCTTTGGTTTTATTACCACTGAAAAAAGTGTGGCTTAGAAGCATGTGATTTATTTTCAATACTGTGGGTATATATTTCCTAGTTTTCCAGCATTTCATGGAGGGAAAGGGATTGGTTTAGCTCTGCAATTTGTTGTTATGAAACAGAGTAACTGACTTAAATATGAAGTAGAAAAGATGATCCTTCCTACTGCCCATGAAAGCCATTGCTGGTTGGTGGTTTTAGACTCTTCAGAGGCTGCAATGATATAGTTACAGTTGATAATGCTGTATTTGAATGATATTTGGGGCTGGGAGGAGGACAATGTGGGCATATTGTCCCTGTATAATCCCTTCTCAGACAATCTGTACCTTGTACCTTTTAAAGAAGACTAATCCTTGCAGGTGTGTCCTCCAAGAGTGTGTTTGTGCCTCCCCTTCAAAGCAGGTATGGAATCTTCTGCTGGGGCAGGGCAAAATGCGTCTGCTGTGTTGGATGGTGAATTGAGGGCTTGAGGGACATGAAAGCTTTAGCATAAATTTATGTGGTGCTAGCTGTGTGTCTTCATAACCTGCACTGGATTCATTGAGTGAATGTCTGTGTTTAAAGAAAAAAGTTTAAAATTTCCCCTCCTTTTGGGAAGGAGGCCATACATTGACTTTAAAAGAATATAAGAGCATATGCTTCTCTTTACTTATACCTGTTCTCTGATCATGTGCTGTAATTTAAGTTAATTAATTAATAAATTAAGTAACTTAATTAAAGTTTATTCATGCTTTAGAGCTTAATATACTTTCTGCTTTGAAATCCTGGAAGTTTTATTATCTTTAACTACTTTATTGCTTACAGATCTGAGCTGAGATTGGGGTCCCATCACACGAACCGCAGTGCAAGCACATAAAAGGAGACACTGTGTGCTGTGTTGTTACTGTAGCTGGCAAGGGTTGGGGACAGAGGAGGAACAGTCACAGAAAGGTTAAAAATATATTTTGTGTTGTTTATGAAATGTCCATTGGAGTTGTTCATGGCTCTTGCATACTTTCCTGTTACTATAATGGAATTTTAATGCCAGCTCCTGCTCCCTTTCTCTGGACTGTGGTGCCAGTGACTCCAGCATCATGCAAGTTAGTTAAACATAAATTGGCTTTGCCTGTGTCATCCTCTCAAAGGTGGATGCTTTGAAGTTGAACAGATAATGTATATTTCCACTGCTTGGGAGTTTGCTTACATACTTCCCACTTGGGCCATTTGTCATAACCTTCAAGGTGGTGATCAAAAAACCAAATTCAAGACTTTGTCATACCTAAAAAAATATTAAGGCCACCTGACATTTTGCTTTTTCAGATTTTGGGTTTTCATTGCTCAATCTTTAGAGAAAAATGAAGGGAGTTTCCCAGGAAAGATTGCATTGCCTTGAGCATAGGCAGCATATCTGTGAGCACTGGATTCTTGCTCGGTCCTTGCCCATTGTCAGTTCCTGTAAGAGTCCAGTATTTATTATAGAATTCCAGGTTGGAACGACCTTAAGGCCCATCTGGTCCAACATTTTGTGCTAAAAGTGTGGTCCAGACAAGATGGCACAGCATCCTGCCCTGTCAAATCATAACAGTGCCAATGTTGTGGAATCCACCACTTCCCTGGGGAGATTAATCCAATGAGTGAGTGTTCTGTGAAAAATTTTCCTCTTGTGTCTAATTGAAATCTCCCTAGCAGTAACTTGGACCCACTGTCCCTTGTCTTTTCCATGTGACTCCTTGTAAAAAGGGAGTCTCCAGCCTCTCTGTGGGAACCTTTCAAATACTGGAACTTGGTAATAATGTCTCCCCTCAGCCTTCTTTTCTCAAGGCTCAGCAAACCCAGTTTTCTCAGCCATTGCCCCACACAGGCCTCACAGACTTTTGGTCATCTTTGTGCTCTTCTCTCTCCAGCCTGTCCACATAATATTTTGTACAGTGTGGTCCCAAACTGCACCCAGTATTCCAGGTGTCCTGACAAGCGCTGAGCAGAGTGGGATAATGACTTCTCTATCTCTGCTGGTGATGCCCTTGTTTGTGCTGCCCAGAATTTTGTTGACTTTCTTGGCTAATTTAGATATCTTATAATTTCCATCCTAACCTCAAGGCTTAGCTTGTTTATATCATTGTGTTCTTGTCCCAGCCAAAGATCAAACTAGTCCTTTTCCTCCTATTTTCGGTTGCTAAGCAAGCCAAACTCTTGTAAAATATGGGGGTTTTTTATTATCCAGAGAGGTCTGACCTTTGCATGTCCTAGCTGGAGCTCCCCTTGCTCAGATCTGGTGCCTTGAATTGCAGCTGTAAGTTGCTGGTGACTTGCAAGAAGTGCTGCAGTGCTTCAGCCTTATGAACCAATATCTCTTTCTCTGGAAATCCAGAGACTTTTTATCCCCCTTTCTCTCTGTCTGGCCTTCTGCTTGTCATCAGTAAAGTGATGTCCCATGGCAGGGCAGTTGGACTGGTGGTCCCTTCCAGCCCAAAGCACTCTGGTTCTAACTGTGAGCAGTAACCCCTGGTCTCATGTAGGCACTGTAAAGGTGAAGTGATTGATGTTTGTGAAGTGTTCAGATGCCAGGGGTGGTGAGTGCCACAGAAAATCTTGTGAGGGACTCAACAATCCTGTCATCAGCGCAGCTCTTGGGTAAAGCACAAGGACACACCTTGTTCAGGGTGAGGAAAGTAAAATATTGAAGAGCTCCTTGTGAAATGCATCTTCTCCTTTCTGCTCAGTGAAGGAGACACAGTGAGGAAAAATAGTATAGAGTGGAGTAAACAAAGGCTGCCTCGTGATTCATGTGCACAAGGGAATGGATGTAAGACTTTCTCTGGCATTCCTTAATGTTGTATTTCCTGACTCATCTATTCACGCCCTTTATTTTGACATATACTTGGTGGATGAGGTATTAATACATGGTGTGGAAATCCTAGTGCTTCTGGTGGAAAGGTTACAGTTATGTAGGTAACAAAACTTGTTTAAGAGTGAGCTCTTATTTAATTTTCGGCTTAATTTCTTTTTGAATTTGTTTAACTTCTGGGTTCTTGATAAAAATAAATCTCTGTCTTAAGCATCCAGTTCTTCCTACAGTGGCAAATTGAACAATACTGCAGAACCAGGAACACTTGTAGTTTTTTAAGGAAGATAGAGGATATTGTTTCCAAAAGTTGCAGTAGGGATAGGGGAGGCATCCAGGGAGAGGAAAATGGAGCAGTTGAAAAAAGAAACTCCTTCATGGGGGCTGAGGAGTAACAAAGGTTCCAGACAGAGGCAGCAGTTGTGTTGATTCTCATAACTGCTGCTTTTTCATTTCACCTTAATCTTTGCAGATTCTGCCTGAATTGTTTCAATTCTGCAACAATTATCCAGGCAGGAAGGGAGATCTGAAAGGTACAAGGATTAAAAAAATGAAGTTTGGCAGCTACCAGTCTGCAGAAGGCACTGTGAGCTTTTGTAACCTTGGCTTTCTCAAAGAAAGCAATGGTGTTTGAATTTTCATAATCCTGGTGCTTTTGTTTTCATGGCAAAACCCACTTGGGTCCCTGGTTTTTATCGTGGAGTGCTGCTGGCCAATGTTAGAAAAGGGTCAAAGGACCAAAGCTTGGCTTCCTGCAGTAGGAACAGTCTCTTTATTCTGTATAAACCAAGAGAACAGCTGACCAAGGGAAGAAAACCTGAAATTAAATCCGTATCTTGGTGCCATATCGTCATTGAGCTTCATCAATTTTTATGTAAAACTGTACTGACTTTCTTCTTTTTATATAATTTCAGTTTGGAAATTGATTGAAGAATCTCCATAGAATTCAGTATGGCATCACAGCAGTCATCTGCATCAGCAGAGGAGCAGGCTTCCTCTGAAATAGACGATCTCCATCTCACGCTGCAAGGTAAGCCACTGAAGTTTTCTGTGCCTTTTTAGTTTAGATTTTTGTCAAAAGTCTGTGGCTGTGTGTACAATAAGTTGAAGGGAGTTCTGAGAAACCTGTTCAAGCTAGGGTTATGGTGAGTGTAATTAGTTGATGTCTGTGCTTCTTTGCAGATGTTTCTGTGTTTCATGAGAGAGGCTTCAGCAGGGAAATGACAGATAAGCTCTGTAGTACTCTCTCGTGGTATTTTCAGATCAGTTTCCTTTTTTGGTACTGATGTGTTCACTGGTTCTTATGCTTTGTTACTCAGAATACATGTTGCTGTAAACTGTTTTCAAAGGAACCACCAGCATGAAAACAGGCCAGTTCATTAATTTCCTTGTTTTCAGCTTGCTGACAATTAGGTGGTTGCATTGAGCTGTCTTAATGAAGCTGTTGACTACAGTACTATTTTATTTTATTCGGTTTTCTGTTTTTACTGCTATATCCCCTGCAAATGGGGATAATTTTGGTGGCTTCTAAACAAATTTCTTATGGGTCAAGTCTTTGGTTCTTGTCATGTGTTATAACTTGTTAAGGAACCACTCAGTGGTGATTTTTAATTGTTTCACTTTAATGGCATCTACCTGGACAGTTAAGTGATGATGAGTGCATCCAACCTGGCCTCTCAGAACTTTCGGGTTTTCCTTACTCACATGTTGAATTTCCTTCTATAAGAATTCTCTCTAGGTTGACTTTGCTGTGAACATATGGGAGCTAGTCCAGGCAGCAGGACTAGCTCTGCTGAAAAGCTTGGTTTTAGAGCCTGGTTATCCTAGAACGGATGGGCTAACTCGTGTTTCCACAAAGCTATTTCCTTTTAACTCCCTTGCAATGAAATTTCTGTGGTGCTTGGTTGAGAGAAAATATGTTGAAAACAGATGGTGCAAAAGAATATTCTGCCAAGTCACTTCTGTGATCCATATTTGCACTAATACTGTTGTTGAAGCCATGTGTTTTGATGAGTGAGTGTTAATAGTGGTCTAAAGCCAAGTGTCTTTAATGGTGAATTTTCTTCTGTTTTGCTTCACTATTGCATTTTCAGGAGAACAGGCAAAAACTTGTAGCAGACAGGAGCTAGTCTGACTTTTGCACCAAGCACAGCTTGTCAGACACACATTTGTTGTGCCAGTCAAACTCAGCCTTGGGTAGAAAGGCTGAGGTGGCTGTTGTTGTGAAACAGATTTGGAAAACACTCTTTAGCTTTAAGGCAGATTTAGTTACATACCATTTTAGGACAGGGTTTTACTTTCAAATTTATTTTTTTTTCCTGAAAAGTCAGGCTGATGTTTCTGTTGAATAACAATTGAGTTTTTTGGGCAATATCTCATTGAAGGAGCCCTGCTTAGTAAAATTGAAATGACTGTATTTCTTTGCTGTAATAAATGGAGCTCTTAGATTATGCTGAAATGAACACACTGCAAATCTTGTGCCCGAGCTGTCTTTGCCTGGCTGTTGTAAAACATCCTGAGACATCCCTTAAAAGTGACATGAGCAATTTTTTGTAATGATTGAAGGCACAGCAAATGCTACTGGCACATTTTGTGTACGGAGCTGTGGTGCTGCAGCGTCTGCTCAGGGTCGAAGAAGCAAATGGCAACACAGCTGTGAGGAAGCACCAAAGACACGCTCCCTGACATGACATACAGGGACCATTAGCAGCTCTGCTCACATATCTGTGGTAGCAAAGGTCAAAGAAGAAGAATAGGGTCACTCAAGGAAACAGGTTTTTCCATTAATAGGAATCTTGAGATGAGATTTGCGAAGCAGCCGGAGACATTGATCGCTTTAAATCTTCGGGTCCACCTGGGGAAGTGTTGGAGAAATTTCAGATTCAAGGAATAGCTTCTTAAAACTATCAGAAAAGTAGCTTGTATTTTGTGTGACTGCAGATGGATGTGAAACTTGTTATGATCTCCTTTTTCAAATTGCCAGGATATAACTTCAAAGAATATGTCCAGCATTGTATAATACACAGCATAACAGGAGACATGCATAAATGGTGCAGAAGGAAAAAGCAGGAATGAGACCTAGTCTGGGTGTAGTCCAGATATATTTTAAACTGCTTTTTAATTCTTTGTGATCCAATCTTCCATTATTCCTGAAAGGCATCCCATGAGGATAGAGCACTTGTCTAGTCTCGTTAATTAGGGCAAGATCAACTTAATGTGTCAATTGGTTTGGTCATATAACTTTGTGAAGTTTATGCCTAAAAAATGTATCAAAATCATTAGCTTTATTATTTTTCCTTTTCTACCATGTGTAGGTATGTTATTTTAGGTATGTTTGACTTATTTAAATTACAGACTTGTGTGAGGACAGCATTTTTGGGAAGAAAAAGAAGGAAAAGAGAGGGAAAGAGCAATCTCCTTTAAGTAATTAGTGGAGAGTTTATTACTTAGTAGTTCTAATTATTATAGAATTCCTATTTATTTATGGCTAGCTGGTTAATAGTGTAAAAAGCTTGCTAGTGGGTTTTTAGGTAGAAGAGTGTTCAAGAGTGAACATTTACTTTCCTTAATAGTGTTTGGCTAAGAAGATGCCATGAAGAAATTCACTGGAAAATAGATAATAATGTAACTTTCTTCTCAGTGCATCCTTCTTGTCAGCTAACTACTTTAAGGCAACTTAATGAAGCTTAAAAAACATGAAGAAAATAGGTGAAGAAATGAAAGCAGTATGTTTTGTAATGCCCCCATCTGCAGGCATTTGCAAATGGTGAAGCTAGTCACAAAATCACAAGGCTGAAGTAAAAAACTGCAAGAATGTAAACCCTCATATATGGGTCTCTTCAGATTTATGTATTGTTCTTTAACCTTTACCAGGTTTCAAGCTGATATCCAGATGGGAGTAACAGTTACCCCTTTCCTCCCTGCCAAGAAAATGGCAATTGCTGTGAAAATGCATGATGTCAGGAACTGGCAGGCTTCTTTTATTTTCTTTTTTGCCTTCCCTCTGTCCCAGATGTTATAATAAAATTTAATCAGATTGAGGTCAACATTATCTGGGCCTTTTCCTTCAGCACCTCTCTGCTTCTTCCCGGTTTTCTGTAAGTACAGCTTACAGCAGCTACAGAATTGCTTTGTGTCCTTGCATAGCCATGTAAAAGGGCAGGTGAAAAGCCTGGAGCTGGACCTATTATGGTTTTATCCAGTGGGAGAATACTTGAGGGAAGGGTTTCTTCTGCCAGGCAATCTGCAAACATTTTGGTGAGCAGAGGATGCTCTTGACAGGGAGATACTTCATTGCACCGTGGACCATCTTTGAAACCTAAAGTCCCTTTTGGTGTGGGATGGAGCAGGCAGGAGCTCAGGGCTTGGCTGGCAATGAGCATGGGAGGAATAAAGCAGGATCCTGTGTCTCCTCCTCCTGCTGTGTTTCCCTCCCATCACTGCATCATGGGCTGGCCCCAGAGAGGGGTCCAGCCTGCTGCTCCTCCTGGGAATTGAAGAGGCACAGTCAACATCCAAAATTGCCTTTGGCTACTAGAGATGAGGAGGCATGTCATCATCTCCTTGGTAAGAGAAGGGCTTCCTGGCAGGGCTTTGGGAGCTGTTGGAGATGGAATCACACTCTGCTGCTGAGCAGGAGTGCGGGATTGCAGCGAGGGGAACGGGTGGCTGCAGCAGGAGCTCTGCAGGGTTTTTGGCACTCTGCAGTGCATTATTTTTTGCTTTTGGAATGTAATTCTCTTTACCTGTGGGAGGATTCAACCTCAGTTTTCTGTCCCATGCACAAATCCTTCCCCTGTCTTCCTTAGGACAGTAAGCAGACCCTGTGTGTGGTGCTTCCCACCAAGCCTGTGCCGAACTCTGTTCTCCCTTTTCTTTTCATGCTTGCTGGGCTAGTTCAAACACAAGAGAGTGTGTTTTAGCTCTTGGAGTTTGGGGCATGTACTTACTCTTTCAGTGTTTAATTAACTACAGGGGTCCTAATTTTTGGCTCCACTTATTAATCCGTGTGTGTGTTACTGTTTATTACTGTAACGCAAAGGATGATAATATAGGAATGTGGCTGCTAAAGCTGAAGAGAGTTTTTGAAGTGAGTTTAGTGATAAAATGAGTGATATTTTCATGCAGTTATGTCCAACCCTTTATGAATTATTTCTCTTCAAGTGAAATTGAAAATATAGAGATGTGTACTGACAAGTTTTGTTGTGCAGCTTGTAGTAGATTATATTCATCTTTGAGTAAAGGGGGATTTCTTTTTGAGACCCTTTTAATTCATCCAGAGGTCAGGTAAATTAATAATTCTTACCCAGCTTTTTTTTTTATTTTAATTGTACATCTCATCTGATGGGTCCACTTGCTTATTACAGCTACACTTTTTTTTTCTTTAACCAGGAGCATTAAAAGAAAGTCGATTAAATGTTTGTTACAACTTTACAAGGATGACTTTTACAAAAAGCTCCCATAGGAGCTGCACAGGAATTTATTCCTGGTTTATGGTGCCTGGGTGAGGAGCTGCTCTGCAGGGCTTGGTGGCATGTGACAGGGCTGATGGCACTGGAGAGGCAACTGACACATGACACTGCCTTGAAAAAATTCAGTCGTGGGTATTTTTGTCTGCTTCACACCCTAACATAGAAAATAGATTGTATAGTTGCATAAAAGTATTCCCTGCTAGGTACATTTCAATTTGTTAAAGGCATTATCTGGTGCATAACTGGTTAAAAGCTGACATGAAAATGCCAAGGGAGTGGATGACTCCTGAGGCACCTCTGAGGCCACTACAGTCAGATCTTTGCTTCCATGTTAATTTTCTTTAAAATGTTAGAAAAGCTACTTAGGCCCTTATCTTTAAAAGTATGTTGATATCTAAATGATGTGACTCGGTACCTTTAAGAATTTAATCTGCAACCTGCCTGTGCCCCTGAGTACTAAACATCACTTTGTGGTGGCAGCAAAGACAGTGGTGATTCAGAGCAGGGCTGCTCCAGCATCCTGACAACAAGAATAGCAAAAGGGTTTTAGAAAGCCAGGAGGGCAAAGCTTGGTGTGAACACATTTCCTGAGTTAGCAGCACTTTTGGTAAATTGGACAGTTGGCTTTCAAAAGGAAAATGAGGTTGAAAGGAGTAGTGTAAGAAGTTTCCACCTGCTTTACTGATGTGGTCGTTATTTAGTTAGTATTTATATAATATGTGGATTTGCAAAGACTCATTCTCGCCTGTAGAGGTATTTTCCTCATCTTCATTGGGTTTTGGGTAAACTTCTCAATCTTGACAAAAAATTCCGTGTTTGTTTTTAATTGCCTAACACCATGTTGCTGAACATAAATGCTGGAAATAACTCTTTTCCCTGCTTTCCTGTCTGCAGAACATGAAACTTGCTGGGTGGGAGGGAAGGGACTATACAAAGGGCTTGGGGGTTAATTACTCACTCTCTCCCTGGATTGGCAAGTACTTCATTGTTCTTCTGATGGTTCCAATCATTTAAAGAATGTACCTGCTTGGTGTATTAGTTCATACAAGCAGTGCTATCTTAAAGGAGCTCTCTCAGTTATCCCTGCTACTCATTCTTTAGTTCATTTTGCTGGGCTGTCAGGGAGTGTGGAAATGGTTGTTTTGAATGAAACTGAAATAAAGGTGCTGTGGCTGTCTGTGGGCACTGGGGCTGGAGTTAGCCCAACACAACCTTTGTCCCTGCACACATGGTACAGACACACCAGCTCTCCTGATCTGTTCCTGATGAGCTCCCTGCACGCTGCTGTGGATGTAGCCTCAGCTGACCCCAGTGGTGAAAGGAAGATAGAAAAATATCATACACAAAAGGTAATTCCTCCTGGTGAAACAGAGATGAGATGACACACAGGCATATGCTCATTAAAGTTGATTGCTTAAAATTATTTTTTTTTTCTTTTTTAAAAGAAGCCATACAGTTGTAAACTGTTCACTGGCAGTGATGCACAAGTCTTTGTGATAGAAGAAATCCTCTGCTGCTTGGTGACAGTGTTTGATGAGTGTGGATGGCCAAGCTATATCTGTTCTGCCATGATTTGCTTCCCCAGCTCCCTGCTGAAGGAAGAGGTGATGCTTTCCTTAGAGCTGCCATTCCCCCACCTCAGGGAGGGAGGCACGAAAGGCAGCAGGGGAGAGGAGACTGATTTTAAGTCTTGTTTTTTTCTGCATCACTGTTAAAGGAAGGCTGAGAGTAAAACAGTGGCTGTCAGTGCTGCTGCTCTCCTCTCCCTCCTGGGAGAGTTCAGCACTCACGTGGTCCCTGCCATGTCCCTGTGCTCCTAATGATCAGCCTGCTTTGTAGCACTTGTTGGTAGCTCATTACTGAATAAAACAGTCATTGTGCAGCAGTGTGTATTGATTTTTGGCTATCCTACGTGACACGTTGCTTGTATGTGTTACTCCTCCCTAAGAGGAGGAATGGGTGAAATGTGATAGATTTTGGGTATTTTCAGATTACCAGCTTCTTATTCTGTTCTCTGAGATCCACTTTTTAGCTTAGTGAGTTTTGACCCAAAGTAAAGGGAATGATAAGGGTTTGGGGTTTTTTTTTTATAGCTTTTTTTATTCTAGGTCAGTGACATTTTGAAAACTAGGGCAAGAGAAAACCAAGGTCAGTTAGAGTCCTACAAAAAGGCCTAACAAAGAATCCATTCACCCTCATAAAAATAAAAATCCCTATTAATTAACCACGTGGTAGAGATAAGAATTGGAGAGCTTGATTAAATCATTAGCGCCTCTGAGCAGCAGCGTCCGAGGGGAGCTGGGAGGGAAAACACACTCAGCCTGAAAATTGCAATACAGCTGCCTGCCACGGTGCCAGGAGCACATCTGTACTGAGTGTGTGGTGTGGCCTGCATGGAAACACTGACTGCTGCACTGCAGGCTGGGGGAATGCTGGCAAGCATGCAGTTCTGTTATTGATTTGGGACCAGATTCTATTATTATTATTATTATTATTATTATTATTATTATTATCATTATGTGTTGGGGAGGAAAAAGCACATTGCAGCAGGGGCAGCAGCTGCTTGGAAGGCAGCCCAGTGGGTTGTGTTAGGTAGCTTGTGGAGGGTGTAAGATGTTCCTAGGTGTGTGCAGTGGAATAATCACCTTGTACTTTCACCAGGTGAGACATTTGCCTGAGAGCTGCCCACGTGAATCAACAATTGCAGTATCTGGCCCCTGTTGCATAATGAAGCATGTTAATAGGGATGTCAACCTAAACAAGGCCAAGTGTCTCATCCTAACCATCTGTAACCATCCCCAAATGCAAGTTCTTCAAACCAGCAGCAGTGGTGTGTGTGTTTGGCAAGAGCTGCAGGAGTCACTGGTGTCAGGCAGAGTAGCCAATATTTACTCTCTATCCCTTTTCAAATGCCAGCAATGCCAGCCTTTCCTGCCTGATAAAATTGAGCTCAGCGTCTCCATAATTGCTGGTTGGGTAATTGGAGTGGCTGCCGATGGTGTTCAGTCGAAGGGTGTGGTTGGCTCCTGTGCTAACATGAAGCCAGTATCTCCGTGCTATTTTTGTCCTCCTTGTGAGCATTGCAGTGTTGTTTGGTCTGTGTGCCATGTGTGCACGTCATTTTCTGTTTTCCGAACAATACTCGATTTTGCCGTGTCGTTTTGCCCTTATCTTACAGGTTTGAGGGCAATCTTTGTGATGCTTAGAAAGAATCCTGAAACAATCCAGCAAGCAGGGGAAACTGCCTGCTTCATGCTCCAACAGGATGGTGGGGGTGCAGGTTAGAGGAGGGCTGTTGAAAGACGCCTTCGCTACAGGATGCAAAGCAGTGCTCAACGCACTTAACGTGAATGTTTTTGTTGCTGCTCACCCTCCCAGAGAGGCAGAAGGCAGCCTGTGGGGTGAGGAGCAGGAGCCTGGGTTATCCTCAAATGAATTTCTGTGTTTCATGAGCTGATGGAGTTCCACAGAAACTTGTTTGTGCTGTCTTGGATCATGAAAAGACCCCATGACTGGGGTTTGTGTTTGCAAATTTCCAGAGTGTAGTAAGGTGTGGGACATTCTCCTGTGAGGTGCATTTTCACTTTCATGGGCAGAACAGTCAACATTTATTTTTTTTCCCCTGAGGGCTTGGTATTTTTGGTATCCTTCATCCTGCCCAGCCTACCAAAACATACATATCTATTACTGAGAAGTCTTGCACTTGCCTTACAATGTCAAGCTTGCCTTCAATTACTCTTTTGAGCAAGAACACGCTTTCAGAGGCAGAAGAGATGGTCTGTTCCAACCCTGTCTCCCAGATTTCTTTGTCCATGCAATCCTTTTCTGGAAAGCCAGCCCCAATGCTTGCAGTCAAGGCTGCTATGGAAAAGGAGATAAAAAGGAGTTTGTGTTCAGGCTGACTCTCACGAGCCTTTGGGGTGGCTGCTGCTGGCAGATGTGAGTCCATCTCAGGGGCCAGCACCTGAGACCTGTGTGCAGGCATCCAGCCCCTAGGGACGTATGGGTTTTGTGGTGTCTCTTGGAAATGGCGTGGTTTTTTGGGAGGGAGCACAGGCTGGGAAGTCAGGTAATGCACTGCCCCTGACAGGGCTGGGGCTGGGCAGCTGGTCTGGTCCAACTCTGCTCCTCACCCTCTGCTTCACCTTCTGGGGGCACTGGACTTTTCTCCATCTCTGCTGCCCACAGGCAGCTGTGAGAAACTGTTTAAATACTCTGGTTTTTGAAACACGGGCTTGACCAGCTCCCTGCCTCCCTGCACAGCTGCTGGTGGTTGCTCTGTGTTGGCACCAGGAGAGCCCTGGGTGCAGAGCTGGGTCTCTGTGTCACTGGGTCATGCTTTGAGCCCTATTTCACCGCTGTTTTGCTGCAGCACAAGTTCAAGCACTTCCTTCTTCCTCTTGCCTGTGTTGAGACCCTGTGTGGCTCTTTTTGGCTGGATTAATCATCAGTACACCCCAGGGAGGGCCCAGCACTGCAAAGGATGCTGTTAGAGGGAGTATTTCCCCATGACAGCCTCTTAATTCTCTCCAGCCCTTCAGTTAGCAAAGATATCTCGTTGTGTAGCTTCACTTGCAGGTGTGCATTTATCACCTAACTCCAGCCTGCAGCCAACCTAATGCGTGGCTTTTCCTGAATTCCAAGATGTATCTTGTGCTGATAATGGCCCTGAGTCCTCGAAGGAACATTTAGGAACGGACAGAGCTATTGTATTGTATATTTCTCTGTAAAATTATGTGTTCACACCTCTCTTTGTATCTGCTGATCTTCTGAGAAAACCTTGATTAGTTATCCTTTGCATCCTGTAGGTTATGCTTGATGGTCGTGGAGGTCTTTGCAGTATGGACTCAGCAAGCAAGAAAGTATCAGCTATAAAACAAGAGTTGAGAAAAACTGATATTAAATAGTAACTTAATATCTGGAAGAACAGACCTTAGTTTTGAGGTGGATGCCATGTGTCTTTTTGAGAAAGAGGAATAAAACCTGATCATTTTTTCCATTAACTTTTCCTTTTTTGTTTTTTATTTCCTAGTCCAGCGAGAATTTACACAGAAGAAAACCTTCACTAGTTGGATAAACTCAATATTGGCAAAGGTAAATGGGGGATTCTTTAGCCAAGATGTGCCTTTTGCCTTTTTGATTCAGATATGCTGGTTAGAGATTAAATTTTTTAGGAATAAACAAAATTAGTACAAGTTTTTCTAGGCGCTAAATGAAAAAAGAAGCCTTGAGAAGCATTTCTTTAGTAAGTGCAACAGCACTGTATTGGGACATGTCCAAGGATATTTGTATGAGGTGGTTTGTGTGTAGATGTCACTCTTCCTTATTCATGTGGTAAAACTTGTGGTGGATTGAGGCACATGTCTGAGGGTTTTATGAGTTTCTGAGTTTACAGTTGGTTTTACTGGGATTAGGTAAGTGTTATTCTACTACGCAATGCAGGAACATGAGTTTAATGAGATGACCTGAGTGACTGGTAAATATTAAGACAAACCACATAGCAGAGTAGGTGCTCTTTAAGCTCTCAAAAAACAGCTCCTTCAGCATGTGCTGGGGCTCTGACTTGCTCAGGCAAAAAAAAAATATTCCTGTTTTGCTCCCTCCTTGAGCAGAAGCTGCTGAGCTCATGCTAAGTTTGTGTTGTGTGGGTGAAAAGAGGTTTAGTTATGCAGCTCTATACTCAAATTTGGACTTAATATTGATTAAGATCTCAAAATATGAATTAACTGCCTTGTTTAGCTTTCCCTTAATTTTTGCTTTGCCACAAACCTTCTTGAAAAATGTGAGTGCTTGAAAGTAATTAATTTATAATTACCCTTATAAAACACAGAGGTAGGACAAGGGAGAATAAGACACAAACATCATAGTGGGTTAGAAGAAGCAAGATGTGGCTGTTTAGATACAGGATTTTTATTCCAGCTTAATGAAAAAATTAAGGATTTTAACTGCTACTCAACAGCAGAGTAATCTGTGATGTATTGAAGAGTGTTGAATTCAAAATGACAAAAGATTGAAATTTATCTTGCAGCATACCCCTCCTTATGTTGTGTCAGACCTGTATACAGACATACAGCAAGGACATTTGCTTCTGGATCTGTTGGAAGTGCTTTCAGGTCAACATCTGGTAAGATAGAATAATAAAAATATTACCTCAATCCTTTGTCAAGTCCAGAAAAGATTTCTGGATATGCTTAAGTGCAACCATATGAATCATCCCTCTGGAGTCATTGAATTAGTTTCAAGTAACTTATTTTTATACCATTGACTTGGAAACACACTGAAGTAAGTTGATCCAAAGTAATTTATGAATCTTTGCAGCCATTCCCTTATCAAAATATAGAACAAAATTAATTTTTACAGTTGAAGGTATAACCTGTTTTTTTTTGCTTTACAGCCACGGGAAAAAGGATCCAATACCTTCCAGTGTAGAAGTAATATAGAAAATGCTTTGACATTTTTAAAGAACAGATCAGTGAGTATTAACTTCAAAATTCACAACTAAAGCCAGTTTAGCTGGTGGAACATTTTCTTTGTTAACAATGATCCCTTTTTTTTTTCCTCAGCTGAAGCTCATAAATATTCATGTAGCTGACATTATTGAAGGAAAACCTTCCATTGTGCTTGGCCTAATCTGGACCATTATATTTCATTTTCATGTAAGTATTTCAGCGATGTAAGAGAGTTTCAGTAGAGGGGAAAAGCACAGAAATGTCTTGACTTATGTGCTTGCCAAATGAGATGAATTAGTACAAAGCAAAAGATTATTTTCTGACGTGTGGAAATGACGGCTCAAGGAAGAGATGTACCAGTGCAGGGATGGCAGTGATGAACAATATCCAGCTGCAAATGGCAGGAAGGAAAGATACTGAGATTTTGTTTGAAGTAACCAGTTAAAAAATAGGCTAAACTTTGCTTGTCTAAGGTCTGTAATGATTAAGCTCCAAAAAGAGCAGATAGTGTGAAGTGGCTCATCCATCTCCATCAGAGGCAGCCCCACTCCTCAGTGTTGACTGTGCTTACCATGAACAATTCTTGTATTATTTTTTTCAGTACCAGTGTCAGAAATAACACAGGGGCTGTAATAGTCATGTTTTTTATACAATGAAAGTGTGCATCTTGCATTGGCATGAGGTTATGGGGAGGTGTGAAAGCACAGGGCTCATCTTGTAGGACTGCAGAGGATGCTGGAGCCAAGCTGGCTTCTAGGGAGAACCCAGCAGTGAAATATTGCAGGTGCACTAACTGGTGACTGGGGCTCAGGAGAGCACTAAGAAGCAATGTTTTCTAACAGTATTTAGCCCATATTTTTCATGGTAGAGGTACTTTGATGCCAGAGAGTCCTGTGCTGCACATGGCCTGTGCAATTACCTTTTTACCTAAACCAAGCTTCTCTAAGCAAATATTGATCTCTGAGGTCTATCACGTGGCTTTTCCTGCACCCTGAGTGAGCAGGCAGACCCTGACTATGCCTGGTAGTTGTCACTCTTGACAGCAGAAAACAAAACTGCTATAGGCTGCTGTCACTGGTTAGAGTAGAAATTGAGTGAGAAGGTCCCTTGATGTCATTGCTGATACCCACAGCATACGACAGAAGTCTTTGGGTGAATATATCCTGCCAAAAAAGTTGCCTAAAGCTGGGAATTCAGCATGAAATAGTTCAGATTGTGCAGATTAGAAAGCTTGATTTGATTTTTGGGGGCAGGGAAGCTACTGTTGGCTGTGGTTGAGTTCTGTCTGATTCTCTGTGGTGTTCTGCCCTTGATGCCTTGGTGATCTTTCACTGAAGCCTCATTAACTCTCCCAACTTCTCTGACAGATTGAAGAACTGGCCAGGACACTTGCCTGTACTTACAATCAGCCTTCCCCTGATTGCTCAACTGCCATTGACTCCTCTCCAAAGGCAAGCAGATCAGCTAAAAAAAGTGCTAAAATTAAGGAACGATGGAAGATGTCTGCTACAAAGGCTCTTCTGTTGTGGGCAAAAGAGCAGTGTTCACTGTAAGTTCCATCCAAGGCTTACAATTAGCATGCTACCTTTTGGATTGCTGCTTTCCTCTAAATGTGGTGACATTTCCTTCTGTTTTTTAACATTACTTAGTGACAGCTTAGCAGAAAATCCTTTAAATTTCACTTGTGGTTATCAGTACTTCTAGCATCAATCAAGCCCTGAATGTTTTGACATGAGCCCTTTAAATATAATAAAGTGAAGCTCATCTTACTAATTAAATACACCAGTGTAATCTGAGTTGTTTGGCCTTTCTTTTTTAGGGGCTCCTGTGTGGTAAGTCTAGTGGAATGTTGACATGATTTACTTGTTTTAATCCTCACGGTTGGCTCTGATTTACAACGGTTCATTTTTAAAATTTTTTTTAAATGGAAAATATAGGATTTCCATGATTCCCGCAACTCATGCTTTTCTGTCAAAACACTGCATGATCCCCAAGAAAGATCCTAATCCTGGTGGTCCTAGTCCCTAATTCTAACAAGATGTTTCCTTATGCCTGATGTACAGATAGCACTGCTGCTTTCAGTGGGGGTGTTCACAGCACACAATCTAGAGCAGATAGAGATATTTACATTTTCTTCAAGGGCTGCTGCTTCACTCCAGGATCTTTCAAATATGCTTTACAGTCATGTCAGCTCTTTTTCCACAGCTCTTTGGGTTGTTTTATGTTCTAATAAAATCCTACTAATATTCCATGTTATTAGTGGGAGATAAAGGCCTTCATCAGCACATCAGACACTTTCTGCCAGGAGAATGGCACTGAGGTTTGCCTTCTAGCTGAGTTTTATCAGAAGAAGATTAATTGGCACATCAAAACCAGCTCTTTGTCCATGTAATCTTCCTCTTTCTTATGCCTGTTTTTCAGCAATATTGCTCTCTGGTTTGCAGTATCATTTCTGAACTATCATTATATTGAAATATTTTGTTACCAGTGAATCCTGTAGTTTTTGGTAAAGGAGCAAATCTTGTAAGACTTGGCCTGTTGTTTTGTGACTAAATTTGATTGCCTGAAACCCCACATCTTTTCCATGCTGTAACATAACACACAGGCTGTTTTTGGAAAGTTATCCCAGAATTCACTGTGGCCTGCAGGCTGAGCACCTCACAGCACTGTTCAGGCTGTGAACATTAATAAAAGATGATGTAAAGACCCTGAGCTGATTATGAAAAAACAAATATTTTTTCCTGCACTAATACATCACTTTTAGGATTTGGATTTTCTAAAATGCCAGTTCTTGGTGTCCTTGCAGACAAATACATGTTCTGCAGTGCTTTTCCTGTTGCTTTTCCACCCCATAGAATGTGTAGATGTTGAGCACAAAGGTGATATTTAGAAAGGATTTAGATCAGCAAGGCTTAATCTTAAGAATGCAATAGAAGACAAAAAGAAACAGCCATTTTATAAAAACAGTGTAAAAATATGTAATTGTAGCTGTTGGTAGTGCTGGCTGTGTTGTTGTCTGACTTGTGCAGAAGTTCAGTGGCAAGGTGCTTTTGGATTTGGTTCATACTCCATTTTACTGAATTTATATTCTATTTCTAAATTTGTACTTATAGCCTATTTCTTCAGATGTCCTAACATTTTGTTTCCACTCATTTCTGGGATAGGCATGGCTCTGTCAGTGTCACTGATTTCAAGTCCAGCTGGCGAAGTGGACTGGCTTTTTTAGCCATCATCCAAACCTTGAGGCCAGGTCTGGTTGATCTGGAGAAGGCAAAAGCCAGAAGCAATAAAGAAAACCTGAAAGAGGCTTTCAGAATTGCAGAACTGGAGCTGAATATCCCACGGCTTCTGGAGCCTGAAGGTAAATGAACAGCTTTTTAAAAATCTTTGTTATTAGGAGTGAGATTAATATAATCTCTAAGACTCTAAGTTTGAAATGGAACATTGATGTTTGCTTTAATGCTCAAACCTGAGGTTCTTTATTTTACAGCATCAGCTGTACTTAGGGACTGTAGGATTTTTGAATTGGCAACAATTGCAGGAGCAATATGCAGAAGAAAGGATATGAAACTTTCCTGTTCATGGGAGAAACTTTTTCATTAGTCAATCATGTTCTATTAAAATATTGCCAAGGAAAAAAATGTTCATTATATATTAATTTCTGTCAATAGCATGTTGCAAAATAAACATGTTTATGGTAATGTGTTTTAATAACTGCAGCACAGTGTGTAATTATGTGATCAGGCCTAGAAGGCTGCATAATTATGTAAATGGTGTATTGGCTCTCGTAGATGTTGACATTGTGAATCCAGATGAAAAATCAATCATGACTTACGTGGCTCAGTTTTTGCAATACTCCAAGAATTTGCCTGAGTCTGAAGAAGACATGCAGGTATGTTGTGTGGGTTATCACTGAGGCATTTTCAAATGAATGTGCTTTCTTTGCCCAGTTTATAATCGGAGTAAGTAAGAGATAGTAGATCCTCTGATTCTGCTACTGACAGGACTGAATTGGCTTGAACTTTCTGATGCTCCTGTGTGATAGAAAAACCCCCATGTGACAGATTTTTGATTGGTCATACAGGTGGAATTGCTGTGCAGGTTGTTTTGTTTTTCATTTAACTGTTACTGAGGACATTTTCAAGCTTGGTTGTCTTCATGTGTGCTCTGAAGTCTATAAACATTGGAGGAGAGGCAGACAGGTTTGCAGATGCACAGCTTTAAATTTACTAGCTGACATGGAAAGTGGGCAGAAGTTGCCACTCACAGATAACACTGACCAGAAATCCACATTTTCTATTCTCTTTATTTTCTTATGAGTGTTTAATTGGTTGTTCAGTATCTCCATGCTGATAATCTCCTTTCAGCAGGACTGCAGTCAGGTCTTTTTTGATGTCTTCATGTATCCAGGTGCCACATTTAAAACATTGTCCCTGCTATGTAATAGTGCTTGACTCAAAATTCATCAGGGTCCCCAGGAATTATTTTTTGAATACACTTTATCATATACTCAATGAGTGTTGTTTTATGGCACAATGTAAATTGAAAACAACGCTTGCAAAATGGAAAAATGAAATTTTCTGCTCTAATTACCAGGAAAAAGTAAGAGGGGCCATGGGCTGGTTGGCTGCACAGGAGGAAAAGTTAGCAAAGCTGCTGATGGAAACTGAGAATGAAACATATTACCAGAAGTACAAAGTAAGTTGCATTTCATATTTAACTGCTTCTGTGAAAAGAATCTGTTTCTGTGAGTATTTGTAATATTTTTCATCTTCATTGCGTAAAGTGAAGTGTTAAATAAGCTTTTAAAGAAAAGTTGGAAATCTGACGATGAAATTGTTAAATGCCCTCATATGATTGAAGGAAAGGTAGGCTAAAATGCTTTCTGTTATGAAAGAGAGATATGCTATTTCGTTTTTGAGCAGAGTTTTTGGACAGAGTCAAGTAGTGTCTTAATTAATTGACATAGTTGAAGACTTGGATGAGATTCAAGCACATAGGCCCTTCACGGAGTTACTTTGGCTATTTATGAGCTAATTAGAACAGTAGGTTTTACCCAGCTAATGTACTAGAGGAGTTGTTGAACTGCTGGCTGTAGATTGTACTGAAGTAAAATTTCCTTTGGCTTATATTGTAGGCAGAGTTTGTAATAAAATGGCCCATGGGGAACTGTGAGAAGAGGAATTTTCCCTTTTGCTGGGAGGGGAGAGCTGTGTTCTGACTGCACTGACATTATGTTAAATACAGACTTAGGGAATGGCAGCTATAATTTCAGACCCAATACTGCCTGGAGACAAGAATGCCTCTTGCTATCTTGCCTTTGCATGCATCACACCCTTTGAAGTTAATGGAACTCATACCAGTGTGTTCAAAGGCAGGGCTTGGCTCTGTGAGCTTCCATCTGACTCTTCTGTGAATTACCCCTCTGTTTTATCCCTAGGAAATGATGTCGTTCATGGAAACATTTAACCAAGAGAAAATCCCCTTTCTGCCTGTGTTGTCATCAAAAAGAGGTGAAGCTGAGCTGAGTGAAGGCCAGCAGCAGATGAGGGAAGAGTGGGATAAAGTGATCTCTCAGGTCAGAGGCATTTCTCACTCACCCCATTACCAGCATGAGCATGTGGGATGAAGAAGCCTAAGTCTACCCCAGGAACTCACACTGGGAAAGGTGGAGAGATGATGCTTTATTTGGAATGATAAAAGAGATTTGACCCTGAACCTGAAGTCCAGACAGTCTGAGTGGCATTCAATGCCCCAGAGGAGGCAGAAGGTGACTGTGTGTTACCCTTCTGCCTCCTGAGCCTCAAGACTGTCAAACATCCATGGAAAATGCCCTGTATCTGGTTACATTGGAGCACTCTTCCAGTCAAAGTTTTTGGCCTATTTATGTTTAAAACATTATGTTGGGACATAATTATGGCTCAGAGCACAGATACTCACCTAGTGAGGCCTGGTTGGTCAGAGCTTTGCAGTGAGGTTGGCTGTGTTGGCTCAAATTGGGATGGGTAGGGCCATGCTGGGAATTGCTGTTTTTGGAAGAGATGTTCCCCTGTCAGCCCCAGAACAGAAAACTGTTCATCTCTGTTTTCCCCCATATTTTTGCCACTAGTTCACTATAAATTTTCCTGTTGCTGAGCTTTGGGGTGGTCATCAGCAAAGGATAGTAATGCCAAATTCTGCAGAGGTTGCAGCCTGGGAGCCAACCTGGGTTTGAGGTAAATGTGGCTGATTTTAACTTGACTTTACTGGAAGCTCTTTTTTTTTTGAACAGTGACAGGCATGAGGGAGTGGGTTCCTGGAAAGTCTCGAGCACCAGCTAATGCAGCTTATATCAGCATCTTGGAGATGGGGAAGAAAATAATAGTGAGAGGTTTCATCCACTTGTTTTGCTTTTAAAGATTAACGAGTGGAAAGTGAAGCTGGACCAGATGCTGCCCTCCCCTCTGGGCAGCATTGAGGCTTGGCTCCAGGAGGTGGAACGTCTGCAGGCAGAAGATTTGCCTGATTTGCAGGACCCGTTCAAAGCAATGTCTGTCTTCAGAGAAATAATAGTAATATTTAAGGTATGCTGATCACAAAGGAAATTCTACTTCAGTTTGACCTGGCAAAGCACTTGTTATGGAATTGCTGTTTGACATTTTGGGAAGTGGTGTGCATATGTTTGTCTTCTGAAGATGAAAAGCTCTTCTGAACATACCTTTGAAGAATTATGAGTTTAATTAAATAACTGCATGGGTCTATAAGGCAGCTTTCAGACTTCACTAGGGTGAGATTAATATTTGAGTACTACCTGAATGAGTAAATTATGCTATTCTTTTTTATGTGGTTCCTGTTTGTTTGGTAAGTAACCACACAGAGTAATTGCATCTTTATCTTTAAATCTATGCTTATTGCTTACCTATTCAAAAAAGCACTTGAGCTCAAGGTTACATTCCAGGGAGTTCAAGAAGTTTGTGTGTTTAAAGTTAAATATTTGCTGAATCACTCTGTAATTCCATTCAAGGCAAGGAGAGATATTTTGATACCTTCGTACTGTGCAAGTTATTTATTCTGATCTTCAAATATTTGCCCAGACAATAGTTTAAATATCCTTTTGAATTTGAAAGTTCTGGAAGAGTAGATGTGTTGATGCTTGGTTTGTCATCATAGTGCCATACTTGGGTTTTTTATAAACAGTTTGCTGGTTTTTTTGACATGTTCTTAAAGAGAATTTGAAAGAATAGGCAGTGGAGGTTTCTGCAAGTGGCCTGATAACACCACTTTTTTGTACTTTGCTCGTTAGTTTCTGATATGAGAGATGGCTTTTTAACTGGTAACAGCTTTGTCAGTCTTTAGCCGTTTGATCTAAGATTTTTGTTGTGCAACATAAATACTTTTAAGGCATTTTTAAGAATAAGATAGAGTGATGTAATTCCTGAAGGGATTTCTTTTTTCCTATTAAACATATAGATAAAATCATTGCATTCCTTCAGAAGAAGAAACTCATTAATGCTTAATTTCTGCCAAATCCACTTTTTTTATGGGAAGACATTCTGATGAGAAGTTTTTTCCCTTTTAGTACATCTTTTGTAGGGATCATATTGGCAAGGTGGTACCTTATAATGCAAATTTTACTTAAGATATAGGAAATTATCCACCAATGCTCATAACTGTCTGACTGATACAGTGTTAAGATTACAAAATCCAGTGTTAAAAATCTGTGCACTAGTTTTGTGGTTGAGGGCTGTTCTAGGATTTAGCCATTTCCATTAACATGCTTTGTGGCAGATTTTATGATACAGAAATGAATTTTTAGCCTATTTTTTAGATGCCACTTAGAAATCAGCTTATCTTCTATGCAGTGCACTTTATGTTTATTTGCAGGTAGGGAATTTGGTGCTGAGACACGTGCCTGTAAAGTATTCCCCAATCATGGGACACTGGTCATTGGATGGTTAATTTGATACCCTGTCAGCCTGGTGTTAGACACAAATTTATTGAGCAGTCAAATGAACTGTGGAGCAGGTGACATAACAAGAGGTTTATTCAAGAGGTTTTGCTGTCAGTCTTTGCTAAGAGATAACAAAGAACAGCTTAATATCCTGAAGCTGTTACAATGATGTTTTTATGGCCTGAAGATGATAGTGAAAGGGCAGAAAAAACTGATAGCAGGAATAGTGTAGAGTTGTGTTCCTTATATTTAAGCAGATGCACAGTGATAAGAGAAATCAGATAGTACTTCACTAAATTTAGAAGGTGATGGGGTAAATACCTTTGTTGCACTTTAATGAGTAAAGACACTGGAAGATTGTCTTGTGCTGACTGGTTCTTAATAGCTCTTCCCCTAATGGCAGGTGACTTGGAGATTCCCAGATGAAATACTCTAGATCAAGATGAATGGCTTACTATGTCTTGTTCTCCCCAGGGCTTGATGGATTGTTTTGATTCTCACTTGGACACCCTTCAGTCATTCAAGAATGAAGATGAGAAGAATATGCCACTAGTCTTGCCTGAAAAATTAGAGGAAATGAAAAGAAGGTTGTGATGCTCAAATACCCTGTACTTTATGGTGTATTCTAGCTCTGCTATTGACTTGCTCTGCTGTTCTGAACAAAGCACATAATTTATCCATGCCCTGCAGAAAAAGAGCATTTTTGACCTAAGCACAGGCTGACTGTCAAGTGGAGCAGGCAGGGATCTCTCATTGGTTCAATGAATGTTTAGTTATATGTTCAGAGTAGAGCCATTAACAGGACCTTTTCAGATGCCCTTTGCTAGTGGGGATAGTAAACAACCACTAGGGATAGGAAACTTGAATATTTCCAATGTAAAAATTCCCCTGGTGGTGGGGATTCTCTAAATTTTAATTTCTGCCTTCTAAAATCACTGTGATCTGTAGCTTGTACTACCCCAAATATCTGTTAGAGGATATTTTCAAAAATGACCAGTGGATCTGTATCCATAACCTGAGATGCTTTGACATAGAGATGCCCCTTTTTTGGGCATTGAAGGTTTTACATTCATTAAGCAGAATACATTGACTGCTCAATTGTTGCTGCTTAAAAATTACTGCTGCTATAAAAAATGAATTGTTGTTATCTTAAAACTTTATTCCGTAATTTTACACACATGTAATTCTGACTTTTTAGGATAAAATCCCTACATGTTTATGCCTTTTATATCCAATGGTTTTGAATAAACTTCTGGAACTATTTTCTGTTTGCAGATTCAGCAACATTCATTCCACAAATCTCAGCACTTTTCTTGAATACCACTATGGACTGTGCTCAGCCATTGCCAATGAGGTGAAGTTAAAGCTAAATATCTGGGACGTGAAATATGGGGCAAAAGAGTCTGTGGAATCACTGCTGGAAAATTGGAATGTAAGTTTCAGATATATGTATCACATCCTGATGGTAATTCTTTCCAGCTCTGTTTGATTCAGGCTTTTGTCTTCATCATTTGAAGATACTGTAGTTGGTAGAAGCATGGTGGAGTGGTGAAATCTCAGATTTATTCAAAGAAGGGCAGGTAGACTTTCCTAGAAGCTTTCCTTGCCCCCAACACCTTCCATTTTGCTATGAATGAGAGTTCCCTCTTCAGTTTGGAGAAGTAACACAAGCCATGACTGTGATTTTCTCTCTGCCCATTTTTATTCTTTATTCTGGGGGTTTCTTTCTTTCTAGATGATCTATAGAGCCAGCTGTATCAGCCCTTCCCTAGCTCCAATCCACAGAACTCTCTCTGGGGTAGTTGCTTTCTTCAAAACCAACCATTATTCACAATCCTGCCTCTTCCTTTTCCCAGCTTCTTTACCTCCTTATGCTTTGTGGTGAATATGAATTGTCTTGTTCTATTACATTTTGTGCTTAGCTCAGTTTCTGGACTCAACTGATGCCACATGTAGGGTTTTAGGAGGGGATGGATTGCCCAGCCCCAAATACTGACAAAGGATACTGCATCAGGAATACAGGCAGAGGTGAAAATGCTGATGCCTTCAGTTTTTCCCCATCTCCAGTTAATGGGATTCCTTGTGAATTCCATCTTAGTGGGCTTTCTCAGAGGATTCTCAGACTGGCAAATCTGTAGCTAAATTAGTGGGAATTTCAGCAGCCCTAGAACTATGGAAAGAGGCAACAATAGGTTGTATAAAATAGCAGTTTCCCTGTGCAGTATCAACCTCACCCTGTGGTGAGATGGTGGTGCAGAGTTATTCTGTGCTCAGTTTGTTGGTTCAGTTGGTTTAATAAATACTTACTGTGTTATTTCTACAGTTGTGGTTCATGGTCTTGCTCAAGTTGATAGAATGTAGAGCTTTCCCAGGGAGTTCAGGGCTTGTTGCTGGTTTACATTCTGATCCCATGATGTGAAGTCCTGGCTGGGAGGTGATGTGGTGGCCCAGGCTTGTCACAGTCACAGGGGAGGTTGTTTTGTAGCCTGCTGGGTAAGACATCTGTGGGAATGGGGAGTGCTGGAGTGAGCTCAGCTCAGACAGAGAAGGGCTGAGGATTGACCCTCATTCCCTGTGCACACACAGGTCTCCTCCTCTGCTCCCATTTCTTCCTCTTTCACTCTGTCTATCCCCAGTTTGAATCTTGATCTGTGTCAGAAATGAGGCATGTCAGTATTTCTGTGAATGCAGCGAGACCCACCTTTTGCTTTCATCACTTTTCTGACTTTTGTGACTAAATTTTACCTGACTTGTTCTAGTTGCCATTTCTCACTATTCCCCTGGGGCTGTGACTTTTTGAAGCAAGCAGTCCTGACTCATGCAGGGCTGTGGCTCAGGCAGTGGCATTCATGTATTCATATTTCTGTTTACTTTACTCTCTGCACAAGCAGAATAAAACAACAGGTCTGTTTCAGACTAAAGACTGAGTTGCTGGGTGAGTTTTTCTCAGTTTTCTCAGGTTGTAGGCTCATATTTTTAAAAAAAGTGTCCCAAGCTGTATTTCTTACCCAGTTTTATGTTGTTCAGTGTTACCCATAACAATTACTTTTCCCTTTGGCCAGAATTTCATTGAAGAAAAGAAACTTGAAACACAACTAGACACTGCTACTCACATCTGTGAAGACTTGAAAAGCATAAGAGGTGCTGACTTGGGTAAGCTCATTATACTTAAATGCACATAAGTTGATATGAAGATGTCTGTTTTGAACTCATGTGCTGCCACCAGTTTTAATTCCATCTACTGTTCTGTGTAAACAGTGCTTCTGTTTAATTAACCTCTCTGTTTCCAAATGTATAGTAATGATCCCCATTCCATGTCCTAGCTGGAGATCCTCAAGAAATCAGCAAACTTTTGAAGACAGTGGAGTCAAAGATTTCCACGTGCAAAGAGTATATTTCCAATGTCAACACCACCCTGCAGAAAGTTCTGTCCTCCTGGAGGAATTACACAGAAAACACCCACTTATTGAAGACATGGCTGGAAGAAAACAGAAATGAGGATCCAAAAGAGGTACATGGTTGAATTTCTCTTTGTTTGATAAATAGAGATACTTGGGATGCTTCTGGAAGGAAAATATTAAATATCACAGTGGCTGTTATTGTTGCTTTTCTGCTTTTCATTTTGGAAATAAACTTTTGACAGGGTTCTGCTTTAAATTATTTCAATGCCTCTGTCTAGATCCCTGCTGAGATCCTGGCAAAGAGGAATTCAATTCATGGTTCCTTAAATGAAGCTGGAAACCATCTCATTGAAGTCAGCAAAGAGCAGGTTGGGTCAAATATTGCCAAGGAGCTGAAGAAACTGAACAGGAGATGGGCCAAGTTCATCAAGAGGACACACTTTGTGAGTTACAAGTTTCTATTACTCTTTGCCATGCGGCCTTAAAAATCATCTTTTCTAGACTTACCAGCTTGCTAATCAGAGATTGATCAATCTTCCAGTCAGCTCAAGGGTGCCAGTTTTAAAGCTTGAGGAACAGAGAGTACACAGCAGCATCCCATTCTTTAGTCTTTGTGACTCAGTTAAATTCTCATTATAACAGGATGGAAAATGTTCAATTTTAAAATTGAAATATCAAAATCCCTTATAAAAGGAAATCTTACTGCAGAATAAACCTCTTCTTTCAGTGCTAGGGGTGGAAGTAATCAATTTAGCCTGTGCTAAATTTTATAATCTCTTGTCTCAGCTAGTAGAACCTTGACAGGTTTTTAGGCTGCTGTAAATCCCCACACAACCTGCCTAATATTATACATATTACATTTCCTGGGATGCTTCTGCAAGAATGACATTTTCACTCTGCCTGGGAATATTAGAGCTCTTAATTTTCTGAGTTGAGCCTTTCATTGACATTTATTAAAGGTACTGCAGTGACAGTAAATGGTGGCAAAAAATTACTACTACATTTTTGTAGGAGATGAACTTAGTGACAATGCAATAAAATCAAAGGAAGCAATTAAAGGGTGAGGGAAATCCAGAGTTTGCTAGGAAAACCCTTAATAAGAGATGCTTTAAGGAAATACAGTGAGGAATCAGAGAGTTAAGGTACAAGAAGTCTTTCTAAGGACCTCCTGAGTTGTTTTTCTGGCATTGCTTTGGGCATTATGGCTATCATATATATGTATTATATTTATTTTTTCTATAAAAGGCAAGACCAAATGCTTGAGCTCTGGTCTCTGACTGCTAGTACTGTTGAAGTGTCACACACTTCCTGTTCTTGATTTGACCAACACCAGCTGCTGTTCTCTTGGACAGTCCCTGGTGTGGGCTGGGGGATGCTGCAGCCCAGGAGTTTTTCTCCACAGTAGTGTGGCTGCTTATAGGGGAGGGGACAAGAGAACAGACCATGTGGGCACAGGTTGTGCTGTCCCACCTGCCCTCAGGGCTGAGGCACTGAGCCTGACGTGGTTTATTCACCAGTGTGTTTGGCATTTATTTCTCCTCTGATCACTGTTGAGCTAAAGCTGGAAAGGGACCCAAGTGGTGACTGTTGGAGGAGGGCAGTGGGGAGATGATGGGAATGGACATTTTACCCTGCTCTTTGTTGATAGCTTGGAGAAGAGAGCCCAAATGCTGCTGAAAAGACCACTGAGCTTCCAGGGAGCCTGGAGAAAATTGAAGAGCTCCTTGGAGGGGTGGAGAGCTGGGCAGCAGAGATGGGACATCTGCTTAGCAAGATCAGTCACGAGGGGCCTGTGGAACCCAAGATGGAGGAACATTTGCAGGTGAAAATGCTGCTTAAAATACTTGTTCCTCAGATTCTCATCTTGCAGCATGGATTTGTGGCTGGGGTGAAATGAGCCATCATAAGTGAGGGAAAAATTAATGTGGATTTTGTGCTGTAACAGGGGTAAAAAGTCAAGACAGTGCTTGTGCTGTGATGTTATTTCTCAGGATTGCTCCCAGATGAGCTGTGAGTGAATCTTCCACCATTGGTGGGTCCAGATGACAAGCAGGTACCAATGAAATGCTGTTGATGCCACTGATCAGCAGGTTGTTCTCAAGTGATATTAATTACTCCTGTCCAGCACAGCCCTTGGAGCAGACTAGAGCTCTGCAGGCTGCCAATTTGAGAAGTTCCCCATGTCATACAGTACTTTTATTATCTACCCTCCAGTGCAGAGAGGAGGTTTGGGACCCTTTGGATGTGTTCAAGCCTTACCCATCATAAGCTGGGGTGCTTGAAGTATTTTCAGCAGCACGTGGGGTAATTTGGGAATCTCAGCTTAGATGCAGTTGCTTTGAATATCCACAAAGAGCATGAATTATTTTCTCACAAGAAATTCCAGTAGTCTGTATTGTTTCCCATGTCTCTCTGCCTGGGATTACCCCCAGCTCCCAGCAGATGGCAGATGAATGTTTATGTTTATATTTATATGTATATTTATATCTATATTTATATTTATATAGGAGGTTTCATTGAACCTTCTTTGTGTAACTGCTGTAAATTAACAGAAATATTCTTTATTTCATTAAATCTACCTAAAATAACTGTACACCAGGATCAGTGTTAGTTTCCTGTTGCTTTGTGCCTTCTTGCACTGTGTTTAGCTGACAGATTTGGGAGTGTGAGAGACGAAAAAGATCTGTTCATCTTTTTGTAATCACAGGCATATGTTTATAAAACAGGCCTCATTTTGCAGTGTGACTCTAGTTTGTTAAAATAACATGAAGTAACAAAGTACACCCTGAAATACAGCCTCCAAAAATGTGGCTGGCACTGTATCTCCATGTCTGGGGGCAGGAGAGATCAGGTTGCTCGTTACCTGCAGTACAATAGGTCGAGATCCAGGATAAAGCTCTGATTATCATTAGGAGAGTGCCAACTGCCAACTTCAAACAGGAGAAATGTGTTGAATATTCATAGATCAAACCAGCTCTAATAACGACTTTTCATGATAAATATTCAAGCATGGCACTCTACTGCTGCATGCAAAACCCCCAGCTGCTCCCTGCCTTGCAGTGCTGAATACCACAAGAAAATCTGAGCCTTGGTGTGTGCTTGCTTTTGGATGACTTCATGATCAGATGATGCATATCCAAATGTGTGGTTTCATTTGGGAAGCTGTTTGGATGGGAGAGCATGTCTTAAAAACACATCTAATTGGTTCTGTGGTGAAAACATGGGAGGTGTTGCACTGACAGAAAAAAAATTGCTTCAGCAAACAGAATCCCCTGTGGATGGCAGCAAATTTCTTTCTCTCCACACAGAGATTTTACAGTGCAGTACACTGACCATAACTGGAATATTAGGCTTTCCTTTACCAATTATTGACCATCCCTGATCAAGGCTGGCTTTTTTCACTCAGTTTGTTTAAACAAAAAGATAAATAAACACTTGTAAATGCTTCTAATGCTTTTTGTTCAACCAGCGTTTGGCTGCAAGAGGATCCTCGTGCCAAGACCAAGTTGTGGCAGCAGAAGAAATGCTGCAGTCCCTGATGCAGAATGTTTCAAGTCAGGTGTTTCAGCAGCATTCTCACACCACTGGGCTGGAGGCACGAATTAAAGAAGCCAGAGACAAAGTAGAGGTACTCCTTTATACACACACAGATATCTCCAATTTTAGCATTATGGGATAAGGAAGACTCCTTGTCACTCATGTAAAATAGAAGAGGCTCTGTACTATTGCAGTCAGTCTCCCAGACTCTTGTCAGGGCAAAATCTGGAACGTTCCTAAGATCAGTATCTCAGCTTGAAAAACTTGAGTGATGTTATGAAGCAAGAACTTTATCTAATTACTCTAATTACTGACACTCAGGCGTGTTCTGAAGAGTCTCTTTTTTCCAAGGCTGTCATGGGTGACCTGAACAACATCTCATCCAAATCTGAGAAGAGGCCCTCAGAGAAGGAGGCTTTGCTCAATTTTGAAGAATCCCAGAAAGAACTTGAGGCCTCCATTTCCAAGGCTGTGCAACTTGTCAGTCAGAAATTAAGTCCTGAAGAATGTATTTCAAAATATGAGGTGGGTTGGTACCAGCTGAATTTGAGTATTTCTGAGGCCTATGTGGTCTCTAAAAGTCTGAATTAAGAAAAATACTGACTTTTCTTTTTTTGTTGGTAGCTATTAATGCTTTTCTCAGTTTTCTGATTTAGCACTGTATTAACTTGGCAGACAACTTGAATGAAGAAACATAAATCTGCATGGCAGTTTATTCAGTTCCCTGTCCTAAATTACTCCATCAGAACTCACCATTTTCAGAACTNTTTTTTTTTTTTTTTTTTGGCCTGATCAATAATTAAACTTCCCATCAAGAATCACATGCCTGAATTCCTGGGCAGGTTATTATGAGTACTGAATCTCCTCTTTTTCCTGGGGGGTAGCTGGTAAATCAAGTGTTCTGTCTCAGAAAATGGATCTGTTAAAGGGATTTGGGAAATGGAAGTGCCCAAAATCTGTGTTGCCTGGTCTGGCAGAGAGAGAAGTGGGTGACTGTGTGCCAGGAGGGGCACAGAGCCTCACTCCAGGCCATCCTGGAGGATCCCATGGTGCTGATGGAGACCTCTTACCCAGCTGCTGACAGCCATGGGACGTGGCCACATGTATTCCCTAGGGAAGAGGCAGAGTCCAGAGACCTTAATCTTTCATCTTTGGTACCAGATTTTCCCCTAAAGGTTGTTACAGGAACAGCACCTGCTTTTCTCCATAAAGCTTTCACTGATACTGCAACCTTTTGCAGATAAATGGTTGGAAAATGCCCTTGTACCACCCACACAAGGGCCATACAGCCCATATGTGCACTGTATACATTGATTTATGCACAGGTTTTACATCCTACTGATGTCATTTTGTTAGGTTAATAAGCTGCATTTAGTTCTGTTCTCTTACTTACTTCTGTAAACAAGTTACAGTCAGTTCTGTTCAGTTATGTTTCATCATAATGAAAATCACATTTTCGTTATGATGTCTGTTTTTTTTTAGGAAGCTTTTAATGCTCTGGACAATAAAGTTCTTGACAAATTTTTGAAAGCAGCTGAACAGCTGAAAAACATTTCATCTGATCACGAGAAGCTGGTGGTGGAAGATGATGTTCGAAGGAGATGGGAGGTGAGATAATGCAGGAGTGAGAATCCACTGTCTGGTCTCATTAGGCCTGGCATC
>VZTR01023317.1:0-208452 GCA_013400775.1 Chaetops frenatus | reverse complement strand
TTTTTTTTTTTTTTTTTTTTGCACAGTAGGTTCTGAGGTTTTTACTTGCTGTGTAACACTGTCTCACCATCTCACAGGAACAATGTGTTTTTTATTTTGCAGGCAGTTCGTCAGGAAATTGTATCCTATGTCCAGCTCATAGTAGAAAGGGAAAAAAAGAAATTTAATGCAACTTTTAAAAAAATCAGTAAGCAATTGGGCAAAGAGAAGAAACACCTAAGTATGGATAAAACCAAAGGGCTCATCAAGGAACATGAGGTACCTGAGACACTCCTTTTCTGCCTCTCTGTGAATGCTTTTCTGTCCTTCTTCCTCCTTTTTAGGTTCATTATCTGTGGATCAGGGCCCTTGTGTTCTGTGTTATGTTTGCACAGCAAAGAGGCCACCAAAGTTATTTCTTTACCTTTTTTTGACTGCAGATAATAGTGTTCTTGCAGACTTCTAGAATTAACCCCTTGTAAAGTAAATGGTATCCTTTTTCCATTTTCCCCTTCAGATTTTTAGTATATCATGAATTCACCCTAGAGAGTATAATAATTGATAAGGAATCTTTTAAAAATATTCTGCTTTTTCTGTAGTCAGTAGGACATGTCTGTCTGATGTCAAGGTGAAGAGGACTTGGGACCAAAGTGGTTAAAATTGTAGTAACATAATGAATTTCAAAATCAAGCAAGAGTCGGTTTTGTCTTGTGAATACAGTTGGGGAACACGTTGCCAGAAATCCTAATTTACTTTCTGACTCAATCTGAGAAAGAACCAAGAGAAAAAAAGTGTGTGTGTCTTGGTTTGACAGCTTAGACTTTTAAGAGCAATCAACCAAGAAGATAATGAAAGTATAAAAAAATGTAGGAGAATAGTTGCTTATTGTATTGTTTCTTCTTTGTTTAGGCCTTTTTTTCACATGAAGGCAGCATGAAGGAACTTAACAAGTCTTTGGAAGACCTTAAAACATTGGCAAGACTCTCAGAAGAAACTGTCCCAGGGATACAGACACTCACTGCAGACTGTGAAAAAAAGCTAGAAAAGGTTCAACAAATGGTGGCAGACACTTACACAGCACTGCTGGCCCGTGCTGGGAAAGGACAGTCCCCTCACAAAGGGTGGGTGGCTGAGTCTTGGAGTGTTGTAGCTTTATAGAGATAATTTTTACACATAGATTTTGTGATACTCTAATATATCTTGGTAGTACATAGCTGTGTACATTACTGTGGGCAGTTGTACATTTAAACATTTAGTATTAAGTTCTATAAACTAGCAAGTACAATGTTTGATTACCCTTCATCACAGCTGCACTGTTTTTAACTTGAAGCCAGCATTTCTTTTTTTTTTTTTTTTCCTTTGTATTTGATAATTTGTTCTTGTAGGAACTCCATCATGGCTTCTGAGAATGGGGAAGAATCTGGTTCTTCTCAACAAATTGACAACCTTACAGTACAGGAGGTAAGAAATCCAGACTTACTGTTGGAAAACAGTGTTCTGTCAAAGGGAGGTCATTGCCAAAAGGAAAAAGTGTTAATTTCTCTTACTGTTTTTATTGGGATAAGACCTTGGGCCTCTGGTCAGAAATCAAAACCCCACTCTGCTTGTGAATGTAGACTAAGTAAATATTAAAAACTAATGTGCAAGCAGCAGCTCTGGGCATCCTGAGAATATGTGAGCATCCAGCCTGGAATTACATTTTGCAAAAAAGTCATTTTCAGATGGAAGGGTCATGTGGGAAGCTGTGTTTATGTGAAAATCCCTCACAGTGTCCCAGTAATCTGAACAATTTTCAGAGGACAGAGAGAGCAAGACTAGAGAAGAGTTGGAGGCATTTGTGTCTGTGGAAAGAATCAATGAGCTGGCTGCAGGGATTCCAAAATTTGCTGTTTGGGCTTGTGACTGAGTTTAAACACATCTTGTATTCATGAATGGCATCTCTCATCTCCTTTCATTGTCACTGTGGGACACACCCAGCAATCCCTTCCTTCAGGAGTTCACAGATGTCTGTTGGGCTCTGCTGTGAATTACACAGAATGGTGTGGAGCTCACTGTCACCCTTTTTAATTGTACTCAGACCTCAAGACCTGCTGCAGATCCAGTTTTGGAGCCAGATGTGAAGCATCACAATGGAGAAAGCTGTGCAAACAGATTTGAGGAAGACAGTGATTTGGCCATACCAGCTTTGTTAGAGAGGTAATTTTTAAAGGAAAAAATGCATGGTTGTTAAGATGTGATGTTGTGCTAGAAAAATTAACTCACAAATTAATTAAATGTACCAAACATAAGGTGCACTTTTGCTGTGCAGCCTCCTGTTCTTTTTCTACTACAGTTTACTGAATATTGATCTGTAATTGATAAGGAAGCACTACAGTAGCTAAATGCTTTGAACATTAGGATTTTGTAGCAAGAACATTTTTAGCTAAAAATGTTTTTCTTTTCTTGGGCTAGAAAAATATGTATCTGCCTTACTAATAACTTTAAATATTGCAAAATAAAATGTGTCAAGTGTTTTAGAGAACTGATATTTTTACATTCAAAAAACTGAATTTAGAGAATGCAGGCAGGCATTTAGACTTGAAAATTAGCCACATGAGCAATCTCTTTTATTTGTTGTTAATTTATGTATTATTCATTTTGTACTTAAAATATGTCTTTGCAATAGACTGTGCTTATTTTTTTATGGTGACTCTATTGGTCACTGAGTCTCATACCAAGACATGTTCCATTTAATTAAAAGTAATATTCTCTCTGAGAGTGTTTGCATCTTTCCTTAGCTTTAACACACAAAGAGGTAACCTGGAGGAACTTTTGCAACTCAGCAGAGATAAAGTAGCATCTGGCTTTACTGATGAAATAAAAGGGACCTCATGCCTTCAGAATAAGCTGCTTGAACTACAGGCAAGTATTCATCTTTTAAAAATACACCTGGCTCCTTAATTGTTATTTTCTCATGTAGAGCACTCACTTCTCTGCTACTTGTATTGCCATGGGAAAAGCAGCATCCTTGCAATCAGATGTATGAGAAGAAGGGAAATCAAGGATTTAGGATTCAGCAGAACTGCATTGTTGCTTAGCAGTGGAGTTTTGCAGGTGTTGCTGAAAGAAGAAATTGGTGGCTCTGGGTTTGTTGTCTGTAGGCTGAAATAGGTGTAATGGGAAGAAAAACTACAGAAAGGAGCTTTTTTTTGTGTCAGCAGAGATGGCCAAGGGTGCAGGAGTTGTCAGAGTTGAACCCCTAAGTGGTTTTTGTGCAGAATGGAACTGTTCCAGGACTTACAATTTGGTTAGGTTTGTGGTATCCTTAAGGCAACAACAAAAGGCACAGAGCTGATGTTGAAAAATTTATTACTGTGATTTTTCAAGGCCTTGCTTGAAAAGACTACCAAGCCTTATTGAGCATCTCAGAACTTGGTTCAGTTCTACATTTGTTTTTCTTTTGAACATAGCTAGGTGGAGATATTTTCATTCTTGTAATAAAAATCCCTGGCCCATATTTATTGAATCTTTTATAAAATGTAGCCAAGGCATATATCTGACATGGAAATTGTCATCATAAAAAGTTGCTAGGGGTTTGCATGCAGCTAAGAATTGGGTCTTGAAGGTGAAAAAAGGCAATAAATACTCTTGGTTTCAGATGGTGTTTTCACTGTTTTTGTAGAGACTCTTGGGTTAGTTTTCTGAACTGTCCACTGGGAAATACAGGATCATATTAATGCCTTAATACTGCTTACCTTCTAGGTAATAGACAGTGAAATCAGTTCTGGTTGGACACAATTGGAAAACATCTCATCTACCTTAGAAAACCTCGTGGCTGAAGTGCAGCAAGCTGCTCTCTCTGAGGCAAGAAACAAGCTACAAGGAGAGTGGAAAGAGCTTCAGGATATTATAAGTACCAGGTATAAAATAACACTTTATATTAGCTAAGGAATTGTAACTAATTGTGTGTGTTATGAAGGGAATAGTGTGTGTTGCAGAAAACAGCTGCACATTTTTAAGCTTTTCTTTATTACATAAAATGAAGCTGTTCTTAATATTTCTTTATTCATATACACTTGGCAGATAGTGTGAGTGTCCCCAAGAACAGAGCCAGATCTTTGTAACATAACTGTGCAATATTCCCATATATTGCTGTTATTTCCTTTCATCTTTTGGTTAAATTCACAGTGATTCACACTGCTGTTCTCATTAATCAGAGAAAAACTCATTTGACCTCAAGAGGGGGAGGATTAGATCTGTCAGACAGTTACATTATTTTTGTGGCTCTTTGTGCTTAAAAATATTGAGTGTCTTTTCATGCTTGCTTTCCCAGTTCATGTTTTTTTACCTTTCTTGCAGAATGAACTCTTTAAGGACTGCTTTGGAAATTGTTTTGCCAATAGAAAATGAATCCATCCTTCTCTGTGAATTAGATCAGAGGCTGAAGAAAAAGGACATCCAGCAGTTCAATCTGATGAACAGTGACCTTGCTTACAGGGAACTGAAGGTAAGAGAAGTTGCAGAGACCACACCTCAGCAAGGATAGGTTTTAATGTCTAGGAAGTAGGGAACTTCATGGGATTTTCACTCAGGAGGTTGGGACTGCTGACAAGACTTCCCAAACCTTCCAGAATCTGTAACAGCATTTTATTTGTTGTGTTTTAAACATCATTTGTCCTGTAGAGCCAGCCAGGGGCCCTCAGTAGGTTCTGCTGTAAAAGCCATTGTTGTGAACATGTCACTGTAGGTTAGGACCTTCTTTTGATGCAGATTTGTGGTGTTCCCTCCTGGCCTTATATCACTTTGTGGAGTCATACACAAAACATGCTGTTAATTTATGAGTTCAGCCAAGCTGCCTTGTGTCTGCTGGAGTATCTGAGCACAGCTCAGGATGGGTTTGGAAGCTCTGTGTGGGTGCAGTAATTGTTCATCTGCTATCAATATCTGATGCCCAGGCCCTGGTCCACTAGGCAAAGTGAATTTTGTTGTATTCTTGGCTTGCAGTCCAGGCTGAACACACTGACAGCTACACAGAACTGAAAGTTTGCATTTGTCTGCCCTTGGCTCTCCAGTGAAGTAGGGTTTAGGTCTCTCAAGCTGTAGGGCAGAGAGCATGTGTACTCTGTCTGACCAGTTTTGGCTGCAAGGACCCAGAATTTTTGCCCAGCTCTCTGCACAGCTGGGGTTTCACAACCCTGACACGCTGCTCTTTGAGGGCTGTCACCAGAGAGCCTGCAGGCTGCACCAGGGGATTTTTAAATGCATGGAAGTCTGCTCCAAAAGTATAGCATAAAGAACTGAAAAGATGGCAGAGTAATAAATATCTCTGTGCCTGCCTGTGCTCTGACTGATGTCCTGCTGTGAGAGCCTGCTGCTTTCAGTCCCAGGACTATCATCATCTTTCCTTCTTGTCTGATTGCTGGAAGGAGTCTTGCACTTGCTGTAATGCTGATCAAATTCCCTGTGTGTGGAATACCATTTGATTTGATGATTTTATTCTTTTTCCATCCCTCTACTGACATCCAAAATAGGTTTTTTGTCTTAACCACTCTGTTTAGCACACTTTTTTTACTGCTAGTATAATTTGTTTTTTGGTTATTCAGCTTGAATGCAGGATATATATTTTCTTTCACTTGATAACACTGTTGGTCATTCTCTCAATTTCAGGAGCTGCAGAGATCCATATTAAATCAGATTGAAGTGTGCAAACAATTGGAACACCTAGACAGTTCAGCAAGGGATGAATTTAATCCAATAGACCTGCAAGCTGCAAGCAAGATTATGATTTACTATCAAAACCAGCTGGAAGAAATGAGCCATAAAATGCAGATCCGTGAGACAGTCCTCAAAGATCTGGAAGCTTTTATGGCCTCCCTGAGGAAGATCCAGTCTTCCATCAAATGTCTCCCAGATCCCCCAGATCAACCTGAAATGCAGGGAAAAGCTTTGAGGGAGGCTGCACAGGAAGTTTCTCACATGGCAGAAGAGGCAAAGTGTTTGGATGAACGCCTGAAGACTGTTGATATCTGTTTGGAAGATGCTGAGTGTGGGAGAAAGACTTGCTGTGAAAACCTTGTTCTGACTTTATCTGAAGAGCTAAATGCGATTTATGACCCCCCAAGTGAGCAGGTGCTTACAGAAGAAACAGACTTATACAAGACTTTTTCCAGAAAAAACAGTGAACTCCTTAAAAACATTCAGGATCTACGTGACAGAATTAACAAAATAGGCTTGAAGGATCCAACAATTCCAGCTATTCAGAAAAGGTGAGTTCTTTTTAGAAGCTCTTTTAATTTCATAGTTTCAATGGAGTCAGCCTGTGACCCCTCTGCGGGAGAGCACTGAAACTTGAAGTATCTGTGGAACATTGACAGAAGCTGTGAATTTGTCTTATTTCTTCCATCACAGCCTAAAAAAGGAAGCTTTCTCCATTTTTTTTCTTTAAACTCATATATATGGGTGTTTGAAGCAGCATTGAGGAAGAAAAAACAGGAGATTGTTATTGTGATCTTAGTTTTCAGTAAGAAAATTGTCAAACAGGGAGAAGGGTCCCCTTGCTGGGCACTGATGCACCTGGTCAGAAACTACATTGGAAGACGGACAGACTGCCCTTGCCTTTTAATAGAAATTAATTCACTGTGTTCATACAAACCCAACTGCCCTTTAGGATCTGGGTTCTTTTCTCACAGTGCTGAGGTCAGCATAACTCATCTGAGGGCCTGTGTCAGATTACATGAATTGAAGATCAAATTAGACTTTTTATGATGTCATTTAATACAGTATGTGAAGCTCAGGATGAATTTCTAGGGAACTTAATAATTACATTGTGAACAAAATCAAGGGCTTACTTTAATATAAGGCTGTATTTAATTTTTTTCTAATAAAGGATAAAGTCATTAACAGAATTGGAAAAGGAATTGGATCGTGCTGCTGCTGAAATGAAACCTGTGCAAGAAATTGCTAATAAGCTCCCACAGATCGATGAGGAGAAAGCAGAGGAAGCAAATGAGCAGTGCAGAGTTACAGAGAGGTTATGGGAGGATACAAAGCTCTTGCTTGCTGAATGGTAAGGAGAAAAATTGCATTTTAAAGTAGTATTGTTGAAATAAGAAGTTTGCTTGTGAAATCAAACAGAAAAGAAAGCCCTAGACCATACCTTAAAGTAAAGTTACAGTAGCAGATGTTACCATTGTGATGACATAAATTGTCATTAAGACAGGAATTGCCCATGGAAGTTTTCAGCCAAAGCTCATTTTGCATTTTTAAAATTTTGCATATTTTTAAACCATCACGGCCCCATCAATTAGCAGGTATGCAGTGATGTCCTGGACTTTATCTGTGTCCAGAGGAAAAACCTGGCTATTGCTGGGAATGGTGTGTCTTTTATATTTGCTGTGAATTTCTTGCCAGCACACTGAAAAAGAAAAGACAAACTGAAACAAATGGAAAAGGACAGCTGAGAAAACAGTCTCCTATGCAGCAAAATAAAAGGAGTTTGGTTTGTCTGTGAGAGTGGGGGCTGGGAAAGGCTATGGTTGTTCACCCAGGGCATCTGTGCTTCAGATAGGATTTTTGAAGATGCCCAGAGGCTTTGCATGGACTGGCACAGTTCTGGTTAATTCTCATGGCTTGCCCAAGTGGGAGTAGCCTGTTTTCATACCCCACTGAAGGATGGGCTGATGTCCACCATCCAGGCTGCTGTGGGATCTGCTGCACGTGGTATTTCAGTTTATTGGTGACTGAGCTCACCTTTCAGGTGGAGAGGATTGTATGAACACAACTGCTCCTCACAGTTAAATGTGGATCAGAGACATGTGATGGTGAAGGGCATTTCTGATTTCAAAAACTGTCAGGATACCACACATTACTGCAGGATTTAAAACTGGTACAGTTCATCACTCCTTTTCTCTCATCCAAACATAGTTGTCAAACTCCCCACATGTATGAATATTGGAGAAGGAAGCAGACAGGAGGTTGAGGCTGCAGGTTTATGCTTAGGCCATAAATAATACATCTCTTTTTAATAGCCAGGAGCAGTGTGCAAGGGTTCTGGAGCTCCTGAAGCAGTATCAAAGCTGCAAAACAAGTCTGACCAGCATCATCCAGAAACAGGAGATTGTGCTTTCCCAGCAAACTTCTTACATGGGGAAGGAGAATTTGAACAGACTAATAGCAAAGGTGAGTAACAAGAACTTACTGGAAAGGAAAGAAAAGCCTTTCCTGGGAGCATTTAGATGCAGGGTTGCCCTTGTACCCTCAGCCTTCAGGGCAGATGTTAAGGCCTTACTTTCACTTTGGATTCCAAAATACGTTTAGGGACTCCACATTTTTGTTTTAAGTAGATTTAAGTCTTTTTTTTTTTTTTTAGTGAATCAAGGTCTTGTTAAAGGAGAGAAATTAATAAAACAAAACCAAACCCCATGGAAGAACTAGGATCTAGTATGAATAGGAGATTGTCTTGTCCATTTGCTCCAACCTGTCTGTGATAGCAATTAAACCTTTGCAGTAGCTTTTACAATACTTGATGAGCTACTCATACTGAACAAGCAGGTACTGCTGGACACCTCCTCATTTAGTTTAAAGTTTTCCACCTTTTCAGACAGAAATGTGACAGCCAGCTTTTTGGCTAAATGAATACAGCTGCTGGGCATAGTTGTCCATGGCCAACAGATTAATGAACAGCAGCATGTCCATCATGACCATTTTACTGCACAGGTTTTACATACCCTGGGTTATAGAACTTGTTGTTCAGATCCTGATTTTAGGCTTTCTGATGAGGCATCACCCCTTCCATCCAGGAGTGTTTGCTCTCAGGCAGTGCCTGGGATGGTTAAATTTAAGAAGGAATGTAAGTGGTGTCTTCCCTCAGGCAATGGGATGGTGTCTGCTTGTGCCAGCCCCCTTTAGCTGGGGCAGGGTCTCTTATTGGTCCCACCAGTGAGACTTGGGGCACTTTGGATCACCTGGGCTCCTTCTGCAAGGGGGACATTGCCTGCATATCCCAGCCCCTGCTTGTATGGAGACCCCTCTCTGGGAACAACCCTCCCTCCTCACCCTGAGCTGTGCAATTCCCACTCCCAGAGCTGTGGTCTGAAATTGCTGTGGCACAGTCCTTGAGTGTGCTGATGGTTTGTTACTTAGAATTATATAAAATAATAGCAGAGAAAGTCCTCTGCTTTGTTCTGCTTTGTGAGAGCTGCTCTGCCATCCCTCCTCCGAGCTCAGTGTCAGTCTGGGAAGATGGAATTTCCCAGGATATCTGTGGGAAATAAGCAGAGCTGTTACCATCAAAGTGCCTAGCACTAGAGGTCAGTGTTTCTTTTCCAGGAAGCCTCCATGTTGTTTGTAAACACAGACATTCCAATTAAACACAAAGAAGCAGCTTGGTGTTCAAATAGAAAGTAGCAGAAAAGAGACATTTCATTTTCTGGCAGTGACTTATGTGACAGTGTCTGTGTTTAAGTAGGATATAAGCTTTTTTTTTGTAAGTAGTTCAAAACCTGGGGATCAGAATGCAGGTTGTATTTTAGGGTTGTAATATAATCTCAGATGATTCTCATGCTGTGCATTGTTTATCTCTGTAATCAAGGTTCTGTGTGTGGATGTACAGTGCCCTTGGATATAGCACTTAGGACTTTAAAAGCAAACTGTGGTTTTGGCACTCTTAGAAATAAATTATCCATATTCTCACTCAGCTGTTCTGCACCCAACAACAGACTGATATGGATTTCTGACAGGGAAATATTCCTGTCAGCATGGCAGGGATATAACAACACAGGATGCATTGCTAGTGTCATCATATTGTATAAAATAGATTATTTTGTGTAATGCTGTTGTTTCTCTAAGCAAAAAAACCCCAGCAGATCAGTTAAAAATATTTTGCTAAATAAACAACCATAAGCAAATATGCTCACAAATATCTATGTGGTCTTTTTCACAGATTGAAGAGGCAAAAGAGGAATTTAATGATCACTCAGAAGACGTAGACAAAATAAATCAGATCTGCAAAAACCTGCAATTCCAGCTGAATAAAATGAGAAGTTTTGAGGAGCCTCCGTTCGAGAATGAGGCTAACATTATTGTGGACAGATGGCTGGATGTATGTAAAAAGTAAATTATCAGGGTGGTCTTATCTGTTATGCATTATAGTAATTGATTCTGACGCGGGTGTAATATTTCGAATAAATTAAGTGCAATATGGCAGAGATTCTTAAGAGCTAAATCCAAGTGTTTACCAGAGCAAAGCCTGCAGAGTGTCTATGGATGTAACGCTTCTGATCTCTCAGGTAGTTTATATTGTCAGTACTCCTCGGCAGTAAATAATTCTAGAAAATGCAAAAATTTGCACTTTCTGCATGATTCTGTAAGCACCCATAACAACTTCTATGGATTTGGACTTTGGAGACAATCTGGAAAATTACAGTGCTGGTGCTTTTGGTGAGAAATGTTCGCCACTGTCGATCTAAGCAGTGCATCAATACTGAGATTAAATGGTATTTACTGGGAGTAGATAAACATTAATGAGCAAGGCTCCTTCCTAAACCTGCCTTAAAACTGGCAAGCTGCTGTTGTGATTGGTATGTTTGGTGACATGTGTGGCTGGGATTTAAATATGTTCTCCATGTCCAGTTTACTGTGGAGACACGAGATTTTATTTCCCCCTTTGCCGCTCTTGTTTTTGTGGGTGTTTTCATCTTACTCCGATTTTATTGTGCTGCTTTTGCTTTTAAGATATAGCTCAACATTTTTTGAAATCTGCATGTGTTTCCTGTCTATCCATCCAATGGTAGATCAATGAAAAGACCGAAAACTACTGTGATAATTTGGGGAGAGCTCAGGCTTTGTGGGACAAACTCCTGAGTTTATCTGGCACAATCGACACTTGGGCAAACGCAGAGCTCCAGAATGCAGAGGACCATTGCCTGACTGAGGAGGACCTCACTCAATTGAAGGTAATACTTACATAGAAATTTTTTACCTTTCATTTATACTCTAGTGATATGGGCTTTGGGCTATAAACGTGCACATTGCATCGAAATATCAGCGGAGGAAGTTGTAACATTTGCAGCTGTAGCTGCACGGGTGGTTTCACTAAGGATGTTGCCTATATTTGGGGATACAGGTCTTGGAAACCAATGCACAGATAGTGCATGTGTGTACTAAATGGTTTGCAATCAATGCAACATTGCAAATGCTGCTTTGGGCTACAAAAGCCCCCTCATTCCTTTGTACAAAGAAGGAGCAAAGAGGAGGCCTGTGGAGCTTGTAGCCTGGAGTACAGTGGTGCACAGAGAAGAAAGCAAGGAGTGTCTGTAGGCTAATGATTTGTTTTCCAGGTAGAAATGGCCTGTCAGTGAGGATGCTGGAGCCTCTGGGACAGCTGTGCAATGCACAGCTCAAGGAGAGGTTGCAGAGGGGGTTTATTTTCCCTCTGTCCCAGTGTGTTCCTCACTGTAGCTTTTTGCAGCCTCAGCAGAGAGTGGCTGCTGAGCATCTCCAGGGGCTGCACACGGGTAGACAGCAGCAGAGCCTGGGCTGCCCGTGCCCCTTTGGCACAGGTTATAACATTAATTCTCAGGATCAGGGTGCAGCTGGGTGTAAAAACACATGCACTAGGTCTGTGCTATTGAAAGCTTCACGTATAGGGGGTAAATATTTTAATTTCTAACTTTAAGGCCACAAAGGACCAGCTGTGCTGCTTCATTGTGATCATAACCAGTGTCTAGTAAGCAAAAATAATTTCCTGCCTGAGTGTAATTGAGACACAAATCCAGCACATATCCTCTTGTTTGAAAATTTGCAGGCAGTTTTTTGTCAATGTTTACAAGCTACAAATGGCCTGTGTTTTATTATGCTTTTTTGCAGCTTTCCTCCTACTGTTAGCACTGCTCATTTGTTTTATTTTGCAGAGCAGTAAAAAGCCAAGGTGCTCTTTGTGTATGGTTCTCCACTAGGAAACAGTGGCATATCCACTGTGCAGCAGTGGGTATTTTGTCACATCATTGTTGACTTTACCATTGTATTGTCAGAATTTACCTGGAGTAGTGTAGGTCCCTGGAGGCTCCAGTGAAAATGCACCATCTGGAAAATGCATCTTTTAGGGCCATTTTGTTACCTGGAAACTGCTCAAGTCCAGCGTGATGTGACCGTGCCCCCAGCGTGACTCTGCTCCTGCTTGGGGAGGGCTGTGCTGGAGGTGGCTACACTAAAATTACTCTGCTGCTGCCTCGTGAGAGATAAGTCTCAAAAGAGGAGGGAGGAGAGGGCAAGGTACACAGAAACCATGTTCCCATGAGCTACTAAAAAAGCAAAATAGAAGGAGAGAAAACTGAACCCAATGCTTTGAAATTTTTATAAAACGATTCCAAGTGCAGAGGGCATCAGGTTCATTTATCACTTTATAATTACTCTTCTTTTGTTGATCCTGAAACATCTCTCCATTTATGTTGATTTCAAAAAGACCCTCCGGTGTTGCAATGTGCATCATGTTACACACAGGGCTGAAACCCAGGCTCCTTTGTGGGTGCCCAGCAGAGCACTGGTGCATGTGTTTTCAGGGAGCCTGTCACAGGGAAAGAACAGAGCAGTGAATTATTGGGCTGTGTATTTAAGGATAATTTCAGTATAAATAATGTGAGAGAGGTTCTGCTCGCCCCTGTAGCCTGTATGCAAATACAAACTCTTTTAAGGGCTGCAGCACATGGATGGGTTTTGATGATTGGTTGTACAGAGACTACAAAAGGAATGCTTTGTCCTCAGGGAGCTTGGAATATCGATTTGGGAATATGAGACAGTGTCATTATCCTGTTCAAAAGTTGGAGCTGACATTTTACCTTCACGTTACTGACTTGTTCCAAAATACATTCAAATGAGTGGAGGTCTTTTCATATGTAAAGGATTTACATTTGAAAGGTTCTTACATCGTGTATTGTATTTTATCACATCCATAACAAAGCACGTGCCACCAGGATGCCAATTCTTGACTTCAAGTCTGTGACATATGAGAATATCCCTTTCTATAGATGCAGCAAGACATAAATGCAAAATTAAAAGTATTTTCCTGCAAATTTACTTGAAGCAAAGTAATTAAGATTCTTAAATATATGCTAGATTTGCATTATCAGCTGCTTTGCCTGAGAAACATAGTGTTTCATTGCTAAAATGAAAATCAGGAAATGAACAAATTGTCATACCTCTATATGCTAAAATGCATAATCAGAATATTTTAATACAATTGTCTAACATAAACATGGAGGTTTAATTTTGGGGGAAGCACAGTTACCAATGTGTTTTTTCCACCTTTAGGCATGCTTGCGAGTCCAAGAGCAGAAACTCCAAAAATTCGACAACACAGTGGCTGAGATAGAAGAACTTCTGAACAGTAATGAGCCTCCATTGGAGCTGCAGGTACAGAGGAGCCTTTACAGCTGATACTCCAGTACTCCTTACTATAGCCCTGCTTCTAGTATTGCCTTTGCCACAATCAGTTACTGCTTTTACTCAAATCTGCTCAAGGAGAGTTGAAGGCATTTTGTTGCCAATGGGCCGTGGCATTGCATTTGTTGTATCTCTCAGGTTGTTAGAACCAAACCTGTCATTTCAAACACCAAGGTCTTTCTCACTTTGGTGTCTTTTTAGGCACTTGGGCCTGCCCAAAGAGGCTGATATCAGTGATATCTGGTGTTTAGCTGTTAGCCAGGAACAGGGCACGATGGACCTCATCACCCCTTTGGGGATCCCAGGAACTCAGCTTTGCTGACTGTTGATTTTAAACTACCTTTGCCTGGGCATGGCTTAATGCAGCTTGTTAATGTGGAGTTTTTTTGCACAGAGTGATGTTTACTGTCATGTTTTCCTTTGGGATATCACAAGGAAATCTTCATTTTTCTGTGCTGGCTTCACACAGCAAAGAATAAGTTCTTAATTAAGACCGTGTTAGCTTACCTTGCTCCTGTAGCAGTTCTGTAATCACCTGCTCATCTGGTGTCTGTCAGATGCACCTTGAGCTTGACCCTGTTTATTATTTCTGCGTTTATCCTCAGCAGGCAGTGAACTCAGAGGAGTTTCACTGGTTAAAGTGATCTAAGGAGCTTAGGGAAGGACTCAGCAGGCTGTGCTCCTGGGGAGCACCAGGTGCCCTGAGTCCCCAGGGTGGTGTCCCACTGTGTGATGCCACTGAGCTGCTGCCTCATGCAAGTCAGGGGTGAGGTTCAGCACCTGTTGCTCCTTAGTGAATCGTCTCCAGCCAGAGCTCCCAGCCTCTTTGCTGGCCTTTTTTTGGGTCATTGTGGGGAATTTTCCCCAGTGGAATCACTGCAGGGAGGTGTGTTATGAAGAGAGCTGCCACCCTTTTTCATGGAAGCCAAAGCTTGAGTAAGGCCGTTGTCCATCTCAGAATAGGCACAGGAGAGACTGACAGATAAATTTGTTAATAAAACAGCACCAGTAAATATGCTAATAAAGATGAACTGAGATCTCCTCCTCAAAAAAGCAGGACTGAAATGTTTTTCAATTTCTGGAGTGGGAGGGAAACAAATTGAAACAAACTGTAATTGGAGTGTCTGGACTTCAGATCACTTGCTTTCTTTTTATGTCTATGATGGATTTTTGTAATGTTCTAGGAAATAAATCCAGTATAATTGATGTATGTTTCTATCAAATTTTAAGGTCATCAGATCTTCTGTTGTGCAAAAAATGGAGCTAATAAAACAGCTCTTGTCAGCGAAGCGAGGGAGCAGTGAACTCACTGTGAATACAGCAGAGCTGAAAGGAGACCTTGATCTGGCCAAGACACAGATTGGAATGACTGAATCACTTCTGAAAGCTTTATCTCCTTCAGACACCTTAGAGATCTTTACTAAATTAGAGGTAGCGTGGCACAAATTGTGTGTATTTTATACATTTGTTCATAATTTCTCTCTTGGTCAAGTGTTCATAAGTGTTCATCCTGTGTAAATTGTAAACTGCTGGAATAACTCAAGTGAAGAGCCTGGCTTGAGTATTTCCTTAAGCTGCCAGAAACATGGAAGAAAAGTCTCTTTTTACTGGAATTATCAGATACATTTAGTTAACCCTGGCAGCTGTTGGAAATGGTTAATCCTAGGCACAACAGCAATATTGCCACCCAGGGTGTGTTCAAGCAGTAGTGAGTGTTTGGGTTCTGTATTTTCCAAGACTGGGTAATAGACAGAGAATGCCTTTGTGCCATCTGAGCCTGACTGCAAGGGGAGCTCCCAGTAGACAATTTCTTCCAGATATTTACTGAAACTTGAGCTTGGAGGCTTAGGCTGGCAAGATTTAAACCTCCTGTGGAGCAGTGAGTGGATTATGCACATTGTGGGTGTCAGACCACTAGTGTTTGGGGCAGTGAAATCACAGCCATTGGAGGAAAGATAGAGCTTTTAATTAATTCTCTATCTCTCTCTAAATTACCCTTCAGCCCACGGAGTCTTGACACACAGAATAAGGAATTTAGGGGGTAGAATAATGCCTGTGGCAGCTCAGGCATTACAGCTTGTGAGTGTTCTATGCTCTGGACCATACAATGGCACTGTTCACATCTCAGTTCTGTGTGGTTATGTATGCACATGTACAGGTGCATGCACAGTGCTCAGGGAGAGTTCAGTGCTTGTACCTACCTACTGATGGCCTTGTTTATGCCAATATAATTTAGGAAATTATTTTAACACACAGGCAGGCCTAAACACTTTTGCAAAACTCTAGTTTATATAAAGGCAGCTCTGTACAGTGAACTCTACTTGCCTTTCAAAACTTCCTTTTAAAAACTTTTCCTGTTTTGGTTTGTTTTTCTGGGGTTTTTTTTAACCTTAGGAGATACACCAGAAAATTCTGCAACAAGAACACCTTGTGGCATTACTCCAAGAAGAGACGGATTGTCCTGATGTGGATGAATTAAATAAGCAGCTTAAATGTGTCACTGATTTATTTAATAACAAGAAACATGTGCTTCAAGATCACTTTATTGGTGTTTTGAATCGTAAGTGAACACATTTCATGATTATTCACCTTTACAGGTTTGCATTGACCACCATAATGACTGAAAGGTTATGCAATTAATTGGTTACTTGTCTGAAACTGCTTTTGATATCCCAAACTGCCTCAGGGTTCTGAACAAGGTAAAGATTTGCAGAAAAATGGGTTTTGATCCCAGCAAACCACTCAGTCTGAATCAAAGTATTTTGTTTCTTATTTTTCCTTTAAAAAAGTAGATAAAAGAAGTGTGAAGTATAATTCAGAAACAAATATCAGAGTATTTAAAAATACAGAAATCCAGTGTTTTAATTTATTACAGTTTGTTTTTTTAGTCAAAATTAGTTAAAAGAATAAATAGTGCTATTACTCTTTGCTTGAAGCAGACACAGGATAGTCTCATTTCTTCAGATGTTTTTTAAATAGTATTAATTTGTGTGGAAATGAGAAAAGTTTCCACTAGGCTATTCCAGGTCTTGTTTACCCAAACTGCTGTGTATAACAGACTGTCTGTTCCTAGAGAACAGGTGTGTTGATTGTCAATTAATGTTAGCTAAAAAAAAAAAAAAAGAGCTGCAGCATTTTCAGTCACATGTTTCATAGTAAAAAGCAACCTTTGACAGTAGCACTGATAAATGTAATTGTAAATTGTCTGAAATCTTCATGTTAAATAGGATTTTCTTTTACAGAATGAAATCAATGAAAAAAAATTAGAATGTACGTTTTTTTCAGGTCAGTGCAAGAATTTTAATGACTGGTTCAGCAGCACTCAGCTGTCTCTGAAGGACTGCTTTGAGCCCTCAGAAACAAAACCCATACTGGAAGAAAGACTACAGAGGCTAAAGGTAAAGTATTAAAATATTGGAATTCTAAAGCTGATTGTTCTTGAAGTGTTGCTCTTTTTACCCACAAGAATTTTCTTGGGACTGAATTCAACTGCAGTGGTTTTATATCTTGAGGCTGAAAGAACATCTCATGTAACTTAAAGCATTAGGAAAATAAGGACAATGAAAATAAAACTTAATTGAAATGAAGTGTCAGTGTTTGGGTTCAGACAACTTGGGCAAGTGAGAGACAGGGCAGTATTTAATGAAAATCAGTGGACCTTGACCAAGCACTTCAGTGTGCAAGGCTGCAGAAAGTCAAATATGTAGAGAGTAGCATGAAATTCTGACCCCCACTGAACTCAAATGTGAAAAATTTGCATTTAATCTGTTGTAGCAAGATTTTCTCTCCAAGTCAGGCAGAATGAACAGAAAACAGATGGAAAAGCCACAACATCTGCAAGAAGCAATCACAGTTAAGCAGCAGAAGGAGATAGAGTGATGTCAGTGCTCAATTTGGATGCTGCTTCCCTGTTTCTGTGTGTACCAGTACCATGGAGAAGAGAAAACGAGTCATCAACTCCACTTTCTCCTTATTTTACAAACAGCAGCTTTTCCATTTACATGTGGAATAGTCAGCAAACTGTGAATTAACATAGATTTCTTTTCAGGAACTGGAATTGCTGGGAAAAAATACTGGTGGAGATAACAGGAGCTAAAAAGCTCTTGTAACATAAATATCCATTACACTGCAGCAAATTTGACAAATGCATCTTGTGTCTGTGTTCTTTTTCAGCACTTCCTGACATCTGAAGGCAGAGATAGAGACATCCCAGAGGTTAAAGCTTTACTGAATAAAGTGAAGCCTTACTTGCCCAAAGCAAGCATTAACCACCTCAACAGTCGTGTGAGAGATCAAGAGGCAGAACTGCAAAGGTTGATCTCCAAATGTCAGAAACGGGAGAAGGAACTTGGTGCCTCTCTCCAGCAGCTCAGTAGGTAGGGAGCTAATCTTGTGCCTGACATTTTAATCACAAGTGGTATGAAATGATTCATTACTGAACAGCCATAGGGAAAGGCAAACAACCCTTCTTTTTTATAAAAGATGGTATTTTAATCAAATATTTTGTTGTATGTTCCATGTGGAGTTTTTTTTTTTCAATTTTATAGCAGACCTGTATGGACACTATGGACAATTTCAGGGATGTGAAAGATAGTTAAAATTAGGCTTATGTTTAAAATTTTCCTTGATCAGACACTATATTTGTATTATTTTTTTAGCAAAACACTGCTGCCAGCAGATTTTAGCCATGTAATGCCTCTTATTTTGACCTGAGTCTGTATTTATACCTCCTTTAGCCTTGAAGAAAGCAGCATGGCATTGGAAGAATGGCTCTCTGCTCAGGAGGAGAAAGTAAAAGAGATCAATAAAGAAGATACAGAACTTGAAAATGTCTATAAAACACTATTAATGCAGAGGTACTGGGTCTTTTGGTTGCTATCTAAGAACTGTCTTCTAAACAAGATTGTTCCATGTTGTTAGAACAAATAAATGTTGATTAATTTTATTTTTCAGGAAACCATTTGACTCCCTGGCTCAGCTATCAAATTCCTTGAGAGAGGCTGGGCTGACAGAATATGAAACCCTCTCAGAAGCCAATAATCTTATTAGTAGGTACCATGCACTGATAGCACGTGCCAGTGAAATGGCAGGGAATGCTGAGAGACTTCCAGTTGAAGGACAACATTTTGAAGACCTTGTCCAGGATGTTTCTTGCTGGATCAAAAAGCTTCAAGAGGCTCTCAATAGAATGAGTTCACGAGAAAGTGAGTTGCCATCAGATGAAAGGATTAATCAGATAAAGGTATTGTGTTAAATATATTCCTTTTTCACCTTCCACCTCAAGCTAATGCTTGATGAGTCAATACCTCCTGAAAGATACACTGTCACTGCTCATGGCCTGTAACATAATGTTGTGTTGTCATTTGAGCTTTTTTTATTTGTCAGCACAATCTGGGTCTTCTTTGTAGAGAATAATTAATAAATCAGCTTAGTTATCCCAGACTTTGAAAATTAGATGATCGGTTTATGTGTCAGTTATGTAATATATTTGAAGAAGACTACTGTTATTTTCAACAGCACTGTGAAAAGTATGAAAAAAATAATGGTAATACCTTTTATTTTGTAACCAAAAATAGTTGTACATGCACTGCTTCTTGTTTAATACAGGAAATCACAGCTCTCCGAGATGAAGGTGAAGCCAAAATACAGAGCGTGGTAGCTCTAGGAGAAACTATATTGAGAAATGAGAAAAGTAAGAAGCCAGAGGTTCAGCAGACTATTTCTGACCTCCAGAAAAAGTGGGAGGACATCTGTCAGCTGGCCACTGAATATAGCAGGTAATGTGGAATTTGCCAAGAGGCAGCAGAGATCTCTTACTGCTGTATTGACTTCCTGCACCAGTTCCATTAAATTTCTGTTCTGTGGGAGCAGATACCTGCAGAAATAGTTGTATTTCTGCAGAGTTGTGGAGAGGCAGGTCACAGTTCGGCCTGAATGGGCAGGAATAGCCAGAGATAATTTGTGGTGTGGCCATGAATAGATGAATAACATGTGGTGTGGCCAGAGATTCTTCTGTTGCCTTCTGTTGTTATTGAGCTCTCAGTAAAAGCAGCCCAAGAGGCCCTCAGGAAGGTGGAGTGTTGGCTGTGTTGGATCCAGCACAGCAGACTGCAGAGCATCCTCTTCACACTGTTAAAGAAAAGGGGAGGAAAAGCAGGTGCTCTGCATGTCTGAAGAGATGCTCAGGACCTTGCAGGATCAGAGTTGTGAACAGCAGATGCACCACATGAACAGCAGCAGTGAGAGGCTGGAACAGGGAATTTGATGCAAGAGCACCTCATGTATGTGAGGCTGTGCTTTGTTTATTTGCCAGAAAAAGTGAATCTTGAGGGGCAGAACCCAAAACAATGAAACTTTGCTTCATTGTGCTCGATTATCCTGCTGTACTTTACAGAATTATATCCAGACTATTTATTTGGATTTGTTTGTGTGGGATCATATTTTCAAATGTTGGCATTTAAGTTCCATCTGGAAGATAACTGAGCTCCATCACTAAATGTGAACATACAAATGTTACTTCTGTCTCATTGCATACTTCCTGTGGACAAATGCAGCCTGTTCACCTGCAGCAGATCAGCATGCATGCTTATAAAGCACACAAAGAGAAATCCAATGTAAAGGTCAGGAAAGTAATTACTGAGTTGTGCTAACATACCTCATTGCAAATGCTGGTTTTTGTTGGTTTTTGTCTGTATCTCTAAAACTCCCCCACCCAACTAAATGTGATGTGTGTCTTCTACAGAACACTCCCTTTCAGGAGGCTGTCATGGGCAGTCAAGGGAAGCAGATTCATAACCATATTGTAGTTTTTTAAGCAGGATTTCTGCTGCAATGAAAAGCAGAAGAATACAGAGCATGAACATCACATCTAAGATGCTAGAAACTGTGGGTTTATAGGCTAAGGTTTAAGAGGGTTAGTCTTTTGTCCTGCATTTAAATCCAGTTCATCTGCAATAACTTCAGTGTTTTTCATCACTTTGAAAATTCCAGTCTGATCAGTAATTTGAAATCTGGAGAAAAAAGTATTCAGTACACTCAAGTTTGTTTTGATGGTTGACTTGTTCACACTTTGACATTTTTTTCTTAGCCCTCAAGAGCAACCTCAGTGCAACAGCGAGCAATATGAGCAAAGCAAAGAAGATCTGAGACAGGCTTTGATGGAACTGGAGAAACAGCAACAGGAGATTTTTGCCCTTCAGCCTGGTTTGGAGGAGAAGCAAGCTCAGCTGGCAAACTATGCTGACCTCCTGCAGAAAACAGAAGCCTTAACTTCCCACTTTAGCAAATTGAAAAGCCAGAAAGAGCATCTACAGGGCCACACTGTTGATCCCTGCTTCACAGAGGCAGAATGGTCAGAATTAAAGCACCAACATGAAAATCTGCTCAGCCAGCTCCAGGTTGGGACCTCACTCTCTTTCCTTTCCTGTTCTCAGTGTTCACTGTTCACTTTCCAGTGTTCACTTTCCTGTTCTCACTGTTCAGCTCTGGGGTCATTCAGGTGGGAGGGTTATGGGGAAAGCTGGGAATGGAGGAAGTTCCTCTGAAAAAGGACAGGGAATTTCTCCCTCTCTCTCTCTTTGAGGAATAAATACTGAAACAAATGAGACCAAAGTAAGTTCTAAGAACATTTTGTATCTTTATAGACAGATTTGGGTAGCTATAATATGAAAACATTTGTTTAGAAGCATTACATGCTTTGAGCCATTGTAGGTTTTCTTCCTTTTGGAAGGATGAATTTGGAAAACATCTAGAAGATTCTTTTCCAGCATCTTGCTTGTTCTTGGTTTCACCCAATGTAGTGCAAATTGCATTTGTTCCCTCTGTGGCATTCTGCCTCCAATGTTTCATCTATTTCAAGACAAAATATCCTTTTTACAAGTACATTCCTATGAAATGCCAACCCTTCTGCTTCCTGCTATTCATAAAAATTATGTTCATGCTGGAGTCTATGATGTGCTGGGGAGAGATCAAGATGGTTTTGTTTTTAACCTGTGGTTAGCCAGATATTTTATGGGAAACAAGCAGGTTTGTTGTGCTGGTGAGGTCCTGGAAAAGCTGTAACAGTCTGTGGATGATTGTTTGAGATAATGGTGGACTAATCCTAGAAACTCTTTGGTTTCTAGACCATCATGCAGACATTGGAAAGACCTGTTCAAGAGCAGCAGCAGGTTCAGGATGTGGTAACAGGCCTGAGCACTGAGCAGAAAACTGAGAAGCTTGCTGAGTGTGATGATGGTCCAGCAATGGAACAACCAACAGCTGAGCAAAACCAGTTGAAATCACAGGTATGCTGCAGTTTCTGCATCATGGAGACCACATTAGTAAAAGAGAAGTGTTCATGGTGCCAAACTGAAAAGCTATGAAACCTTTCTAAAATAAAAAGTATGTAATGTTCCTTCATCAGATAACTGTAGGACTAAAACCACTCTTAATGAACTGGGGGGACCTTTGCTGTTGGCTGAACTGAAAGTTCAGGAGGAATTGTCCTAGCTCAAGCACACTGCATTCTTCTGTTTGGTTGGTGGGGATTTTTTTTCTTCTCAGGTCATAATGAGATCACTAAATTTGGTGTTATTTAGTGTCTTTAAATTAGCCAATCTGGAATGCTTAGGAAAATGTCAGTGAACCCAGTTCAGTTCTAAGAAGTGTCCTTCATGCATGAGTAGACATAGTTTTGCTCTTTGGCAGAATGGAAATAAGTCTTGTAGCTGTGAGCATGGAGAGCTGCTGTAAGCTGAAATCATAGCTCAGATATGGATCACTGGAATTCCCTGAACTTCAGAACTTGCTGTGTCTCTAACAAGGAAAAAGGAATAGGAGAGGAGGCAAGGGGGGAATTACCTCTTCAGAACTTGGAAGGATCATCATGTACCACCCAGTGTGCTATGGGATTACTTTATCACTGTAATGCTTTTAGCTTGAGGTGTTCTCTGTGCATAAAAATGGCTGACAAAATTAGTGGTTTAGTGTTTGACTTTCTGCAGCATGTACCTTTCAGCAGTTTGTTGTTCAAAACAAGTATTAATGATTTTAGGGATTGACTTTAGATCTTAACATTAGGTGTATTGAGTGAAGATACTTTTCAAATAAAATGTTTTCTTCATGTTTAAAGGAACAACAGGGACCTCTTAGTCGATGTGAAGACACTGTAAAGAAAAGTTTGGTTTTAACAGAAACTGTTAAACAAAACACCTCTTCACCAGAACAGCAGTTTATTAAGGATGAGATTGAAACACTTCAGAGTGAACACAAAAGTCTGGAAGAAAGACTTGAAAATGTCAAGCAAAAGAAGGAAAACATTTTCAGTGAAGCCCTTGAGTTAAAAGATGAGTTTGGTAATGAAATACAAAAGGAAGATAAGGCAGATACAATGCTGAAGAGAGAGACACAGATCACTCCTGGTACTCAAATCTCTGCAGAGGAGACCCCCACAGCAGTGGAGCTGGAGGAGCCTTTGGAAATGAGTGATGTGAGTATATTTGCTGATAGTAACAACAATGAAAAACTGGCTAAAGAGACATCTCAAATGTCTTCTGTGTATCACATCCTTAATCCCACTGAAATTAGATCTGTGAGTACTAGTGTGTAAATCAAAGTAGTGGAAAGAACTCCCTTAACTCTTTATAGCAAGTGTGTAACAAGCCAGTAACGTATTTAAAACAGCAGTTTTCCATTTAAATAGAATTCCACTTAAATGCATGTAACAACTTCTTGCCACTAATCAGAGCAGGTATTCCTAGTCAGGACACAGGGAGAAGATGCAGAGATGGGAAAACTGCAGATGCACCTCTGCCTAAGAGCTTTGAGAGCTTCTCTTAAACCAGTGAGGCTTGCTTAGATATTTGTCCTGTTTGTTTTCAGAGAGAATAATTTTTACCATTCAGAAATTCAGTGTTAAAATACCGTGTTTATGGTAACACCAGCAGATTTTCTTTTCTGTCATTTCTCTTAGGGTCAAGATGTAAATGGGAATATGTCAGAGAAGGAGAAGCAGAATGCTCCAGTTTTGGAGGAAGGCAGTGTATTGTCAGACAGCCCATTACAGGACATCCATCACAGCAAGGAGAGATTGGGGCAGGCTGTTCAGGTACCTGACAAATGTGTTTCAGTATGTCCGTGTGTGTGTGTGTGTTCATTAGAAATCCATATGTAATTCCTTAAAATTTGTTGTCTTACTGAGGCATGTTTTCCTTATCTGATAAAAGGAATGATAAATTATGTTTTCTCCAAATCATCCTCTCAGCTTTGCTCATGCAAAGAGTGCAAGAAGTCAAAGTGATGGTCTCTGCAAAGCCCCAGGACTTGGAACCACTTTGTCCATGATGCAAAATCCACCACATACCTGTGATTTCATAAAATCCATCTCAAAATGGTTTTGGTTGGACAGGATGTTAAAGTTCATCTAGTTCCAACCCCCTACCATGGGCAGGAACACCTTCCACTAGACCAGGTGCTCAGAGCCTCACCCAGCCTGGCCTTGGACACTTTCAGGGATGGGAATTCAACAGGTTTCATCTCTGTAGGGAATGGGAGGTCACTAACCTGGAACTGCTGTTTTTTATGGGACCTCAGGACACTGACGCTGTAAATGACTTGTAAAAATGTAAGTGTAAATGTGTGCAAAGCTGAGGGAATGATTTGGGGTCCTCCCTCATTGACCTGACCATGGAGTAATAAGAGTACCTGGGAGGGATGACCATCACAGGGGAAATTGTCCATACTGGGATTTCTGGAGAAGGTGCAAGATCAATGGTTTCCAAACGTGTCTAATCAGAAATTTCTATAACCATGTTAAAAATCATGTGAGCAGTTACTCCTGTTGCTTTGTCCTGAAACTGTTTCAGAGTGGGTAAGGTCCCAAAATGGCAAACTGATCTAGGCAGGGGCTTCAAGCTCCCTGGGTTTGGGTTACCTCAGCCTTTTCCTTCATTCATTAACCTAAACTGAAGATAGAGTAGACAGATTGTGGAAGGGGCAGTTTCTTAGCAAATTTTGTATTGTGACTTTTACTGATTGTAATTATTTTGTATTTTTCAAATCAGGGAGAGACTGCTGAGGAGAGCCCAGATATGGACAGACATGACAGGGTCCAAGAGGATGTTCTGGACAGAGCAGTTCTGGGTGGTGAAGCAGAACTGGAAAGACATCAGCATGGTGTTGGTATTGATGGTGATGAATCAAGGAAAAAAACCCATCCAGCACAGGTAACTGGACATGAGATTACACCAGAGGGGTTGAATTTAAGGGTATATGGATCCAGTTTAGCTGCAGTGAGGATAATACTACTAATAAATGAGTAAGAAAAGCCTCAGGTTTACACTGAGCTGATTTTGCCTGATGTGATACTTAGTATGTGGTAACTCACTTAATTCTTTCCTGTACATTTAAAATTAGTATAGAGGGGGATTTTTTCTTTAGTGGTTTGCTGAGGATCTCTCATTCCAAGAGCTATTGCATTCCAAGTCACCTGGATGTATTGTGATATCTCCTGACCATTTTGCCTGAATACTGTTGTTGTGCTTGACTTGCTTTCATTTATATACATCTCTTATTTACATATTTACTTTGCATGTGTGAGGCTGCATTTGAAATGCTGTGCCCCGTGTGATGCCCCCTGGTACAAGGAGAATTTTGACACCAGAGCAGTGTTGATGAGCTGGAGCCATGAGTGGGAAGAGGCCAAGTTCCTGTTGGAAATGAAAAGGCTGATGGGGGGGATGTCATTGCTGTCATCCCCTCCCTGAAGAGGGGAGGTGTTACAGAGCCAGACTGCTCAGAATTTCACTTTTAGCAAACTCTATGAGATATTGAAACCTGCATCCAGCAAAAATCCAGGTTACCCATGGGACTGTCCTGCATGGGTGTCTCACCAGACACTCTCTGTCTACAGTACAAGTCCTCAGGAAAAAGCTAAACCTTTAAAAAATGCATTTAAGACTGTCCAGGAGCACACAATTCAAGGTCCCTACTTAGAATAATGAAATATGAACAGTGTAGGTCAGAACACTTGCAATTCATTCTAAAAATTTATAACAAAATTACAGCACTGCTCCTTGTAAGTGGTTTCCTTTGCCATAACCTTGCTCACAGTAAATTACGAGATGTAATTATGGTTTTCCTCATCTACCTATAATTATGGGCTTCATAACTTTCTCATCTCAAGTACTGTAATTACTACTCAGCAGGTTTGATTAGAGCTTTTTGATTACTGGTTTCTTTTGTTTTTCTTACACCAGAAGGAGGAACCTAGTGATGTTGAGAATCAGTCATACAGAGAAGATGGGGGGCAGGTTCAACAGAAGGTGTGCCAGAAAGGTCGAATCCTGGGATCTGCAGCAGCTGAGAAAGATGGTCTGGGATCTAATCCCCCAGTTCCTGCTCATGAGGTAACCCACAGTCTGTTGTTTCAAGTGAAATTTGCCAGTTGTTCAGCTTTTGTTTCTGCAAGGGCCTCAAATGAAGTTTTTTTAAAAGAAGAGACAATTACTCACATCAAAATTAAGATCATTGTGTGTAGTTCTTATTTATGTCCATAATAGTTTTGAAATTCATCCAAAGTGCTTGCCACATCATGATTTTCAGGGGATCTGTTCAAAAAAAAGAGTTCAACCTAATTTTTAGAGCCATTCTAATTAGTCTTTATGATATTTAGAGTTTCTCTTTAAACTTTTAATCAGTACAAACTTCTTTCCATGTTATTACAGTCAATTATGATAGTTTTGCCATCCTAAGAAAGACATCAGAAAACTGAAATCCAAGGGGGATCCAGCATAAGAAAATAAATGAAATAAAGTAGAGAAATGAGAAGGGATTCAAGCTGAATTAATGACAAGGTACATTACTAAATGACTTTACTCTTCTTTAAGAGTAAAGGAGTTACATCACAAGTGCCCTGTGACTGCTCATCTTGGACACCACATTCTTAAACTGAAGGTAGGGATTTATCTGATCTTCAAGGTGAATCTATAGGCAGGGCCACAGCTGGCCTGACCACAGGCAGGTCTTACCTGGAACTTGCACATCTGCTCTAACGGGAAACACAACACAGTCTCCCAAAGCTCTTGGGATTTGGAAGAAGTCCCTGCTGATGGGAAGCTAGCAGTGTTATTTTGATTTAGAAAAAGGGTGTGAGGGAAGATCCAGTAAACTGCTGACTTGTTAAACCAACATCAGATCCTGGAAAAAATATGGAGGTCATACTGGGTACTATTGAAAAGTATTTAAGGAACAATACAATCATCATAGAATCATTAGGTAAGAAAAGACTACTGAGGACATCAAGTCTGACTTGATGGCAAGTTCAGCCAGCACTACCAAGCTCACCACTAAACCATTGTCACCAAGTGCCACATCTACATGTCCTTTAAATCCCTCCAGGGATGGTGACTCCAGCACTGTCCTGGGCATCCTGTGCCAGTGCCTGACCACCCTTTCATTGAAGGAATCTTTCCTAAAATCCCATCTAAACCTCCACTGGCACAGCTTGAGGCCCTGTCCTCCTCTCCTGTCACTTGTTACCTGGGAAAAGAGACTGACCCCTCCTGGCTACACCCTTCTCTCAGGGACTTGTAAAGAGTGGTAAGGTCTCCTCCAAGCCTCCTTTTCTCCAGGCTAAACAACCCCAGACTTGTGCTCCAGACCCTTCCCCAGCTCTGTTGCCCTTGTCTGGACACACTCCAGCACCTCAAAATCTTTCATGTAGTGAGGGGCCTGAAACTGGACATGGAATTTGAGGTGCAGCCTCCCCTGTCTGTATCCATGGAGGCAGCACCACAGTGTGCAATGAGAACATCACACAAACAAGCCAAACAAGTACACAGCAAGGTTTTTCTAAAAGTCAGGACACTTCTCCATGTCTTTTGATGTGTTGATATTTCAATCTGGTGAAGTGGATTTCCTCCTTTCTTTGTGATAGCTTAGCTGAGTTTTAATGCTTACTTCAGTTCTATGGCACTCCAAAGTCTCTTGAGATTAAATCTTATGTCTGAATTGATACAACTGTTATGGATATGTACACAGAGAAATTGAAAAGTTCTCCAACTGACTACTTCATGAGTGGCCTCTTCAGTTTCAACTGAAAATAACCAAGAGTTCAAATAAATAGAGCTGTTCTTCTCAGATAATGTGTACTATGTGCTGTATGCTTCCCACACTTGAAAGCAGGTAGATTTTGCATAGCTCATGACCCATGAAGGGACAGATGACAATGACAAGTGATACATGGCTGCAGGGATAGTTGGCTGCTTCTAGTAAAACTGTCTAAAGTAGCAATACTTTAAGTTTATCAGACAAGAATTTTTTTACTGTTGCTCATTTTAGATGTTAGTACCATGGAGAAGCTCACACTGCAGTAGTATCTGTGTATTTGTATGTATTCACTCATGTAAGGTTTATACATGGAACAGATCACCAGATACAGACAGGTACTGGGAGGAGGGAAATGCAGAAAGATTTTTAAGGGATCATCATGTGATCCAGCTAGCCTGTGACATTTCATTCCTGATGCTGCCTGCAGTAGCTGAAGGTGATGTTAAACCTGGCCCCAGCCCAAGTGACTTGTCCTTGTGTTGTGGGAATCAGAGGCAGTGCCAGGGAGTGGCTCTGGAGCCTCCTAATCCCTCCCCACCCTGACTGGGATGTGGTTCCCTACTGCTCTCATTTTACCCCAGATTTTGGATAGCACCTGTGACAGTGGCAGCCGTGGCTTTGTGTCACAGCCAAGCTGCTTGATGCAGGAGCTGCCCTGTGAAGGAGCTGAAGAGGTGTCCTGGTGGAGGACACAGCAGTATTGTCAGGGCACGTGCTGAGCAGAAGGAATGTGGGTGTGAGGAGAGGGGTAAAGTTCCATGAATATGTAAGGGAGAGAAGGAGAGCACACAACAGACCTGTGAATTTATCAGTAGCAGAGGTGGGTGCAGGGAGAATGTTGTTTAAAGGTGAGGATGTCAGAGTTTCACTTAGAATGAAGGGCAGAGATTTCAAAGCTGTCTGAGCAGTGCTGGCAGGATGAGGTGACTGCAGGGGTGGGGAGCAGTGATGGAGCTTCCAGTTTCTGGGTCCTGGTTGATCCACAGAGGCTGTGGGGGAAACCACAGCAGGATTTAGGCGTGGCTTAAACGTGTGAAGCAAAGTGCTGCAGTCAGAAAAGGTATTGGTTGAGAGCCTTCAGAAATAAGAATCTTGTTTTGTGTTGTAGGACGCAGGTGCAGAAGTGGTTGTCCAGCAGGAACCGTTTCCTGGAGTGCAAGTAAACACTGAATACTTTGAAGAGGAACAAAAGGTCAATGAGCTGAAAAATGAAGTGGCTGAACTGGATATGGTGCTTATAAATGAGCAACTAAAAGAGCTGGAGGTATGGAAACTGCAGAGCCATTCCTGATTGTTCATGTAGTGATACACTTACAGAATTGTGATTCACTTGGGCAAACCAAAGTTGTTGCCCATAGCCTTATCTGAGTTTGAACTGCACATTTAGTCAGTTTGTCTGCAAATACCATGCCTTGATGTGTGTCCATGTGAATCCCATAGCTTGTGCTGCTCTTCCAGAGTGCAGTAGTAGATACATCTGGAATTGCACGTGTGCTTCCATCATTTGCTCCTTTGCTTGTGGGTGAGCAGGAATATGTTTGTAGGTGAAACAGTATTTAGACATATTTTATGTTGAAAGCTGAGAGTCTTTAAGATCATCCTTTAATCCCCTCTCTCTCTGTGGTGGGCTTGATTATAGAATTTAAAAACTGAGCTGGAAACATGGAAAGCAAAGTCCTTGTGCCATAATGAAGAAGCAATTCCCAGTGGAACAGGATCAAACAGAGCAGAGCTGCAGACCACAGAGCCTGTGGTGCCCTGCTGGGACAGGCTGCTCCAGGAACTGGAAGCTGTTAAGGCAGTGAAGCAACAACAGAGCTGTTTAATTAATGAATACCAGAAAAATCTTTCTGCTGCACAGTCCTCCATGAAAAATTTGTCAACAGAAAAAGATAACATAAAAATGTGAGTATGGTGGAGGGGTTTGGTTAAGAGGTTGCAGAACAAATATGGTTCTACACTGAATTTCATGTCGTGCTTCAGTAATGCTCAGACAAGAATATGGAGGTATATCTACTTCAAGAGAAGTCTTAGAGCTTTGTGAGTTTGTGAACAGAGTTAAGCAGAAGAATTTCTGGTGGCTCTCTGCTATCCTTAAGCAACATCTACTCTCTTTAGGCAAAACAAAGAAGTAGTTGCCGGGCTAAAAACCTATAAAAAATCCATCTTAAATTATTTTTTTTAAAATGTGGCAGATGTGAAATCCTCATTTTTCTTTAAAGACTCACTAATTCCTTTTTTTTTTTCTGAATTAAATATCTCTACTCTGAAAACTAACCTTATTCAATAGGAAGAATTCCATTGCAATAAGTAAGTCTACTTTACCAATTCAGAGGTAACCAATGCACAAAAAATATTTGCTGTTTTGTGAATTAGTCTTTAAAACACAGAACTATTTTGTCACAGTAACATATCAAAATAATTCGAAAATCTTGAAAATCTATGAAATTATTAATTTACACTAAAGAGATTCAAAAAATGTAATAAAAAATTATCTGCTAAATGTATTTTAGGTGGGCATTTTAAAATACTCCTGGAAATACAAGATGAGTAGATTCATTTGGAAGAATTTATCTTGCATGAATGAAAATTTCTCAGGTTTTTTTTATAACCAAGTTTCATCCTCATTGTCAACCAGAAATAACTATAAAATGTTGTTAAATCCCTTAGAGATGATGTAACACTATAGTTAATTTTTAAAAGAAGGGTTACATTCTGTATTAGTTTATACTGCAATTTTAGAGAATATGCAGTAGAACATACCTTTTTTGCAGTGATATCTGTAAATAGTGAATGCTCTACAGATAAGCAAGAAATAATGATACTGCAGGGGGGGTTAGGGAATTCCGAGGACAATGTTGAGAGATGTGTGTGATTAAGTGAGTAAAGTTAGTGAATTGTGCTCTAAACAGTGAAATTTGCTTTTAAGAAGTCTTTGTATAAGGAGAATTTATTATTTTTAAACACTACTTGTATTTTTGGCAGGGGTCCTACAAACAACACAGTTCTTCTGGAGAAAATTAAGGCTTGCATAGAGTCCTTACGAAAAGAAAGAGATGTCTTAAACCAGTTGCAAAGTCAGCAAGAAGTTTTATCTCAGCATTTGACATGCATGGATAAAGTGTTGACAGAAAGCCAGATGAGGCAACTGGAGCATTGGTGGCAGCACATGGAACAAGCAGTGCAAAAGAAACATGATCAGGTGGTGGCAGAAATTGATGAATTTAACCTGCTTATGAATAAAGCACGGGATATTCAGAGGCTGATACAAGAACAGTATTTGCAAGCAGATTCACATTGCTCAGCTGCAGGAAAAGCCAAAGACCCTCTAATCTGGACCACAGAGCTACAGGACATTAAACATGGTCTTTCTCTTTTAAAAAGAAGGATTGAGCTGCAGATGAAAAGAATTTGGAGTGATCAAGAGAAGGTGGCTTTGGAGAACTCTATACATGATTTGCAGAGCAAATTGGAAGCATTATCAGCACAACAAACTCCTGAAGAGGATATTCACACCACTGGTCCTGCTCTCATGAAACATGAAATGATGAAGAGGCTGAAAGAAAATATTTCGTGGGTCAAAGATTCACTGTCCCACCTTGATCAGAAAGCAGCACTTTTCCCCAGTGATGTCAAGTCACAGATCAGAAATTGTCAGGTTATGAACACAGACATCCTAAACAAAGAACCTGTGATTGTATCCCTGGATTATGGGCTCCAGCACATCCTTCCCAGCTTGGAGCCAGAGGAGGTCTCTGATATGACCTTCCTTTTACAAACACTGAAGAATTCATACAAGGCTCTTGTTTTAAAATCTGCTCAAAGATTGCAGCACTTGGAGCTCCAGCTGGAGGAGAGGCAAAGACTCACTGCAGAAATAGACAAAGTTCACTCTCAGCTTTGCAAAGCCGAGCTGATAGCCAGGCCTGACCCAAACCAAGGCAGCACATGCTCAGAGCTGGTCAGCCAACAGGCCATGCTAAAGGAGATGCTAAAGGACATTCAGGAAATAGAAGGGCTTATCTCATCCCACTGTAAAGAGAGTCAGGTCACAGCTGGGCAGCTGAGCCTGTCTGAACAACTGTTCTTGATTGATCAGTTAAGAAGTCTGAAGAATAGAGCAAGGAAGACACAGAGGCAAATTCAAAGTAAACTTCATGAAGTAGAAGAAAAGACAGCTGTCTCCAGAGAGTTTGCTGAAGGAGTAGCTTCATTGCAGCAGGATCTTGATGACTTACAGGATGGTGAAATGAACCTGAAAGATGATGAATTAGTAGATGCCAAGCAGGGAGTGAAGGACAAATGCAAAGCACTGAAAGAAAAAGTGTTAGCATTTCAGTCCAATTTGTCACAAGTAATGAAGTACAAGGAAATATTTGAATGTGTAGGTTTGAAATGGGACTCACTGCAGCTGGATGAATTGCAAACTAAATTTGCACAAATTAAAAATAAAATTAAAGGGAAGATAATACACTTGGAAAATATTGTTAGGGAATGGGATAAGATTCAATTATTGTTAAATGAAATCCAGACTGTGACATCCACTGTAAGGAGAGAAGCTAATATCCTAAATGATAGCTCCAGCTCTTCTACTGAGAATCTCATATCTGCACAGATTCTGTTGCAGGCAGTTCAACAAATCTTGTACTTAACCCAGGAGGCAGCAAATCAAATAAACAAAAATGAGGTCTTTGATACATCATTCAAAGAATCTAAGAGGAAAGAAATAAAGAGCCTGGAGAAAAATGTTGAGGAATTGAAGCAGTTTCTTCAAAACTTGGTCTCTGGTCTACAGAGTGTAAACCAGGAAGGTAGCCAGAATGAAGCAGAAAATATATTCCACATCATAAAGCATATTCAATTAGAACTCCAGCAGCCACTTGTGGTAGACATAAATACAATGCAGGATGAAAAGCTGCGATGGGAAGCAATTCAGAATATGATGGAAGCAAAGTTTTCTGTTCTTAAATGTATAATGGAAAAAGAGGGGGAAAACCAAGAAGAAAAATCTCCTGCTGCTGCTATAGAAACAAAATTAGAGACACTGCAAGGCCATGAAGCACAACTGAAGGCAGACATTGCTGCCCGTGTTGTAAGTATATTTAATGAAAGTGAAGTATTGATATATACCTTTCCCCAATAATTAGATTAGGTGTCTGTGACTGTGACATTTTTGTTTTCATGACTCACATCCTTATTTATTCTGACATCTGAATTGTCCTGTCATCATCTCTGCATTGGTGGATAGGATGGGAGTCATGATAGAAACTAAGGATACAAATAAAGTTGTGTTCAATTTGAATATAATCCATCAGTGGGGATTAGCACAAGAAAAGAATGGTAAAGAGGAGGAAGGAAAAGGCTGTATTGAAATATTCAGCTGATGAGAGACTGGGTGCAGTCATCCTGTGATTATAGGCAACATTTTCAATAGTGATAGTGATGAAAAAATCCAGACACCCTGTTTCTACTATAAAGAGAATTTTTACCAATTGTGAATGCTCAGGAAGATGAAAGCACAGGTCAGATCAGTGTGATCAGGAAGGAACACAGTTCCTGTCCTGAGGGCAGTCATTCCATGGGTTACAGCACTGCTCTCTGACTACATAACCAGCAAAATGGGTTTGCCACATGTCCTCCTTCACCTCCTCAGGCCAGTCCTGGGAGCATTGGTCTCAAAGACAGCTAAGTGTCAAAATCTAAGACCATGTGGTGATCCAGAGGATCCAGCCTTTTTTTATTGTTCCTTTCTCTTTTTAATGCTTTCAGAGTGCCCTGGAGGAGGCCTGTAGGGCTGGTGAGCTTTATACCAAGGCTCTTCAAAGAGCTGCCAGGTTCCTTGAGGACTGTGAAGCTCCAGCCCAGGCTGCTGCAGCAGAGCTCTGTAGCTCACAGATCTGTCAGACTCCACACTGGAAAGAGGAAGAGTTCAACTCTGCAAAGGCTGACTTGGAAAACCTGCACTCCAAGCTGAAAAACCTAGTGAAGCCAGAAGACAAAGTATGTCTGGAAAATGCTTTAAGAGAACTGGTGGAAAAGAGTTTGGCATTAAGGAAGAAGGCTCAAAGAAAGGAAGCTGATGAGCAGAGGTGGGTTTAAGAGATTGTCATAGATCTTGTTCCTCATTATGAGAAACTTTACTGAAAATAAACCTAGTGTTGTTTCTGCTCTGATAGGAATTCAGGTCTTCAGAAATTCCAGCAGAAAGAAGTGTAAGCATTCCTTTTGTTCTCAGGTGTGATTGTTGAGCAAGGAAAATTGCCAGACAATAACTACATTGCTGCTAATTTATGGTGCAGTCATTTGTTGTACATTCCAAAACATGGGGCTTGAGTGAGGCTCACAGGGTGCCAGAATCAGAAGAAAGCACATTTCTACCCTCTCTAGTTCAGTGCTGGTGGAGGTTGGAATAGTTTTCAGAGGGTCTCTAATTCATGTCTTCCATAGGCTGTTCTAATGGCTTGGGAAAGTAAAGCCCAAACAAGGCACAGGCTGTAGTTTCCTTCCTCCAGCTACAGAACAAATCTGCAGGGCCTTCAGATACATGTATAGGAAAAGTTTGGGAGAGAGAGTAAAGGATTTTTAAACTGCTTGATCATGATCCAGTGATCAGTACCTCAAGTATCAAATCTGAAGTGTTTTAACAAATGCTAATTGACAATAACTTGCAAAACAGTCAGGACTAGAAGTTCATAAGGTTTTTAAAAAAATTTTTATTCTATTGGGCATTATGGTTGGAAAGAGGAACAATAGCAACAAATTTCAATTGATCCATTCATTGTTTCATGCAGGTATTTTGAAAAGCACAAAAGCTACACAGAAACCAAAGATAAAGTGTGTGATAATCTTAAGAAACTGGAGAAGATGCTTAGACAGTCTTTGTCTAAGATTCCAGTGTCTTATAAAGAAGCTTTGGAACATTTGGAAGAAAGCAAGGTAAGAAAGGCTCTGAAGAACTTGGAAAGCTCATGCCAAACTAATGTAGTTATGCACACCATGTGATATCATGGTAGAAAGAAGTGGGATTCTTTATCCTATATTTATATATATATATAAAACCACAGAATATATTTATATACTTGTTAAAAGACCAGGTATAATAGACCATGAAAAATGAGTATATCTCTCTGCTGCAGAAATCAAACATTTTATTTACCCCATCTTTCTCCACAGTCTTAGCCAACAGAACTCTCTCATTATGACAGGCTCAGAGGAGTGATTGCTATTTTCCTAGAGGCTCCTAATCGTGTTACTGAGTATTTCATTAATACTCCTGACTGTAGCATTTTATTTATTGATGTGTTTGTTTTTCCTGTAAGGTTTTAGTCTCCAGCATTGGCTCTGCTGAAGAGGATCTCGTGAAGCTGAGGCAGATCTCTGGAGAGCTGATGAGGTTATGCAGAGGAAGTGGTAGGGCCCTGGGCAGGATTGTAACAGTGCTGTGGGAAAACTGGCTGGGTTTGCTTGAGGCAGCCAAAGGGCTGGAAATTACCTGTGAAGAGCTAAAGCAGGAATGGAAGTTCATCAATGAAGAGGTGAGTTGCTCAACATCTCTAAGTTTGGGGGGTGGAGATGGGGCTGTGAGTAAAATGGGCTGTGAAGGGCTGAGATCAGTGCAGGACATCATTTCCCACCCACTGCTCAGTTATCCCCACCCTTTCTTGAACCCGGAGTCAGAAAAGGTGGGAATATTTATTCAGTCCTCTGAACCCAGAACAACTCTGCACGGGGTTATGTGCTTTGTTAAAGCAAACTCAGAGGTTTTGTCACACTTCAGAGGTTCAAGTTCCAACTGTGTAATTCCCAGTACTTAGTCACCCGTGTGAGTAAATGAATAATGTAACTTCAGGTGGTGGAATAAAAAAGCACTTTATCTCACGCTTTGTCATGGTGTTCACTTAGCTGGAACGAGAAACAATAATTCTTGATAAGCTCCAGGAAGAGCAGCCAGAAAGCCTTAAAGAGAAAGAAAAGGCCACCAGAGAGGAACTGGTGGAGTTACTCGATTTTGTGAACTCATTTGAAGAAAACATCAACCAGCAACAGCTCCTCTTACTCTTGCTTCTTCACCGGATAAGAAACATCCTGAATACACCTGAAAATGCTGAGGGAGAAGCTGCCCTTCCTGCCTTGTGTGAGATAAAGGCAATGCAAGAGCGCTGTAAAAAGTAAGTGGTGTGAAATTTCTGTGGGAGGTATGAGATAGGACTAGTCACAAGCACGGGATTTTATTGGATATCACAGAATATATAAAAGCTGTAAAGCAGTTAAGAAGACAATAAATGCTCTCCTGGGTCAGACCAGTGCTCCATCTCACCCATCTGCTGTCTCCAGGGCTGGGGGATGTTATTTAGGGAGAAGGCCTGAGCCTGGCCATAACATTTGTGGGCTGCAATTTGTGTTCAAATGCAGTAGGAATCAAGGAACAATAGTCAGTTTTAGAGGTTCCAAGCACTTGGGAATTTTAAGATTTTCCACTTTTAGGAAAATCAGACCTTGTGCTTTTTGCGACAATGCAACTTTCACCTTACTAAGTGAGTGCCACTGTCTAAAGTTCACCCCAAATGTTTTTTACAAATCTGATGATTGTACTCACCCTTGTCTGTGTTTGCTTTTGGATATGGGAATCTTTGTGAACAACATCTGCTCCGCCAATTTCTTCAGACTCTGAGAACCTGAGCTCTGTTTGCTGTTTAAATGTGCCTGCTATCTGATTTGGAATACCAAATGTACTTCATTTAGCACTATCTGAGGACTCACTTGGAAGAAACTGAGATAATAAGTGACATAAACTCATAGAATTAATTACAGAAAAAATCACTAAATTACAGACTAATGGGGCTCTGGATGTATACCTACATAATATCTGTATTAAGCATGCTCTTTGCTCCTACTTAGTGTAGAGTCTAAAACAATGTATTCTTTCTGGTAACCTTTCATAGATTGTATAAAAAGGCTCAAGACCATAAAGATTCTGTGAAAGCTGAGATTCAAGAGAGGAACAAGGTCACTGAAGAAATCAGTGCTGTGACAAATGCATTACAGAATGCTGCCTCTGTCTTATTGCAGGATGCTGATGGAAAAGCAGAACAGCTGGAGGTTGGTAACAGCTCTGTTATTGTGACATTCAGAATTATCTTCTGGTTTATGCTGGTGCTTGAACTTCCTCCAGATAAAATTAATGGCAAGGTCTATGCCCATTGACTTAAAGACAATGAGTCTGTATCAGCAGAATAGGACTGGCCCTGCCATGGCCTTGGTTTGTGTTTTTTTTCCCTCTGTGGGGATGTGTAAGCAGGCACAGAAGTACTTCCAGATTGCAGAGAAATTCACAGCCAGCTGCATTCCTTTTATGAAGGGCTGCTTAGTGTACACCCTGTGTGCTTTCCCCTCTGCATACCTACCCAGGGCAGCTTCAGATGCTCTGGATTTGAAGTCCCACATCAGGGGTTAACCTGGTAAATGATTTTGAAAAATCAAGTTGTGGTCAAAACCTCAGTGTCCACCAGCAACCATCAGCTGTCTATACATTTCTACATTTTTTTGACTTTATGATATGTTAATCCTAACACTTTCTGAATGTGTTTATTTATCATTTGAATTATTTGTTTCAAATTAACCCTTAATGTATTATTATGATAAAATTATTATATTGCTATCATAATTTTAAAATCCTGATCAAAAATTGTTCTTAATTATATTTAATCCAATTATCTTTTAACTATAGAACTTTATAGTTTATTTATTTTAGTCCACTAAAGTGTAGTACAAATTTGGGCTCTCTACTGAGCCTTTACTTCCAAAGAAAATCTAGTTCCTATGAAATCTGTAGCATTAGCCAGGACTCCATTGCACCTATTGAGTGGAAATATCTATTTCACTTTGAGATGACAAACCTAGGTTTGTTGGGTGGCAGAAGTTTTAACTTACCCACATAGATGAAAAGGGCAAGTGTTCTTATCTAGTCCCTTAGGAAAAAATTGGGACAGTTTTGACAGGCATCTGCTTTCCAGCTAAATAATGTGTGAAATGTGAACATGCAGTAATACACAGAAACCAGTTTGTAGAGACATCTTTGTTTTGGAGACAAGAGTTGTAATTGATTCTTTCCAGTTCAGGTCAGGCAATCTGTGCACTCCCATAAATATTGGCACAATCTTAATTGGGCCATTTGACAACAGCAGCCTTCTCCCTGAGAGAATGAGGCACACAGCTGTTTTGTGGTTTTGAGAGTTTGGGTTTTTTAATATCAGACCCAGTTGTTGTGGGATGACAGGAAATAAATCAATTTTGGTGTCTTACATAGTTCTTCTGTCTGTTACATTTGTGTGAAGGAGAAGATTCCCCAGTGAAGACCATGAATTAGTGGATTATCATTTCTTCTGATTGAAAAAGCAAAGGCAGTTAATTTTGGTGTCTTTCATTGCCTGGTAGGAGGTTTGGATCATTTTTCCCAATAACTTGAGTTAACATTTGAGTTTCTCAAACAGCTGACCACTGGGGAAAGGAACCATAAAGCCAGCAAACAGAACTTTCCAACTTGAAACTCTAGAAAACCTTCCAAACAAATGGATTTCATCATTCTTTCTGCAGGAGGACTTAGCTCGGATTTTATTTCTAGGCCACAGTCTGTAGACAGTTGTTCAAGTTTCTTTTATCTCATAAAACCTACATTCTTCATGCAGAACTGGAAACTACTGTTTTGAGAGGAGCCTGCTGCGCTGCTCTGCGTAATTGCCTGAAAGCAGACACTTCAGGCTGAAACCTGGTGCTTTTTGTGGCCTTTGTGTTGTTTATAATAATGAAGGGATGGACGTTGGCTATTAAACACCTTTCAAAGGGGAAAATGCACTTTTGGCAGGAGGGAGAGCACAAAGGTTAACATTTAATCATAGCAGCTCTTCAGATGGTCCCGGTGCTGTGGCTGTCAATGAACATCAGTGCGTCACTTCCCCGACGTGGAGCAGTATCAGGTTTAATTAATTCTTACAGATTGAAAAGCATCATTTGATTAAATGAGTCACTATTTCTTTAGAGTTTATTTGCTTGCAGAGGTAATCAAATTAGGTTTGATATCCCAAACCCAATTTTTCTAAACCATAATCACGGTATAATATATAATATAACACACATTATGTATGTGTGTGTGTGTGTACACACACACACATATATATATATATGTACACACATGCACTCAGTAAAAACTAGGTAAAACTGCTGAAGTTATTCTGAATTTTGTAGGAGCTTCAGAGTGTGATTGGTAGAGAGAGTCAAGCTCTGGAGGATATCATGGAGAAACTTCGGATCAAGTACTCTGAAATGTACACAATAGTTCCTGCAGAGATCCAAACACAGCTGGAGGACTGCAAGAAAGTATTGCAAGACCTAGAAGAGAAGGTAACTGTTGATGTGGTTTTCATATTTATCTATTTGCAGTGTATAAATCCCTCCTCATGCCTTGGTCTCTTTTTAGAATAATCTTATGGCAAGCACTGTAAATACAACATTTTTATTTTTTATTGAAAAAGTGCATGGCAGAACCTTTAGCAATAATTTTTAATATGATATGGATGCTGTCTTCTATCCAATCTGATTTTTGAACTGGATTTTACTACTAAAGTAGTTGAAGTTGATTGGAAATTTTTCATAGCTTGAGTGAGGAAATATTTTCAAAACTGGGTGCAAAAGGACTTTGAAACAGGATTTTTTTAATGTAATTTGCACATGTGGTAGGGTATCATGACATGGTTCTTTTACCCCTGAGGACATGGTTGCCTTCCTTTAAAATCAGGCATTTAAAATCTAAATAACCAAATCAAATTGCATCAGTTTTTGGCAGTATTTTCTATCTACAAGGGGTATAAACAGTTAGGTGAAAGCAAAATTAAGAGAAAATGAAGACTTTCAGTTTGAGGTCAAATTTTTACCCTGATACAATTACCATAATTTTTACTTACTCACTTGTGTTATTTTAAAAACGGAAAACTCTTTCAGTTCTCATATTTCAGAATAATAATATTTAATGCTAATTTTTAAGGTTAAATCTCAGTTAATTGGATAAAATTTGAAATTTTAATAAAACCGTTTTAAAATCCAGTTACTTTTTAGTGTCTGTCAAATCATTCCTTCATTTTATCTTACATAAAATATTTAGGAGCATATTAACTAAAGCTTATGAGTTTTAATTTGGTTAACTTTATATTTTCTGTTTCAAAATGGGGCTAGTCTTTTCAGAACCAACAACTGGGAAGAGAGAAGAGAAGGAAAGCAAAACAGTATTTAATTTATGCTTTGGGTTTTTTTTGTTATTTACTGTTTCATTTACCAAGATGAAAGGTTATCCCAAAGCATACATTACCTGTTGGAGTGAAAGAACTGGTCCTGGAAGCTGGATAACATTTGCTTTTCACATTTAGTTATTGGAAAACAATATAAACTACCTTGGAATTCTTCAAAATAAATTTAGGAAACAGACAAACAAAAAAATCCTAGTGGAACTGGAGGTCAGTTCAGTTACATATTAGGAGATACCAGCCTGTGTTAAATTGAGTTGTCACCTTTTAATGTCATTCTCCTTTTTTCCAAATCTACTAACCAAAAAATGAAAATCAATTGTACATTTGATGCCATAAATAATAAATTTTATCCCAGTAAGAAGTCTTGAAATTAAAATCCTGCTGTGCTGATGACCAGAGCACTGACAGATGAAGTGTTTTTATCCTGAAGAAATACATGAAGTCAGAGCTTGATCTGTTTTCTCATTTCCAGCTGTCTCACACCACTCACATATGATTCTCTTTTATTTTGGAAGCTGGCACTACAATTATCACAATTTATCATGTTTGGTATAGTCCAGGATAGTATTAATGGTCAAGTGTTCAGTGATCACAGCCTGAATTCCTTTTTCCTGGAAGTCTTAGGCACTCACTACAGACTGACTTCACAGGTTTTGTGGTATAAGCAGGAGTATTTCAGAGGATCACTTTTTTCTGTATATATTTATTTTGATTTTTTTTTTTAAATTTTGATTAATGCAGTTTTATCAATACAACATTGTACTGCGGGTACTTTTTTGGTAAGGTGTTGCACAGAAACAAGCAAATCTTTGTAATCTCCCCTATTGTTTTCTCTTTGCTCTGGCAGGTTAGCTCTGAAATCTTGCAGAACTCTCCTCAGTATGTGCTGAAAAGAAAAGCAGAAACTATTAACAATGGCCTTCAAGCCATTGAAAAGATGTTACAACAGAAGAGTGAAAACATTGCAAAAGCCAAAGATGTTCAGAAGGTAATCTTGCCAAAAAATTCTGTGGGTGCTAAAAGATTTTTGGTTGTTTTTACAGAACCTGGTTTAGCATAAAGTGGTCTTCCATTCATTTATGTCTGTAAAAGGAGAAGTACAAGCAAGCATTTAGCTGGTGAATATTTATCAATTCTTTCTCACAGGAAAATCCATGCTTTTTTCAACTGGGATTCACACCAGTAGATGCAAACTGTTCTGTTCTCATCATATCAGTTCTGAAACCTTTGCAATTCCTCATGTCCCACATGAAGAACAAATAATGCTGCTGTTATCTTTGAGCCTGACCTTATATTTCATTTCCCTTCTCTCCACATGCAGCAAATTTGGGACATGCTGGACCTTTGGCATTACAAACTCAACGAGCTGGATGCAGAAGTGCAGGATATAGTGGAGCAGAATTCCTGCCATGCCCAGGAGTTGATGGATATTCTGGTGGCCCCCCTGCAGCAGTACCAGCAGGTCTCACAGCGTGCTGAGCGCAGAACTGCCATTCTCAACAAGGTAGGTGCAAGTGGAGAACTTTTTTAAAAATCCCATTTTATAAAAAACCAGAGTGAAGGCTTTGCATGAAACATCATTGGAGGCTGTCAAATGAGTAGAGTCACCAGCCTGCTGTGGTAAGGCTTTGTTGTAGCTGGGGTTTCTGGAGTGGCTGCCCCAAAGGATGGCTCAAACCCTGGTTGAGGGGTTCGTGTGGGGAATTCTTGCACCCTGGGTGGGTGTTGAGATGGTTCTATCAGACTCTGCTAATGGTCTGTCTGTTAAAGTACCCTTGCCATATAAATTGCAACAATGCCCCCATGAAATGTAAGCATGCAAGCACCAAAACTTCTTTGGTGAGAGAGGATAACCTGAAATCATGAAACTTTCAGAAAAATAGATTTTATTTCACCATGCTAATTTAACTGACCATGATGCTAATACATCCTATTTTCTTTTAATCTTGTTCATAGATGCATTTATCTTACAAAATGAAGCAATTAACTTGTGATTTTCTGTAAAATTCTGTCATTTCCTAGGCCACCAACAAGATGGAAGAATATCAGGAGCACTTGAAGAATGTGAAAGATTGGATAGAAAGCACCAGCAGTTTGCTAAGAGCTGATGCTCAGCACGACTCTGCAAAAAGCTTACGCAAGCATACTGCTGAGCTCCAGGTAAGAGTGGCTGCAGGTAAATGCTCCTGGTAGCACCTGTGGCTCTGTACAGATGCAGTTTTCCATTCTTAACTGTTACTGACATAAATAATTTACTGTTTTCAGTAATTCCTTTAGGTGAAAAATAGTTATAGTTGACCTGCATGAAATACAGATGCTGCTTGGTGCTGGACATTCCTATCTTGTGCAAGTGCTGAACTGTTGTGTATCTTCCAAAAATGTGTGATTGTCTTCTACAGTCCTGCTGAGTGGCTGTCAGTTATTACTGCCTGCATATATAGGATTCTTTCTGTATTGTATGTGAGCCAAAAAGGCAAATTGCTGGTTTTTTTAATGTCTGTGTGCTAGATGGAAACTTTGAAGTGAGTTGTGGTTTGGAAGGCTGTGCTCACAAGGTAATTCTCTGGTAATTTCAAAAATCAAATGTTTGTAATGTCACAGGGAAGATCAGGGTCAGTACCAAAGAAATTCTGGGAATTTTGTGCTTAAAATTCGAGTTTTCTGTACATCCACTCCTTGGCTTAGACCAAGTGAGAAAGCTGGTATTCTAAACACAGACTTTTGTATTAAGACTAGTAAGAATTCTTGACAGGAAGTAGCTGCCCATTCTGGGCTGATACACTGCAAAAGCTTGTAGCCACTATGGGGAGGCTGTGATTTCCAAAACCCAACCCATGAGCACTTTTTGTGGCAAAAGCTTATTCCTGTGTTTGTGTGTTGGAATGTTTTGTGTATTCTGGGCTGTGAAACTAGTAGATTTGGAAATGCACCCTGGGCTTGCATTAGAGTGGAAACATGCATTTAGTCCTTTCCTTCACNCAAAAGCTTGTAGCCACTATGGGGAGGCTGTGATTTCCAAAACCCATGAGCACTTTTTGTGGCAAAAGCTTATTCCTGTGTTTGTGTGTTGGAATGTTTTGTGTATTCTGGGCTGTGAAACTAGTAGATTTGGAAATGCACCCTGGGCTTGCATTAGAGTGGAAACATGCATTTAGTCCTTTCCTTCACACACCACCCAGACAATTGGATCACATGCATTTCTTGCAGCCCTCAGTGTTCTTCATGATGGTGTTCACTGCAGTTAACCCAGAAGCACAACCAGTTCATTGCAGGGGAAGAAACCTCCCATCATGCACAACTGGCCTGATATTTTCTGGGGCATTTTCTTCCTTCTAATCCTTACCTCCTATGTAACTTTAATGTTCAGCAGTGATGTATCAAACTAAGCTCTTATTTTGTTTCCAGATGGCTTTGGAAGACTCAGAGCAAAAGCAGAAACTTCTGCACGGTATCGTCATGGAGCTGGAGGAGCTGACACCCATCTTTGAAACCAACAGTGTAATGCAACAGCTGAATGAAGTAGATGTTCAAGTAGCAACTTTACAGCATGAAATAGCAGAGATTCTTCCACAAATCCTGCATGTGGCTGATGTAAGTCTGGGTGACCCATAAGTGCCTTTTATCACAGTTTCATCAGATGTTAGGAAATGCAGATTATATCACCTGCATGGAAAACAGGGTTGAGTGCTGGTTTTTGTAGGTGTGCCAAGCAAGGAAATGAACTGTTTGGAACCAAACCATCAGAAGGCATTTGGTAACTAATTAAGCTGTAAAGTTCAGGATTAGCACAGGATGTAGGAGGAAAGGCTGGGAGCCTGGATGGGTTCAGCCCAGAGAAGCTGAGGGTGAGAGGTTGATGTTGGTGCTCTTTGCTGCTACATGATGGGAGATTACAGAAAGGACTGGACCAGCTCTTCTTGGGGTGTGCAGCAAAACATGAGCAGTAACAGACCTCAGGTGTAAAGGAAATTGCATCTACATAGTAGGAAGACTTTTTTTTCTAGTGAGTTTAGTCAAATGCTGTATCAGGGGCTCCAAGCAGGGTTAATATCCCCACCTCAAGAGATAGCCAAATCTCAACAGGATCAGACCCCAAGTGCCCTGCTTTGATGGGTGCCAGAGATTTTCAAGGTCCCTTCCAGCCTAATCTACTCTGTGACTGTCTCTGTGAGAGTTCACAAACAGCTGTATGTGGATTCCTTTTCCATCTGACATAAGTCTCTTCCTATGGGAAGCTGCAGCAGTGTAATTACAGCACTTTACTATTGTGATAACTATCACCACTGGAAAACTGTCTTCTCACTTTAATTAAATTCATTAATTTATAATGTGAATTTTTAAGGATATTTCTGTTCTGTCTTCTGGGTTTAGAACAGACCAGATGATCTTGAATATTAATTCCTTTAGAAGTTATGACTATAAGTAATTTATAATAACTAGACTTTTGATCAATAGCATCCATTAATATATCCTGCATATGCTGCACTCATTTTTCTTTTTAAATGGAAGTGAAAGACAGAAATGCAAGTTGACTTTGGTGTTTGGGCTATCTACAAATACTCTCTTTGTTCCCAAAATCTAGGAATTGGATGCCATTGAATCTCACGTGAAAGTGTTTGAGAAGGATGTTGCAGAAATGAAGACAATCTTGTCATCAAAAGACCTGTTAGAATTTTCTCCTAAAGACCAGCTTAAGCATGGACAGGTCTGTGAAAACTCTTATATAGCCTTTTTTTCCTGATCAATATAAACCCTGAGGTGAGACTGTTGAGAGACCTTTTCAAGAAGCACAGTCATGGTTTGAGCACAAAACACTTGAAATTAAAGCACTACTGAGAACATGCCCACAGAGAACTCGAGTGTGTAACTCAGGCACATGTCAGGCACAGCTGCCACTTTTGAGGATCTCTGTTTTTTGGGGAGTTTATGGCCTGATTTTCAAGAGATACTTGCTGCACACCACTCCACTTGGCACCAAATGGAAATCTGAAGTTGGAAAATGAGGCCTTGTTTTTCCAAAAATGGAGACAACATTTAGCAGATGATTATTTTATTTCACACCACATATAGTCCACAGTGTTATCTGCCACACTGTTATCTACAAAAAGCATGGGTTCAGTTTCAGGTGAGGAATAAAAATGTCATCATACCTCTCATAGCAGTGTAACTCATAACAAAGCTGTGCAGCTTGGTTATCCAGAGAACAATTTTGTAATAACTACATTACATGGAAAAACTAAAGTAATATTTCTTCTGGAAAATAATGGTCACCTTCCTTACTGTAAATCAAAGCCTGGATAGTACAAAAAGTTCCTGAGACAGAATGCTTATGAATGAGAGAATAGGCATCTCTATTCCCACTGGGGCATTTTAAAACAAAATCTTCTTGAGAGAGAGTTTAACAAAAATGTTAGTAATTTAAAGGCCTATAGGTGGTTTGTATTTATAATATTTTATTCTTCTGGAGTTCCTTGCTGAATGAGCTCCCAGTAGGATTTCATATTTCATAAGGAGAACCAAGAAGTTTTGAGTTGCTATTGCTATTCTGTCTTTCATAAACTGATCACTGAGTCTTCCATAAAACATTTGTGCTATGAAACTGCACCTTTCTGTTCATCCCAAACTGATCAAGGTGGTTGTAAACTGTGCATTCACTCACAGTATTGTGATATGAAATGCTGTCCTTGACAGGAAAGCCAGGGCTTTCTGTTGGCTTCCATCTTGATTCATCATCTCATCTATGTTGATAAGAATGCTTTTAGGACCTTCATAAAATGACTGGTTTGCAGGACAAAAGACAAAAACCAGAATTTGCCCAAAGTGACATCAAAGAATTTGCACCACTTTTTAAACTATCTTTACTGCCAATGATGCTCTGCTTTGAAATGAGCTGCTTAGTAAATAGCAACTAATCTGTGAGCATTTTTTGTCCTTGTGCAAACTTTATGTATGTATATCCAGAAAAATCCAGAATTTAAATATAACTTATATCTTTGTCTTGCTTTAGACAACCTCACCATGGATTTTCAATTATTTGTTCCAAGATTCACAGAATCACAGAATATTCTGAGTTGTAAGGGACCCACAAGGATCATGGAGTCCAACTCTTAAGTGAATTGCCCATATGAGGATTAAAATTTCTTCCTTCTTAAATGGGAAACTCACCAAAGACAGCTTTTGCTCATCATTAGTGCAGTATAAATGTTGGTGTAGATTTTTCTAACTCAGTATCACATCCATACCCTATGTTCTATCCTGACAGGTTATACTTGAGCATGTTGGTCCCATGCAGGAAACTATTGTTCATATACAGTCCTATGAAGATGCACTTCAGCTGCCAGGGCTGAAAATGCAACCTTTCTCAGTCTTCAAAAGAGCAAGACAACTCTTGAGAGAATTAAAGAAATTAGAAAAAATTACTAAGGAACAAAATGAGCTCCTGGAGGTAACTTTTTTTTTTTTTTTGGTCACCTGAACCACCTTTTTTTTAAAGTAATTTTGATCTGTTAAACACTATTGCTTTTGCAGCCGTGTAGTTACACCTACAGTGTCTTCTGTGGCATGGTTCAGGGATGTTTTTTGTTCTTTTTTTTCCTGTTTAATTTGATCCTCCAGCACACTGAATAGTCTAGACATACATTTCAGTTTTCCAATTCAGTCATGGCTGACAACATATTGTAGAAGAACTGAAAGCTCAGGTGTCTCATGCCCCAGGTTTGCACTGGTGATTGAAGTCCAGTGTTAGATGCAGGTGCTCACATCTGCCACGTTGTTCAACTCCTTAAACTCACCTTGACCATGGAAATTCTCACTGACAGCCATTAGACAGCAATTCCTAACAGCAGAAGGTTTTTTACTAATCCAAATCAGTGAGCCAGCAAAGTGGCCATTCCCTACAGCTGTGTCTTGCTCAATTCACTGTTTTGAGTCAGGCCAGCCTGTGGCAGGGGCATTGTTGGCCAGCCCAGGTTTGGAAACAGAAGTGACACAACACCAGGAGAGGCAGTGCTGATGGGGCAGGGAGTGTTAACTGAGGGCAGGGAGAGTTATGGAACAGCTCCAAACCAGAAGGAGCCTCTGTGCAGCACTTCACTGAGCAGTGTGGTTGTACTAGCTCAGGGAAGTTTGAATTCAGGGCCTGGTCATGCTCCACTGCCCAGGCTGGAGGAAATCTGGAGTTTGGTAACGCAGGTTCCCACGTCAGCAGAGGAATGAAAGTTCCCGTGTGACCCATCCATTTCTTGGCAGGATGCTGACAGCACCTAGACAAATGTTGCATTATCTTTGCTGATTTGGTTCTCCTAAGTTGTTAGGGTAAACAGAATGCATTTCAGAGGCCAGGCAGACAAAGGGACAACGAATAGAGGAATGCCTGTCTTGATTTTCGGTTTGTGAAATTAAGAGCACAACTCAAAGAGGAAAAACTCAAACATGCCACATGACTGGTGCATGCTTGGAGTCACAAAAAAGCAGTGACTGTATTAGATCTGTATAATTCCTAAAATCCAGGTTTTTTTAGTCCATACAATTTCTGATGTCCAAAAAAATGGATGTGGTAAAATGTACCTTTTTCAGTTACCAGATAAAATAATGGAGAATTTTCAAAACACTTTCAAAGCATCAGAAACAGGGTGCTTTGCAATTATCAGTTGTTATCATGACACTTGTAACTGGTTTGTGTGGAGTATTAGGTCAAAATTTAGATTTTTCTCCTTTTTGTAAAGCTGTGACCTTTTTTTGCTCAGAATTTGCCTTTATCTTGTAGACACCCAACAATCTGTAGCTGAATGAAATTTCTTTGTGAGAAAACAGATGGGAAAAATTGCAGTTCTTGGCAGCTAGTGTATCAAACTGAGCAAAAGAGATTTTCCAGTGCAGTTGAATGGGTTGAAAGCAGCAGTACTACAATACAAGTCTAGCACCAGCTAAGGTATAACAAAGGATAAAACCATTAAACCATGGCATTTTGAGTGCTGCATTAAAAAGGTGGTAAGAATCCTGCTAGAGAGGAAAGCAAATAGGAACCAAGCTTCCTGTACAAATAGATACTTCTTTTTTCACCACAATTAGTCTTTGAATGAGTTTGCCCATATTTTGCTGTGGATGAGGCAATGGAATATTGCACCAGTAGCTTTTGTATAATGAAGTTGCATTGTAACACCTGAAACAGTAAATCAGAAACAAAGCCTGTAATAGGTATTGAAAATGCTCTGGGGCAGGATTTTAGGTGACTTCGTTTTCTGTTGAATGTTGCCCTCTGTTTTTTTATTATGGCCTGTGAAGTTCCACACCTAAATAACGTCATCAGGAAGAAGATTTGGAAGCTACATCTGCTTCTACTGGTTTTCTGTGCAAGAGAGTGGTAGTATTTGCATATCTGATGATTTACTGACCTCATTTTCACTAAGCTCTTCCAAAACAAATACACTGTGGGTAAGTGGGCCTTTTCCACATGGGTAGGTCTTCTGGAGTTACCACAATATGAAAAATAAAGAGCAACTGTTAACCAGGAAATAACTCAAAAGAGAGGCAGCACTCTCAGGAAGAAATTCAGTCCACATATGTGGCATAATTTGTTATACTGGATGAAGAATAAAATCAGATTTTCTTTTCCCTGAGTAGAACGCAGAAACAAATGAATTATCTTCAGGTAAGTGACTATATTCACATATTGACCCACGACAGAAGACATTGGAGTCTGTATACGAAATATTCAGACTCTTTAGTTAGTCAAGGAGATTTGAGGTAGGACTCAATTTATTACTAAACAGTCCTATTCATATGGAATTGAAGGTGTGGGTAAGAGAATCTTCTTTTCAGGAGGTCTTATTTTACTTTCTCATTAAAGCTGAGCAGAAGAAGAACTATGCTTTTTCTTTCCTCTTTGATTCTTTGCCTACGGCACTAAGATTATAGGCCACAATTAAATATCTTTCCCTTCAAATTGGATTTCTTTTTTTAAGTGAGGAAAATAGTTTCTTCTCCCTTTTAAGACCTGTAAAATAATAAAGGTTATTTAGAAACTTATTAGCTTGCCTTTTCTTGAGAGGGAGTGCTGCTATGAAGAAGTGACTGAAGAAATGGCACAGTTGCTGTTCATAGCAGGAGAGACTCTTTGCTCTGAAAAGCAGAGTCTGTGAAAACTTTACAGTGAGGTCTTTGACCTGTTGGGTCATTCAGGTGCTGCTGTCAGCAGAGCAGGATCAAGCCTGTTGACTTCATTGTTTCTTCTTTACCTTTTGCAAGCCCCTGAGGAACAGCCCTCTGATATTCTTTGGTTCTCAGCTTCTGGGTCCAGAAACCCAGAGCCACCAAGTGCTGCGCATATTCAATGTTTTCACAAGATTTTCTGACTTGTAGATGTGACAGTTTCTTAATGACCTGAGACATCATGGCAGGCTGTGACTGACAGATATCAGTGTGTGGGGAGATTGCCCATTTCTGCATGAACAGCAAAGCCTGGGGGGGCAATGACATTTTGCTGTCACTGTCAAATCAGTAAAAGTGAATTTGGCTGTTTATAACATATAGTATGTTTCCCTATAAGCTATGTAAGCAGAAGAAGTTCACGTGGTGGCAATGCTTATCATTTTTATTGGAAGTATTCAAATTGTCAGTGTGGTTTGGGTTATCCTCAGAGCTGCAGTGTTTGCCTGCTGTGCAGCACAGTTCATTTTTGGTCAGTGCAGAACTGGCTGGCAGTAAAGACATGAGCACCAGTAAAAACCAGTTAGGCTTCCTTACTTGATACGAAACCCTGTAATTTCTTTATTTTTCACAGCCTTTTCTAAATTGTAGTGAATGTGATGAAATCTGCTCCATTTCCACTTGATAGCCAAATTCACTTCAACTTATGGATAGAGCAGCTTGTTTGTCTCTAGCAAGTGAATAATAAACTTAGAGAGGGATAAGGCTGTGCAAAGTTAGCAGAACAAACACATTCTGTTACACATAGCTACAGGTACTAAAGGAGGCTTCAGTACTCTTCAGTTCAACTTTTTTTCCTTACTGACTTGTATGTTTCTGTATTCCTTATTTCAAAATTATTTATGGAAATTGCTATTTCACAGGAAACTGTAAAGAAAACAGAAGATTGCGAGCAAGAAATTGAAAAGTTGAAACAATTCCTGAAGAACCACTTGGGCGAAACATCACATGAAGATCAACCACAGGCTCAGAAGACCCCTTGTCCAGAGGTGGGTTTCATTCTTTCTTCTCTCATGTGTCTTCCTTATCCTGACTAACACCAATCATGATGATGCAGAGCACTGAGAAAGAGTGGTGTGGGCTTCCCTTCCCCACCACCAGTCAAACAGGCAATTGAATGCCACAGTGTGACCATGAAATTAATTACAAGTAATATTACTTTGCAAGTTGGGTGTATCTTTCATAGTATACTCCCTATTGATTTTGATGTGTCATTTGTCCCTGTATCAACTTGTATCAATAACTGGGTGCTGTTTTCATGACAGTTGTTTTGGTGAAACAACATGCAGCACTGAGAGCTTACCTGTGCTCAGCATCCTGCTACTTTTCCTGAGCTGGCAGCTTGGGATAGTGCCTAAGGAGAGAACTGAGTCCCTTTTTAATGACTGGTCATGCAGTGGTACTTTTGGGAATTCTGGTTAGGCTTAGATTCATTAGACTCCTTTCCTTGTCCTCACTGCCACACTGTGTTTTCATCACTGGTAAACATGTGTTGCTTTTCTCTCTACAGTCAGCTGCTTTCTGTAATGGAAGAATTGATATTTTTTTTAATGCAAAAATAAGATGTGTTTTAAGGATAGCACTGCAGAAGTCAGGAAATTACTAATTAAATGCAATAACTGTCTATAAAGTGCCTCTGAAATGTTCAGTTTTTTCCAGTCAGTCACAGTAAAGTTAATACACTTATATTGTGCTTGCCTAATAACTATAATCACTCAGTAGGCTCCTAAGTACATAGCTGCTCTGCTGTCAGCTGGTTGGATGTTGGAGGCTGGATGTAGTGCTCAGCATGACTCATTTCCTGATTCTTCCTTGTTTTTGTCTCTGAGTGTAGGATTTTACGTTTAATAGTTCTTGTTTTAGCAGAAAATTTGGCAGTTACAGCTCTGCATGAATAGAAGTGGGCAGTGGAATCGCCCATCTTACTGAGGGATTTCGGAAAAAGAACTGATTTTAAGGAAGATTTGGTTTCTGAGGAGGCTATGGCTAATTAAGTTTGCAAAAGAGTAGCTGGTAAATCTATGCTGGCAAGTCTCCTGCAGTGAAATAAATAGATATACTCTTTCTAGCTGACATTGATAAAAACATGCCAAATAGACATGGATGTCTGTTTCTTTGTTTTGATGACGTTTTCTTGCCTCTACCTTAGGGTGATTTTATCTTGTGGTTTTGAGCGTACTAAAGGAAGAAAGCATTGTCAGAGCAGAGTTCCCATGTCCTTTGAAAATTTGCTGGAGTTCCTGCCTCCACCTTCCCTGTCATGCTGCCACCCTAGAGCTATTAACAGAAGCTGTAGTGGAGACAGGACCAGCAGTCTCACTGCTTTCATCTGTCACAAATTATTACCTGCACAACATCACTAATGACAGAGCATGATGTGGAGCCAGTGCTGTTCTCACTTCAAGCCTGGCATCAAAGCTTGCTGTGATCACCTGAGCCCAGTGTGCAAAGGGATATTTAGCCAGGTTTCAGTCCTCTGAGCAAGTAGCAATGATTCAAAGAGCTTTAACACCTTCAGTAATGAAGGCAGTAGGGCAATTCATTCCGTGCCCTGTCATACCCTGTTATTTGCTGGGATTCCTTGGTCCACCTGGAGGCTGGGTGATAAGGAAAGCCCTAGGAGAAAACTCTAAGGGCAGAACACTGTCTGGAACAATAGTTATGGCCAGGAAGGAGATCAAGACAGATTTGTTTCCCCCTCTGTTAGTGCAGTTACTTGGGTTATTGTTTAGTCTCTGTGGAACATTAAGTATTTTCCTTAATCTTTGTTGGGGTCCATTTCTCCCAGTATCACATTCAAAGAGATGGGATGATTTTGCCCCAGCCACATCCCCAACACCCACCAAAAGGTTTGTTTCCTTTGGGCCATCTTCAGCAAAGACTGAGCCCTGAGCTACCCTAATTTGCTGCTTTTGCCCTCCTCAAGGCTTTCCCAAGTGTTCAGTGTCAGGCTGCCAGCAAAGGTAGTGGGAAGTAACATCACCTGCTCTGACACACAGAGTAATGTAACCCATCTGCATTCCCTCTGTCCTGGAGGAAACTGGTATTCTCATGGATATGCAGAGCCTAGTTAGAATTAGTTCCAGCCTGCCACATTTCCTTCCACACTACCAACTCCTGCATCACAAGTGGCAGCTGCTGTCCTGAGCTGAGTCTGTTGTTGCTCTTGGTTTGCATGTACCTGGACATCTCCTGCAGTGACAATGGGGAACTGTCCCAAAGCCCAGAAAAAGGAAAAGGAGGAAATAGCCCCAGTACCAGTAAGATGCATCACTGGTGTCATCTGTTACACTGCTGTTCAGTTAAGTAAGAAAAATGGATGCTTACAGATGTTGTTGCTCCTTAGGGAGAAATGGAAGCTGTAAAAGAAGAAATCATAAAGCTGTGCCAAAGAAAGGAAGATTTCCTTACTGGGATGAAGAATTCCATGTCCAAGCTTCACCAGCACCTACAGCAAGAACTGCCTGAAGCAGCAGATGGACCTCCTGCCTCTGTATTAGCACAGAGTGACCTGATGGGGACTGATGTTCCTGGTCAGCAGGTAAGTGATCACTCACCTGAGGGCCAAAGAGGGGAGGTAAATAACCCTTCCTGCTCCTGGAGGAGTGGCATGTGGGACAGGAGCACTCCTGCCCATGTGAATCAATACTGTCTCTCCTCCCCTTTGTGTTCAGAAGGACTGAGAGTGAGGCATGTCTAGGGGAAGGTAGGAGAGCTATGCCTCTGGTTATTTCTTAGCATTTTTCACTTACAGCATGAAGTTTGCATCAATCAACAGCAAAATGCTCCACGTGTAGTTTTGTTGATGATCAGTTGTTCTGGGATTTTCAGTAAATTATTTTCATGGGGCAGAATGAAATCTGTCCCTTTTAGAGCTGTGCTGTTGAAAGCTAACAGCATCAAGTCCCAATTTTCAGAGGTGCTTAGAACCTGCAGCTTTCAGTTACTTTAATGTAGGTTGCCAGATGTTCAATGCTTCTCCAAAAGTGGATCCCAAGTGGTAAATTTGTTTTGGTTTACAGGCAGAAGTGAAGAGGCTTTTACCGTTCTTGTCATGATTAATTGGGTTGTCTCTCTGTGTGTATTTTTGTAGTTGAAAAAAAGAGGAGTGATATCTCTTCTACCTTCCTTAGATGAAGAATCTGAAGACTGTTCTTTACACAGCAAGGTGAGTCCAGTGTATTTTTTATATATACAGCTGTTTATGTAAGATAGAAGATTTTGGTAAAGGAGAAGTAATGAAAAATGTGAAAATCTGAAATATTTGAACTTAAAATATCTGTTACTCCAGGCTAGGAAGGAAGTGTGCCAATATTCCAGTGCCAGTAGTACACAGCACCTTGTGATGTGAGGTGTGATCCTGCTTTTGGTAGTAATGCCCACTGTATGGAAGTGTTAATGGCAAAATATGGGCTTAAATATCAATGTTTTTATGTGGAGGTATGTTTCCGAAAGAAATAGCCTCTGAAATGCCAAAACATAAAAGAAACAATATTTGTGTGCTTGAACTTACTAAAAAAAGGGTATGATTAGACTATTGGGAGTGAAGTTAGGATAGAAGAGATTTCTGGGACATGGGAAGAAACTGGGGGACACTGCCCTACAGGTGGCTCTGAATCTGAGGGGTCTGAATGCCCAGGTGGACTGCAGAGGAGCAAAGCTAATTGCTTTTGGAAAAAAACTCCACAGCAGGACAGTGCAAAGAAGTCCAAGCAGCTTGGAGAGCTTGTGCCTATCTACTGATCCAAACCCTTCACTTTCAGAGTTTCTCACTCTGCACCTTCACTGGCACAATTTTCTTTACAGGTAGGACTTTTTAGGGGACAGGACAGGAGAAAGCTGGATAGTGTACTGTTTGTTTGGTGGTTGCTGATTTGTTTGGATTATTTTTTTTTAATACTGTAAGAAATGGGAGTATTCTGCAGTCTCTAGAGAAAACTGTCAGTGTCATCCAGCTGCCATTCATCTTGCAGCAGAGCTGTAGAGCAAGAAGAGAGGTGGGATTTGGGAAACAAATAAAAATAGATGAACAAGGCAGAAACAGAGCAAAGTGTCATTAGAAGTTTGCAGTGCTTTGCATTGCCTGGAGGAATATTTGAGCTTCCTGTTCACAAGCTAAAGCTGAGCTGTTGCTGCTTTCAAAGGGGAGTACAGCCACTGAGAAAGATGCAAGTTTTTGGCCTTCAGAAAGAGATGGTGAAAGGCTCAAGGAAGACAGTGCAACCTCCTGGTCTTCTGGTACCTTGTCAGATGGCATTGTTCAGGTAATGCACTCAGATTTATCTCTGTGAGGATGGAAACTCGTCTTTATGGAAAAGATCTGCACAAATCCTAAGTATTGCTGAAGCTTCCAATGCAAGAGAACTTAGAAATGAAGGACAAGGGGGCCTTATTCATATCTTCCATCTCACACTAAATCTTGCCATTTAGAATCTCTGGTTTTGGTTGCACATACTGGTTGGACTCAGTGACCTTAAGGGCATTTTCCAATCTAAATGATTCAATGATTCTAATTCCTTTTAGCTTTACCCCCAAAAACCCCCAAAGGGAAAAAGGCACATTTAGTAGCAGCAACTTGTTTCACGGATTCCTGAAAGGCTTTAAAATGCGGGGGATGATTTGTGGAAGAGGTTCTCTTTGTACATGAGAAAATCACTGTCTAGGACACCCAGTCACCTACAGATCTGGTGCCATTCTGCTCTGTTCTTCATGGTGCCTCAATAATGTTGTGACAGCTGCAGTTGTTTATTTCTGTATATCAGTGCCACAGGCATAACAAAACTGCTCTCTCTGAATATTCTCGGGCCAGAACCACAGTAGGTTGAGTGGCTGCTGCTCTTTGAGGCTGCTCTAGCACAACAAGGCAATGGAACATAGGATCAGAAAGTCATTTAGGTTGGAAAAGAGCTTTAAGATGGAGTCAATCCATAAACCAAACACTGCCAGGTCCACCAAAAAACCATGTCCCAAAGTGCCACATCTCCACTACTGCACATCTGTACGGAAGATAAAAATATTTCCACTGTTGCTTCTTTCTTTCCAGGATGAGGATGTTATAACTGAATCACCCAGAAAACATGGTGAAGAAACATCTCTGCAAGCTTTGGAGGGCACTGAAGGCCCTGGCACAGCTGATGGCAGTCTGGCTGTGGTGAGTTTGAAGGCCTGAGCAAGGTGACCTCGTGAGTGAGTTGTGTGACCTGCCCAGTGGGCAGAGGCCCTGGTCCTTTGTGTGTTTTGCTGCTGGAGTTTGATTCAGTATGAAATGGTGGGATACCTGCAAACATTTGTGGACCTCTTCTTATTGCTGCTCTGAGTGATGACAAATTTTGATTTGCACATTGAAAGTGCAATTCTCTAGGGAACAAAATGGAATGTTTTTAGGAAGTAAGCTGATGAACAGAGAGGTTGGAGTGACGTACATCAGCCATGGAATTTTTAAATAGCAGTTACAGGAGGAGTTAAGGAGCTTGACATGTGTTGTTGCTTTGTGGAAGACGTGCAAAGGCTAAGACAGGAGTGGGCAGCAGCCTACAGGTTAAATACAAAAGAGTGTAGGGAGACATGGGTGCTCCAGGAAGGCCAGGAGCAGCAGTCTAGTGGCAGAATAGCTCAGCTTTTAGGATCACTGAATCCTGGAATTGTTAAGGTTGGAAGGGACCTGTAAGATCATTGAGTCCAACTCTTAAGCCAGTGCCACAATGTTCAGCACTGTACCACATCTCTAAGTGCCACATCTATGTGTTTTTTGAACACTTCCAGCGATGCTGATTCCCCAACTTTCCTGGGCAGCCTGTTCCAATCCCTGACAACCCTTTCAGTGAAGAAATTTTTTCCAATATGTGGTGAGGGAATTGGAACTAGATGACAATTAAAGACTCCTTCCTAGCCCACCTATTCTATCATTCTGTGATGACACTGATAGTTAGAACAATGCATTTTGGCTGTCTTTTTTTCTGCCAAATCTCATTTTATGGCGCTTGTGCACTAGCACTGGTCATCTCAGTTGCCTGAACATGTGTTCTGGAGCCACGGGAGCATTCAGGTAGTTCTGTTCTTGTGGTGTTGTGCTTGATTTACTTGCTAAATACCAGTGTTTGCTTGTGTAGAGGAATATACAGACCTGTGCAGCCTTCCAAGTCACTGCTCTTTATTTCCAAGTACTTTGGACTTCTTGTTATGGATGTGTGCAATGCCATACTGCTTCTTCAAGGAGTGTATTTAAGAAGAATTGCACAAGATGTCCTTAAAAATACACTATTTTTTAATTGTATGACCTAGAGCCCAAGTAAAGCATATTTAACTGTTGGAACTGAACACACTCAAGTGGCTTGTAAGCATTGTCCAACAGCTTGTTCTGCAGCTTCCAACTGCATTGCTTTTACGTATAACTCCCACAGAAAAATATCCCTCCTCAGGGGAGAACAGGTTAATAGTGAGTCATCCACTTCCTGTGCACTCAGGTATAGCTGCTGTGCTCAGGTGGATCCGTGCAGATGCAAATCTCTGCCTGGAAACCTGTTACACCAGATCTAGGGTCACCTGCCTGCTGAGCTTCCCTTCTTTTCCTTTTTTTTTTCCTTCTTGGTTTGGTTTTTTTTTTCCTTTCCCCCAAGTGTGGGAGCGCGGCAGCAGAGTCATTTCGGGGCTCTGTGAGTGTGGAAGTCAATCATCTCTCACTGGTAAGGGGAGGGGAGGGAAATGACAGAAGCAGGTGGCTCACCAGGCTGCTTTGATGTGCTTTGCTCCAGAGCCACCTTTTGCCTCCAGTGCCCAAGGCCGCCCTGGGCTCGCAGACAGCGCTGGATGGAGGGAGGCCCGAGCCAGAATCCATCCTCCTGCTGTGCCAGGCCCAGGTGGCCGAGCTGGAACAATGGCTAGACAAAACTAAAATGTCCCTGAGGTCAGACCCTCAGACCCCCCAGAGGCAGCAGATGGTGGAGCCGCAGCTTGCTGATTGCCAGGTAAGGTGGTGGCACTCGCAGCCAGCCCCCTTCCCTGGGGCTGTGTCTGCAGAACAGCTCTGCCTGCTGCCCCTCTCCTGCTTCAGCAGCTCCCTCCCTCTCTGCACACAGCAGGGGACTGCCTGGCTGCAGCTTCAGGTGCGGCTTCGCCAGGGTTTGGTTACAAAACCTGGTTTTAGAGTTGGGATCTCTGTGCCTTCAGGGGATTTAGGTAGAATTCTGGAGTGCTTGTAAAACTTTGCTTTGATTTGGATTATTTTCAAAACCATGGCTTAGTTTGAATCCTCTATTAAAAGGCAATTTTTTATTGGTCCTGATCATGATAAATCAGCCAGAAACAGAACAGTATTTTTTTTTCCTTTTGGCATTTTTCACTTTCTGCTTGTCAGAATGATTTAAAAGACTGGTCTAGGAAAGCTTCCAAGCTGCTACGTTCTCCTTTTTCAGTTTTTTCCATAAACTACCAGCACAGGTAGAAAAACAGTGACTTTCCCCCTGCCCTCAGTGAGCAGTAGTGATATTTGGACCTACTGCCATGCACCAAGGGCAGCCTCTTGCCCCCATGGCACAGAACAAAAGGAGCAGGTGGTACCTGTTGGTGAAAATGTGAGAAGGAAAACAGGGCTGGCACAAGGGGCTGGGTGGGAGGAAGCCCTGGCATGCAGCACGTGCAGATTAAAACAGAGCTGAGGCTCCCCGTGGTGCCACGTCTGGTGTGCCAGTTTGCATCAAGCATGGAGCCTACACAGAGCAACAAATGTCACTCACAATACCAAAATGTCCCCATTTTAAATTACTGGGAGACATTACCAGCTGTTTTGTTGTTGTTTTGGGTGGTTGTTTTCAATTGGAGTGCCTCTGGGTTTCAGCAGTGATTCAGCCAAGTGCTCAGGTGCTGAACTCGGTGGAAATTAGGATCCTGAATGCTCCCAAGTAGCTGCCTGTGTCTGGATCCTGTTCAGGGTTCCTGTCAGCACAGGCTTCACCAGGGCAGTTCCAGCTGGTGGAAACAAGCAGGCTTCAGGCAGCTGTAAGCACTGCTGAATTCCTGTTGGCTTCAAACAATCAGGCTCAATGTTAAGACATGAATTTGGGCAGGGGAAGAGGGTTCTCTAAATTAGTCAGGATCTACAGAGAAAAATACACACAGACTGGAAGAGAAACAGTCTCTAGATATGAATGTATGACATAAAGCAAGTAATCTATGGCAGTTGGTTACTTTGCAGTTGAGTCATGGTACTTTTCTCAGTGCCCACCTTAAAAATGTGAGTTTAAAGTACCCAGGGATGTACTTTGATTCACAACAGCTTGAGACAAAAATCAGATCCCAGCAGTTTGGGCCTGGCTGACACATGGAAACGTTCCTATGTGATGGTAGCTCAGCATTGTTCCTTCCAAAGAGTGATGTGAGCTGTTTGTGCTTTGCCTCTTTCTCCCCCTCTGAGTGTTGTCTTCTTGCTTGCTTTCAAATGGAGTCTGTCATTTCTGCTCTCCTCTTTTATTACTTGATATCTGAGTTAAGATAACCTCCTGCAGATGCTCTTGTTTCAAACAGTGTTAGGACTAAATCTGTATAAAATTCATTTAATTGTCCAGAATAAAAAGATACTATATTGGAGAAAATCTAGGGGAATTGCTGCTACTTCTCTTTTTCCCTGCATGTTTCTCCTCTCTTCAGACATGGGAGGTGTGAGCATTGACTTCAGAATGTTGTCAGAAAAGGAGTGTTGCACTTCTAAGAATGAGTAATTATCTGCTGTCCCTTTTAGGTGAGGTTATCAGAGATTGAACAAAAGGTCCTTTCTTTACTGGAAGATTGTGGAGATAGTGCAGACTACCAACAAAAGACAGAGGCTCTTTCCTTGAAGCTGAAGGAGGTGAAGCACAATTTGGAAAATGTCCAGATGATGCTTCAAGACAAGTACAATGAAGAGCAGGTAAAGCATATGAATGTTGTGCAGGGCAAGAGTTGAGAGTCCTGGTGCTTTAATTGTCTGTAAATGCAGAAGAGCAGTTAGAGCTCACCATGTGAAGCAAGGAAGGGAGAAATGTCAGAGTTGCCATTATTCTACTTTACAAGGCTGTAGTTTGCAACAACTAGTGGGTTTTTAATGAGTCTCTGAACAGCATCTTTTCTGCTTTAAGTGTTCAGTGACAGGTCAGCATTTTGCTAAGAGCACAGGAAAAGGACTTAGGGTTTGGTTTTAAATGCCTCCAAAAGGCCATGATGTTTGCCTGTATCACAGCAGAGAGGCCTTTTAGTAATTTTCTCTTTGAAGAATGCTTAAAGGCAGTGATTCTGTCAGCTCTCTTGCACCACAGCTGCACAGTCTTTGCTGAATTTCCCAGTGGGTGAGATGGTAACTCCAGGCTTGAGAGCTCATTCCCTCTCTGTTGTGTGGGATCAGGAGAGGCCACCTGATGAGTTTAAGAGCAGCCACCATCCCTCTGGTGTGAATTAGCACTGGTAAAAGCTTGTGTTGAAATACTTCTGTGAGCACAGACAGATGGAAAATCCAGGTTTGTGACCAAATTTATAAGCAAAAGTTGCACATCCCTGTAATTTGGTCAAACAAAAAGAAGGGAGGGTTAGTATCATCTAATCTGCGAGCAGGAAAAGCAGAGAAAGCAATGTAACTATTGTGGGAGACATGTGAGTACCTTGGCAAAAGGTTAGAATTGTTAGAATGTTAAAACTTTCAGTAAATTCAACTGGACAAAAATATTTGCAAAAGTAGCAGTTGTGTTTCATGTGCTGCTGATTCTGTGTGTGGTAAGTCCAAGGCAGCTCTGCTTTTGCCCTTTCCCCAAGCTGCACCTCTGAGGTTCTGCTCTCTTGCCAAGTCTGGAATGGGTCTCCCTTTCCAGGTTCCCAGCAGGGAGAGGATTGACCCAGAGCCCCTGGAGATCCTGCACTCTGATGGCTTCAGCACATCCCAGCTCCCCCTTGCCCAACAGCCTTGGCACAACGGGCTGCAGCAGCCACAGGTAATTAATTCTCCTGCCAGCCAGGGGCCAGGCTGCTCCACATCCCCTGAGGGCTGGGGGGACAGCAGCACTCACAGCTGCTGCAGTTTCCCCTCTGGGATCAACTCTGTCAAGGGTAGGGCTTAGCTGCCCATCTCCTCCAGGATTTGGGGAGTTTGTCAGGATGGAGAAAGGCCTCACCCCTAAAATCCTTTGTCCAAAAGTTTTGGTACTATCATAAAGCTAGGATATTGGAGGGGGGGGTGATGCCATCTGAATTGCTGTGAAACAAGGCAAGAGTCCTGGCTTTAAAACACTGATGTGATATGAAATCTGAATCTATACACTGATACTATTTTTGAAGAGAAGTTTGAAACTTAAATTCTGTGAACATATTCCCATGGACTAACTCACTGTGACTTTTAAGGTTGTTGTTAACAGAATAAAAAAATCCTGTAATGTTCTGTGCTCTGCAAGTTAGTTCTATTTTGCTAACTGTAAATTAACTTTTGCCTTTTTCATGCCATTGGAAAAGAGCTGGAGAAAATGATCCAGCATGAGCTGCTAGAATTGCTCACTTCTCACTCCACACTCTTGTTAACTAATGAAACTCAAACTCATATTTGAGCAAATCCCCATTTTCCCTTGCCTTTTTCTTTATGTAAGGGTTGCAGTTGGTGGTGTTTCAATTTCTGTATGTAATTTGTTTCTGGTTGGGCTTTGCTTTTAAACTTTAGGCCAGGTAGATGCATATTCCATAAAAATGCATGTTTGCAGAAAATGGTTTGTTCTGTAAATTCATGTTTATACATAAACTGTATTTTATCCTGACAGATGTAGTCTTATTTTCTTGGCTAAATTATTTTTTTCTTTGCTGAATGATTTCACATGAAATCTGATCGGGAAAGCACAATCATCATTTCAGATTATTACAGTTCACATAACTGTTCATGCTATTCTCTGTGCACAGGACCTGAAATTAAAAGCAGCTGAGCAGAAAAGCCTCATTGACTTTATTGAGTCGTGCGTGGAAAAAATGCAGCCACAGCTTGAGGACAGCGTGACTCTGAAATCAGAATCCAGGTACAGAATAACACAATCAGTTACCAGATTCAGTGATGTAAAACTGCCTAAACCTGCTGGAGCCTTGCAGTGGCACCCCTGGTTCTGTTCTTTGGTTCTGTGTGCCTTTAGAAGGAAAATGGCAGGAGTTTGGGGATTTCTGCCATCAGCAGTCCAGAGAAATGGGGCTCATTTGTGTGACAGCCTCTTTGATACTGGGCTGACTCCAGTTTAGGATCTTGCTATCAGGCAGGGCTGACACCTGCCATAAGCTAAGTCAGGCCCATCTGGAGGCAAGTTGAGTATCTCTGTTCAGAGCCATGGCTGTACAAATGCACAGACACACCCAGCCAGGGAAAAAGCAGCAGCTTTGAGAAAGGGGGCATTGGGATCAGGCACCTTCAGCACAGAACCAAGACTTTCCACAGGACTGTGCTCCCCATGTTGTCATTTCAGAGATGGGGGCTGCCAGCAGGCCCCAGCATATTTCATGGGAAGGGAAAAGTCCAAACAAGTTTATCAAAGCTTGGATTAATGGTCACACATGCACTTGGTTTCACTTTGCTTTTGAGGCAGGAGCAAGGGAAAATAATCTTATACAAGAAACCTAGTTTTCCTTACTCTGCTTCAGTAACTGTCATTCTAACAAAGTTTTCTCAATACAGCAATGGAGAATCTGACTCACAGAGCAAGCAGGCTGATGCCACCTTAGCTCCAAAGGATCAAATGGGTAATAAATGGCAATATTTACAACAGGAGCTGTCATCAAAGATGAAATCTCCTCTCTGCCAGCTTGTGGAACCTCAGGTTTGTTTTAAGTTCCATAAAACACTCTGGTAGTGTAGATAGCAATTAGTGTATCTTTCTGTGTCATAGTAGCATGGCTCTCCATCAGATAACTGAGATCTGTGCAAGGGTTCTCCAGAGGAGATTATTACTGCATAGTGTTTTCATAATTGTCTTTTAATTTTACTTTGAGGTAAATCATGTCTCTGAAGTAGTGACTGCTAAGAATAGTGTGGGAGCACGTAGGTGAATCCCTGTGGTTAATATTCAGAGTAGATGTTATCTGTTTCATTCTTCCAGGAAAACTAAGGGAGTTATCCTGCAAGCTCCCAGCTGATTCCTGTGCATGTGGGTGAAATCTCAGTTCCCACAAGTGAGAACATTTTGGTCAAAGCAAATCTCTGGCTTAAATTTTGTTCTGCCATTCGCCATTGTGTTCTCTCATTCTCACACATCAAAAGCAGAGTTTGAACTATGTGTGTGTGTTCTGAACAGACTGCAGACTTGTACTGCTTGGATAAAACTATAATTCCTGTTATTAACAGTTTTGTTCACATTAAATTAGAATTATTAGATTTTCTGTCCTCTGCAATACGTGGAAGAATATCAGGCATGTAAAAGGATGAATGTCAGCTCTTCTTCAGGCAAGACTTACCCTGCAGTGGGCAGTAGGTTTGCCTTAACCCAAACTACAGCTGTAGCCCATAAAGCTGGGAATCAGAGGCACTTTTTCAGTCAATCTCCCATCAGGGCAAAGCCTGCCCAACTTCTGCCCTTAAAAAGGGAACCCTGCTACCCAGCTGCTTTATATCAGTGCCTTGAATCTCCCAGTGCTTTTTGAGAGGAGTGTTATTTTGTTGCCCACAGCCTGTCTTCATTTGAGCCGTTCATCTCTGACTGCAATGTTCTTTTTCCAAACGTTAGATCACAACAAAGATGAACGTGCTGCCTCGAGGCACATTCTCAGGGGCAGGAACCCCAACTGTGGAAGAGCTGAAAACTTACACTGTCCAGCTGGGAGACCTAAGCCAGGAAGCAAATGTGGTGCATGCACAGGTAAAAATGATATGTCCTAAGCATTGCAAAAAGCCCAAGGGGTTCTAGACACAAGACACTGTTTGGACACTGGGAAAGAGCCAGTAATCATATTATTGCAAATGGCATTCCCTGTAGTGAGCTTTTGTGTTGGGTATGGACTGTAATGTAGAAATAGGCTGAGGATTTTGAAAGGAAACTCAGGTTTCCACTATGGTACTTCTACCTGAATCCAGAGGTTGCTAGTGTGGGTAAAAATCCTCAAACTGTATAAAACAAGGAGCCTGTGAATAATTTCAGTAAATTTGCAGGATTGGAGCTGACAAGACAAGCTTGTTGTGCTCATACCTGAGATTAGAGACCTGTAAGAGCACAGCCACTGTCCAGTACATAAAGGGTCATTGTCTCAGCTTTGGCCTTGACAGCTCTGAATGTCACATGCATATATCCAAGTCTGTCCTTCAGTATTTCATTAATTCCATTTTAGTACTAGCTGAGCAAACCTCTAACCTTATACAAGTGAATGAATCTTAGCCATGCCTTGGGTGAAAGTACTGAAAACTGGCTTGCATTTACCCAGGACAATGTGGCAGAGGAAGTCTCTTCCAATTTGGACAGAAAATTGTTTGAGTTGCTTCTGGCAATCAGCCGGTGTTTGAATAACATGGAGGAGATGCTGAACACCTCGGTGCTCTCCACTGAAGAGGCAGCTGTGCAGCAGGCTCTCTATGAGGTAACTGCCCCAAATCCTTCTGGGAAGGAAAAACCCCAGTGGGTTTCTCTTACAGCAGAATGTATATGGCCTGATATTCCCTCTGTTCTGATGGCATTATTCAGGAATAACGCAGCCAAACTATTTTGTATTGCACAGATTTGGGCCTATTGCTTTCAATAATTATCAACTCAAATCCTGCTGCCTCTTACAGGCAAGAGTCTATGCAAGGACCATTTTCACTCATGTTGTTTTTCTTTCAACCCTTCAGACTCTGTCTGTGGAGCTGCAAAAACTTCATGCTGATCTGAGTGATAAAAAGGATGATCTTCTCAAGTCCATCAGCTGTGCTGGTGGGAGCACAGATGTGTTCTGTGAGTGCTTTAACAACTTGCAGGCACGGCTGGAACAAACTCAAGCTGCCACTGCTTCAAGGAGCAGCTCCATGAAAGCTGGGCTGGATCATAACAGCAATTACCTGGTACTCCACTGCCAAATGCACATCTTGTTTCACAGCATCTGTCAGGCTTGTCAGTTAATGCATGTGGGTTACCAATGAGCAACCTTTAATGGGCTTTTTTTTTGCCCCTTTTTTTTTTTTTTTTGGTTACTTAAAAAACTTGTCTTGGCCTCTCAAGAAGCAGATTAATTTTGATGATTACAGTGCTGTTTGCAATGCTGACTGTCAAAAAGGCCTGGATCACAGTAGAAAATTTGCATGCAGAAAGTATTAAGCTGGGATCCAATGCAGGCCAAGCTGCAGGCTAAAGGAAGTTTCTGTGTGTAGGGAGTAGGCTAAGGAGGGTTTCAAATATTCTTTCTGCTGCTGTGTCCTCAGGAGAGACAGGCTTCCTCCCTTTTGGTACCATGTCTGATGCTGGGCTATTTTTAGCAATGTATTGGAGGTTTATTTGACCCCACTGCATATACTGTTCCTTTAGATTTTGTGCCACAGAAACCATAGTTTAACAAATTTTCCTTCTTTTGTTCTTTGTTGGAAAAGCAAATAGTGAGAAAATTTTTAGATTCTTGTGGTGGGCTAAATCTACTAACTACTGCTGGAAAATATTCAGATCAGGTGTTTAGTCTGAAGTAAGGAAGGAAGAGTCTGGTCTTTGAAATGCAGTTTGCAATGTCCAGCAAAGCTCCAGTGTGTTCATCATCTGCAAGTCATCCTGGTCCTTTGCTGCTGAATAATAAAGCAGCTCCTTTGAAGAACACTGGGATGTCTCTAAACAGCAGCAGAACTAGTCTTGCAATGTTTACATATGCAGAATCCATAGAGCTCCATCAGTCACCAGTAATGGGCTCATTTTCCCAATTTCAGAAGAGAATAATTTGATTCTCTTATGAGTTATACAGATTTTTACAGTCACAGCAGATCATTGTGACAGAGTAATCTGCTTCTTGCATACTACACAGAATCAGAATTTCCCCCTTTCAATTACTGCTATAAGTCCATAATGCATATGCTTTAGTTTGGTGTTGCTGTTTTTGTTGTTGTTGTTTGTTTCTTTGTTTTGTTTGTTTGTGGGGGTTTTTTTGATTTTGTTGGATTTTTTGTTGGTTTGGTTTTTTGCTTGTTTTTTGGTTTTTTTTTTAAGAGGGGAAAAAAGTGCATTTGCTTAAAGAGGTAATAATTTCATTTGCTGTGTAATTTTGTCTGGTCATTACTGTAGTCCTGTTATGTGATATATTTCTGATGTTTGTTTCTTTTGCAGAATCAAACCAGGCTACTCTATGATCAGTTAACTGAGAAAAAAGCTGCTTTGCAACAATGCTTGAATGAGCTACGTGGACATAATGTTTCTGAACAGCTTCAGGTAATTTTATTTGAAGGAAATGAGAGTTTTTACAGCATTAGCTATTATTTCCAGTTTTCTGCAATCTGTGAAGTTTCATACTTTCTCAAGTTTGAGTCTAACTTAGGTTTTTAAAATGGGGAGAGAGTTCAGTATTTGCCATATTCACTACCACCCCTCTTCCTTTTTTTTTTTTTTAACTGCAGCCCAGTCCATACTCAGACCTAATTCCAGACATTTTAGTGCTGGAGTGGAGGAACCAGTCTCTCCATAACCTCCCAGAGCAGATACACCCCATACTATGGCAGAGAAGAAAAACAGCCACTCATGTTATGCCTTTTCTTATGCCAAACTACCTTTTCTTTTTGGAAATAGGACTCTGGAATTTCTGTTTTCTCATGCAGAATTTATGAGCACTTTATCCTATGGAATTTGACCAGTTAAGCTATTTTCTTTGACCTTAATTGGGATTAGCAGAAAACTAAAAATCAACAGACTGCATATCCTCCCCAGGATGGTCATTGGCCATTTACCTACTTAGTACCAAAGTGAGGAGGGTGTTCTGAAGCTTTTTTGTTACAGGCTTGTAACCTTGCTTAGAGGCATAATTTTCTGCCAGACTGAGAGCTGTGCTGCCTGCTGAATTCCCTAGCAAGGACTGGGTATATTCTGTCATTCTCTTGGAAAAGGAATGCCAGAAGTACATAGCTTTCCTTCCTTCAGAGGGATCCTGTCTCAATCCTTGAGTATTTCTGATTCATAAGAAAAAACTGTGTTTTCTGAGTCCATGATTCCTTTTAATGGCTGCTCTTGAATTAGTAAATGGAAAGGCATGTTGAATGTTGTCCTGAGACACAAGACCTGAATTCCCTTCTTGGCTGTGCTGTGTGAACAAAGTAAGTTGTGCCATGAACTGTTTTGTCCATTTGTCCATTAGAAGCTCACTGGATTTTCTGAAGCACAGGAGAGATCCAGCCACTGGATCCACTGCACCACCAGAGATAATGCAAAGTTTAATGGAATGGAACTCTTCCTAATGGCTTATTTTGTCCTTCATTCAGAAAATTGATACCTGTGCTGTGGAGCTGCAAAACTTTGAAAACCAAGTAGCAAAATTGAGAGGCCATGGAGAAAGATTGCAATTACCTATCACCTTAATCCAGGAAGCTTATAAATTAGAGGTAGGAGCACAGTACAATATCTGATTACTCAGAAAGATTTGATTCTTCCAAGCCATACATTTGTAGCATCAAAAGGCTGATGGTTATTTTGTATCCTGTGGGTTTATGGGATTCATTTCTGTCTTTCATGAATCACTACACTGTGTTTGCATTGTAGGATGTTCTGGATGACATGTGGGGGATTCTGAAAGCAAAGTATGTGGAGCTGAACTCCCCTTCCATCAGTGAAAGCCAGTATGAGGACTTGCTTCGTGGGTTTGCAGAGCTGGTAGCTATTGGAAGAGAGAAGATGGCACAAGATCCAAAGCAACTAACAAAAAGCAGAGCAGCTCTGCAGTCTCATCTGAAAAATCACAAGGTATAAACTGTTTATCACAGCACTGCTCAGGTCAGCATAGCAAGGAGCACAGTTTTCTGTGAGTGGTTTCTCTCCAGTGTAGTGGAGAGTGACTGGCTCATAGCAAGGAGGAGGGGCTGGTGTATGTGCAGAAAACAAAGACAAGTTTTTCAGTAGACCAAACCAGTACCAGTTTTGGTGATAAACTGTGACTTCTGCTTACCTCAGAACACACTGATGTGTAAGGAAAACTCATCTTTCCTACAGTTATCCCAGAGGATCATTGTGTCCTGCCTACCACTTAAGCCTTAGAACTCCTGCTGTGGGAGTGTGATCTCTCTTAAAGAAGAGCAAGCTTTAATTTGGTTTTTTTTCCAGGACTTTTTCCACAACCTCCTGACGCGCATGGCTTACATGGAAGTGTTTTCCAAGAGAGTGAGTCCTTCTGTCCTGCAAAAGAGAGAGGAATTCTGGAGAGAGCTGGTGAATGAAGTCAAATTGCTGGAGCAGAAGGCCTGCCAGTATGGCATACACTTAGAGAGCCTGTTAAAGGTAAGAAGTCAGAAGATACCCAAGAGTAAAAGCTGGAGGGAAGGAGAAAAGTTGCATCTGGGGCAATTCTTGTCCTACCAGTGATTCTTTGGCTAGTAGTTGTCCTTTCCTGTTTCCACTGGACAGCAACAGTCTTTTTATTACTTATTCTATGTATGTCAGTAAACCAACTTTCTTCTTGAAAATCTCTGGAAGTGGACATTTCAACACCTTTAAAATTACCCTTTATGACTTGTTGTTGCAATTTCTGAGTGTCTATACTGACAGAAGAGCCCTCTAAGGCAGAAAAATACCAGCATCTCTTTAAAATAAAACTTGAAAAATTAAACAAATAATCCCAGAACATCCCTAGAGAATAAAAAATTGTGTACACCACCTTAAAATAAGAATCCTTAAAGATACTGGAGAATGTTTAATTAATTAATCTGTGGTAAAATCATGTCTCACTTTGATATTTACATATTATTCACTTACTTTTGTGTTACATTTCATTAAAGCAGGAGCTGGTAATGCTAGAGAAGGCATTAAGGCCTGAGTCTGGTGTATTAAAATGCAGATGGATGTGTGTTAACAATTCAATGTATTTTTTAGGATTGGATGGTATTTGATGAGGAATGCCTAGTTTTCAGTAAGGAGTTAGAAGCACTTGCCTCTACATTGCCTTCTGTCAGTTTGGTTGAAGAAACTGAAGAAAGATTAATGGAAAGGATTGCACTTCTAGAGGTGTGTTTTTGCATTTATGTGTATTTGTCACTGTTTTTCTCTATGGGCCAGTAGAACTGGCAAAAAATATTAGTATATGAGGAGATGATTTGCAGGGCACTGCTTCCTTTGTCTCAGCTGTGTGTGGATACAACCTCAAAACTGACTTTTAAACATAGGAGAAGATTGGGCTGCTAATTTCAGCCAGGGGCTACAAGTTCATTTTGGTGGGAGTGATGATTATAACCACTTTATAACTCAATCTTCAAAGAAAAGTATTTGGGATAAGATGGATGTTGTGCAGGCTCCATGGATCCCAAGGACAGCAAGAGCCTTGGAGTGAACACAGTGCCCCTTCTCTGTAATTCAGAAATTATTTTCATGCCACAGTGTAAAACCTATGGAAAAGGAGAATCAACCTAGTGCTTTCTGAATATCTGAAAATACCAAATATTTGAACCCTTACTGCAACACTGGTTGCAGCTGCATCTCTGATGACAGAGCTGCATCTTTATTGACGACCTCAGCTCCAGCTGGAAATATTTTTTGCATGTTTTATACACATTTAGATAGAAGGATATGAGAGCAGCATTTATGGCTGTTTTATAAAATTAAGAAGAAGAGTTTATAAAAATAAGAAGAAAGGTTTTCCGTAATCTTAGTGATGTGTTTTCAGAGAGAGCTCTGCATTCCCCATAGGTTTGACCTTTCTCAGTCTTCAGAGGACACACTCTGTTAGGATTTTTTGAATTAATAAGTGTTTAATAAAAGCAACTTAATGAGTGTTTAATAAAGAATTAATGAATGTTTAATAAAGAAAAAAAGGACTACAATGATTTCATCTAGCTGACTGCAGGAAAGGCATCACTGGACATTCCCAGGAAATTCTAAACTACAGTAAAGCCTTTGTAATAAATCAACAGTAGATGCTTACAGTCATAGTGGCCCTCTGGTGCTTTTGATACCTGTTGCACTGAGACAGGAGACAAGCAAGGTTTTGCACAGCCATTGATGTGAACTTGCCTGTTTTTCCTTGGCTTTTCAAGTTCTTCATTAGCTCTTCACTTTAAAAAGTCTTTATTTGTCTTTAAAGGCTTCAGAAATAAAGTCATAAAGCTTTAGAAGATGTTTGGTGTGGGGTGAAACTGTAGAGCTTCACAGTTTCAAAAACAGAATAGAATAAAATTTTCCAGGGCTTAATCCCTGTGAGAGAAATACCCCCAGACCTTTGTTTTTTACTTAATGACTTCACTGTCCACTCTTCATTCATCCCTGCCACCATTATTCAATAATTATGCCAGCAGTTTCCTTCAAAACAGCAGTAACTTTTTTTTCTATAAAGGATAGAGCCTGAAGGAGGAGCAATAACTTTCAGGAGCATGGAAAGACAGTAATTTTATGGTGGGAACAGTCATATGTTTAGACAGTGCAGCCAGATCTGATAGTGTTTGTCCATTGCCTGAGGTCTTCAGGTGTCAGAAAAGCTCATCAAATCCTAACACAGTCATTCTGATAATGTATGAAAGTATGTTGAGATTTGTCTTGACCTACCCAGAGGAAACAAACAAACCCAAACAAACCTGCAATAACCTGTGTCCCTTTGCATGTAATGAATTACAGATTCCTATCATTTGGAAAATAAAACACATTACAGAGCAAATGTGAGATTAAGAAGTTAGAACAAGTGATATGTGTTTTTCTAGTTGTGTTTTCTCTCTTTAAAATGTTACTGTTTTGCAAACTTCCCATATTCTGACAGAAAATCAAAAGCAGTGTTGATGAAAAGCATGCCAGGCTGTACCAGATGGTGAAAGAAGGGAAGAAATTACTGACTGCTGTGAGCTGTCCAGAAATAAGAAGCCAGATTGGGAAGCTGGAAGAACAGTGGTTGTCTTTAACCAAAAAAGTTGGCCATGAACTACACCGACTTCAAACATTACTGAAACTCTTGGTCAGGTGGGTATAACACCAAAAAACAACTTGAAGTATCAGCTAGACATTAGCTTGTGATTTTTTTATAGATGACAGCTGAAGCCATGCTTCTGCAGGGTTATGCAGCAGCAGTGGTGCCAGAGTAGCACGTGCCTTCTCACAGGCAAGACAGCCTGGAGGGTGAGGAATGCATCCCAGCCTCAGCTAAATATGAGTTTCTGTGTTTTGTTTCCTCCTGTAGCTACAACAGAGACTCAGAGGAATTGATGAAATGGTTGGATTCTGCTCAGCAGAGAATGAATTTTTGGAAGGAGCAGTCTCTCAACGTGTCACAAGATCTTGCCACCATCAGAGACAACATCAGCAGCTTGTTTGTAAGTTATTTCTGCTGCCAGGTTTAGATAAGACATGGTGAATTCTGATGAAAATGACCATTTTGAGAGATTTTTTGTGTTTGCCATGACCATGAGCCACTCACATAATACAGCACTGAATGTCTGTGTGCCCTAAAGGCACTTAACAACTGAACCTGGAGTGTGGGCTCAGGGTACAGGGGTGAAGGTGGTCAGCCAAAGTCAGGAAAGAGGAACGTGCTGAATTGCATTTCGTGGCTTTCCCTGCTCCCCTTGGATGGCCTAGCCAGAAGGCTCAGCCCCAGTGTGAGGCCAGACAGAAGGACAGTGCACAGAGGGAAAGCAAAGCATCATAAAGGACTGGCAGATGTGAGCTGGCCAGGGATCTGAGGACTGGGATTGCTCCCTGGACCTCTGTATGAAGTGAGGATCAGGATATTCCCAGTCTCTGTGGGAGCAAAAGGTGGCATTCAGCACTGTATATCAAGGTGGGCAAAAAAAAACTTTATCTGCCAGTACATGTTGAGCTTACGTTTTCTGAACTTTACCATCTTGATAAAATCTGTTTGAATGTTGAAGCATTTTCATCCTCTGAAAACATGGCATGTCTTCATTTCAATAGATATGTAAATATTTACCCTCTCTGAAATTTCTCCTGTGCACCTCAGACATTTTCTAAGGAAGTTGATGAAAAATCTTCCCTGAAGTCATCAGTGGTGAGCACTGCCAGCCAGCTCCTCCACGTGAAGCAAGCTGATACTGCAGCACTTAGGTCATCTTTGGCAAAGTTTGAGCAAAAATGGGGAGAACTGATCACACAGCTCCCAGCCATCCAAGAAAAGCTTCACCAGGTGAGTGAGAAACTCTGCTGCCATGTCTCAGTTCAAGCTAAATGATTATGTTAAAATGTTGCTGCTGGGATTCAGTTGCCTTTTTCCAAAACAGCTGTGCCATGCTTTCAGAATAACCCCAATATTGTACTGTAGGTTAAATATTGTTGTGTTCTCCCTGGGCTATTTTACATATATTTATTATCTTGGCAGTTTTGCTTGAAAGTCTGTTACAACTAGAAAGAATTTTATTTCAGATTCATGAATTCTAGAACTGAAGTAATTTGCCCCTCTGGAGCACAGAGCTCACTTTCAAGTTCATGCCCCAGTAATGCGATTATAGTGCCTGAGCCTTTCTAAAAATAGAAATGTCATTTTCCTTGGTATTTCTAACAAGCAGAGGGTAGAGGATTCATTATATGCTTTGCCTCAGCTTCAGATGGAAAAGCTTTCATCACGGGAAGCTATTGCTGAACTAATGACCTGGCTGGACCATGTGGAACAACAGCAGGAATGTGAGGAGCCAGTAAATTCACAACACAGCGCTGCCCAAGCCAAGAGCCTCCTTCAGAAGTGCAAGGTAAATGGGAAACTGTAAGTCCAGGCCTGCTGTAAAAAGGATGGAAGCAGCCTACAGGCACTGTCATATCCTTTCCCTTGCCCTTGAGAGGGTTTCTCAGTTTGAAATGTGTCATAACATCCTCCTTTATAAAACTTCATGCTTCCATGACACACAAACCACTGCCTGTTCTGCAATACAGCTACTGCCTGCTGGGCTGTAATCTCCTTTTCTCTTGCTGTCCCCATCTGTCTCATTTGTTCTCTCTCTTGCATTTAGATTATAAAACGTGATGAGCAGGAAAGCTTTGCTTCCTTAGGAAGACAGACTCTGTGTTTGTGCTGTGTTCTAGTCTGTCTTTTTCACAAGAAATACCTCCTAACGGAGCTCCATAACCAGAATCCATTTAACTAGAGAGCGGGGGCTTTGAATATTCTGTGTCATGAACAGAAATGACCTGCTAGGAAAGAGGGACAAGATGAACACCCCTGCAGACAGAGAGGGAGGCTGCAGCAGACTCTTGGTGCTGTTCAGATTTCAGAGCCCCAGTGGCAGAGGCTGATTGTTCCAGCCACAGGAAGGGTTCAGGCTGTGTACTTCCAGAGATGCCAGGGAGCCCAGCCTCAGGGTATGAATCCCCACAGAGCCATGTTTTGCTCTGCCCCTGGCTCACACAGGCTGACAGCTCTCAGGCACTTTGGTGCTGCGCATAAGGCAAGTTCCAATGCAAACACTTCTTTCCAAGTGCCTTGGTATAGCTCATATATAACATTTTGGTCTGTCTCAGTTGGATTTGGCAGCTGGGACATGTAGGTGAGGTGCTGTTTTTAACACTTTGGATATTTAGAGGTGAGTTTGTAGGTGTATCTTTTGCACTTGTCAGCAAGGTGGGGTTGTGTGTGCTGAGAAGAAAGCTGGGATGAGGGTCACAAATTACTAAAGGGAAATAGCTATGGCTTCAGTACCTCAATTGTGGTATTTCCAGGTGACTTTTTTCTGTGTACTACTAGATAAATAAGGAGATCTTTCCTACTCTCTTCTCCTAAGACACTCTGAAATAAAAAAACATTTCCTTATGTCTTCACTTTGCATGTCGTTTCTTACTCATCTCTCTGGGCAAGAGATGCTGGTGCTAGAGGACACTTTTCCTCCCAGATATTCTGATATTCTGTTCTGATACCTGATATTTTGTTAAAAGAAGTAGAAGCTCTTGCTGCATTTGCCTGAGAGTTGCAGGAGCGTGGGAAAGCCTTGGTATTAATCTGGGCCCATGGCAGTGTGATGGTTTTGTCCAGTGGATTAAGAAAAGGGTGTGGTACCCCTGGATTTTATTCCCTGCTGCATCACTAGCCTGTTTTTACCTTGAACTACCCACACAATGATAGAGATTTTCTGCAGAAATTTCAGTAGATGGAAACAGCTACACAAATACAGAATGGTAAAATGTAAGAATTATTCCTTATTATATTTTAGGTCATGGTTCAAACAAAGCTGTCAATGTCCCACAGCCACACCTTGAAGCATCATCAGAACCAATCAGATTAAAGCTACAAAACTGATGGGTTTACATTTTTGTTCTTTCTCCTTTTTCCCCCTGCAGGAATACATGATGGAAATGAACTTTAAGCAGTGGATGGTAGATTTTGTTAACCAGTCCCTGCTGCAGATGAGCACCTGTGACGTGGAGAGCAAGCGCTACGAAAGGACAGAGTTTGCTGAGTGCCTGGGCGAGATGAACCTGCGCTGGCACAGGCTGCAGGCATCCCTCAACAGAAAGGTTGGATTGAGTTCCCATGCCTTTCTCTCCTGTAACTCTGATCTTCTTGCCTGTGCCACTGCTCTGTATTAGGGATATATTAAGCTACCATCAGTTTTCCTGTTGTAGCAGTTGGATTTGTGAAAACAGTGATTATGAAGTAGGTGGTGTTGCCAGCCACGTTCAGATGGGGACATATGAGACTCCTGGACAAGGCACAGCAGGGATCAGTTCCCAGCCCTGCTCCAGCCCTCCTGGGTCACTGGAAATGGGCTACTCTGTGTCAGGGTCCTCCTCCTGCAGTACTTCAATATGCTTTCCCAGTGGAGTGCTTTGAAGGTCAGCAGCTGATAGAGTTAATCTACATGCAGAATTTTCCTATCAGCATATACTCTTGTTTCTCTGGAGAAAATCTGTTTCAGGCAGTGCCTCAGAATTATTCTATTCTAGTGAGGCTAGAATAGAATAATCCATGCATCCAGAATTAGATGCTGCTGCTTATATGCCCCAATGCCCAGAAAAGCTGCTGTCACTCACAATATGAAAAAGACATGAGGAAGCTTAAAATCCCAAAAGGCAACCATGAGGCTGCTGGAATGAATCCCTCTACCAACACATTCCTCTTTCATCTCTGTCTCTCAATGTATATACCTTTGGGAGAAGCTGCCCTCTGTGAATCCAGATACAGACTGCTCGTCAGGTGGAAAACTCCCAATATTTTTTAGTTCAGAAGGTCTTCCAGAAACATTTTCAAGTGGAAATTTCATTTCCTGCATGACTGAAAATTTCCATAATGAAGTTTCAGTTTTCTTGGGGAAAAAGTTATCTTCTCTAACCATTTTCATGAAATTGGATTCTAGGATTTAATGGATCCACAGGGCCAAGATTGAAGATAGGAGACTTGAGGTTCCCTTTCATTATTAGTAGCCTTGTTGGTGAATTTTAGTGAGAATAAGATTTTCAGACTCCATGTGAATCTGTCCACATAGCCCAGTGTCCCCCAACTTGTCAGGTCTCCCAGCTCCAGAACACACACTGCCTTGTTTCTTCCCAAAGAAAAGGTCAGATCCTAAAAAGCCTGCAAAACTTTCGGTTTTCCTTTCAAATTTTTTTCTCTAAATACTATCTTCAATGCAGATTTTGTAATCTCAAATTTTGCCATGGAAAGCAAAGCCCTGTTTCTGCCCACCCATAGTTTTAAGTAAGTTAAGTAAGTTTTATGTAAGTAAACATAGGTTTAAGTAAGTTAAAACAGTTCTGTAACTTTCAGATACAAGACCTGGAACACATTTTGGAGGATATTACTGAGAATGAGAACAAAGCCCAGACTCTGCACAACTGGCTGGAAGCTCAGAGTGATCGACTGAGATCCTTGCAGACCCCAGCGAGTCTGATCTCTGCACAGAACACCTTAGATGATTGCAAGGTAAAGCATGACATCAGTGAAATTATTGCAAAAACCCTATTTAGCACACTTTGCTGAACCCAGACTTAGGAACTGCACAGATTTCAACAGAAAGAAATGTAAAGGTAGTTGCCATTTCCCAGAAGAATTCTACAATTTCATTTTAATTAAAGCATGCTGCATGCAGGTGATAAAGAGCCAGAGCCACTTTTAATGTGAGTGGCTATTCTCTGGTTTTTTCCACCAATTGAAGATTCATCTGCTGTTGCTTCATGATATTTGGAGTGTTGTGCAGCAATATTGTTGTGCAGCAGTACTGTATTCTGAGATACTTCCAGGAGAAGTAGTTCTCAGTTCAGTACAGCCATGGCAGAAGTTATCAATTCCATTATTTTGAAGAGCTCTGTGATGGAAGTGTCATGGAAACTACTCAGTCCCATTTGGAGGGATAGCAACCCCCTCTACTACTGCCCTAGATTGTAGTGTAGTCTGTCTGCAGCAGTCTCAAGAATCTGGGTGTCCTTTGTTATGTTTTTCTAGGCATCCGATCCCTCAAAATTAATACAGGTGGCAGCCAGCTAATAATTGGTTCCTATTACTCTGACAGTCTGCTGTTTTCATTCAGTACAGTGTTCCCTCTCTATTTTTTAACATGGAATATTTCTTCTTTCATTGCCATGGTTACATCTCTCGTGTAGTAGGCTACTTTTATTGTCTGGAGTGCTCTGTTGCACTCTGAGTTACTTGTGTCTCTGAAATGTGTGGAGGGGCCAGAGTGGAAGAAAGGCAGAAGGGTAGCTTGGACTAAACACTCATCTGCTCACAGCAACACACAGTGCTAGGATACAGGTGGCTAAAATGTTCCATTAAAATTAATTTGGCCAATAAAAATGAGGTCCAAATTTGAAAATGTTTTGGGGATGGTCAGTGAGAGGTGAAAAAAGGTCATGGCTTTAAGTGTAGCATTGTAGGAAAATGTTATGGCTCATTGTGGGTATGGATATTTCCTCATGTTGTGAAGAACTCCCTGCTGAGCTTTCCCCAGCATGTCAAGACTGTCTTACAATCTTACTGGTTGTGCTGGGGAGGGAGTTATTCTCCCCAGTATTTCCATTCATTGGAGATTGTTCTCATTTGATTTCAGTGGAGTTGATTTCACTGGAATCTCTCACATGGGAGTCACTCTGAGTAAAGAGACAAACTGAAAATAACTTTCTAGAAGTTGTTAGAATGTCAGGGACTCACCCATTGCAAAACCAGTTCCTATTTTACCTTTGCATGACTGAAGAATTACACAAAATTGGTTTTAAAGAAGGAATGTTTATCTAAGCTCCTCACACAGAAGTTTTTTTCTATGGTCTCATTAAAAGATCTTACTTGTCTTCTCTTTTTTTTTTTTTCTCCATTATTTAGGAGCTAGAAAATCAACTAATGGCTAAATCCAAAACTCTTGATGAGCTCAAACAGAGTCTGGCTTCGAATGGTAGTGCAGAACAAACCCCAGAAGCTCATTCTCTGAGGATAGCTGAGCTGTGTGAAATGAAGGACAGCATTGTAAACCAGGTAAAAGCCTTGCTTGTGTTCAGGTTCCCTCCCTGTTCTGACCACCAGTGTTATTAATCTTCTTCATGGGATGGCAGGAGCTGGTAAAAAACAAATGCAAAGTATTCTTTACTCTTTACCTTCCTAAGAACTTCATTTTAAGTCTTTACTGCAAGGTAATTAATGCATTTCTGAAGTTGGGAGAGAAGAATTAGTCTGACCTTGAGGCAGTTTGGGTACAAAGGGAGGAGAAACAGATCCCCATCTGCAGTTTAAGAAAATAAAGAAATAGTACTGCTGTTTTTCTGTCAAGCTGAAAATGGAAACCCTAAACTCTCTTACTTGATCTCCTTCTCTTTCATACCCTGCCCTTTTTCCCCTGTAGTGCACCTGGTGGAAGCTGCCTGCTCTGGCCCTGTTCTCACTGCAGCTTTTCCACCTCCCACTTGCTCTTTCATCCACACTCCAGGGTGGCTTTTGCCATCCTCAAATCCTGTGTAGTTTCCAGTTGCTTCAAGGAGAGTCTGGCAGATTGGTTTCCCATGCAAAGTGACTCCCCAGCAGTTTGTATTTATAGTCATAATATCTTTATAACTGGAGCTGATTTTTTTTTTGTGTTTATGTAATTGATAGGTGCAGGAGAGATAATAATGAGTGCATTTATAGATTTAAATTTGTGATAATAAATAACCATGTACTGTAGAGAACTATACATGATGGAGTGATTGTGTTTCTAGTTAAGATTGCTTTGCACTTTTTACTATAAATTCCTTGCCTTTTTTCCTCAGAACTTTGTGAAACCTGAACCCTTTGGCTTGAACACTTCCAGAGGAGGTGTTGATCCAGTATTGATCTGCTGCTTCTTGGTTTAGGTTTCAGCAGAAAGGATGGGATTGTTTCTTACCAAGAAAGCAGGGAAATTTATGTCTATTTACATGATGAAAGTTTTTCCTTCTGATGCATAGCTGGGGATAGAAATTGGCAGGATTGACAGCCTGGTGCTTTTTTTCTTCTTACAGTCACCATGGGTCATGTTAATTTTAGGAATTTTATGACTTAACCAGGGAACTTGCAAACTACAGGATGTTCTTGGAGCTGAGCTGTCTGTGTGTGCAGTGAAACAGCAAGTGCAGGTTCCTTCCCACGGGTGACTGCTCACATCAGAGCCAGGCAAAGATTTCTAATACAGGGCTAAGGAGATGTAATTCCTTGATTAAATTGTCTGTAGGTTGAGCTCAAGCCTGTGAGTCTGTGGCCCAGAGACATTTCCTGGGAACAATGTCTTTCCATCTTCCTTGTGTGGGCAGTAATTAGCCACAGGCTACAAAAAGCAATTAGAGATTCCTCCCACCTGTACCATGATTCAAAAGAGAATAGGGATGATTAATCCACCAGCCTGTGTGTGCCTGAAAGTAGGATACTAGGATAAAATGATCTCTGCAGTCTATTTAGGGTGAACTGTGGTGTGGAAATCTTTTCATCTTCCATTGTGTGGCTGCATAGTCAGAACTGAAATCTGGCATCTGGCTTTTGTCAGGTCTCATGGAGACATGGTTGTTTGTCTGCCTGCTTTCCATGTTTTTCTCCAAGCATGACTGAAAATAGGTACTGAACTAGATGAATGTTTTGTCTAACCCAGGATATGCCTTATCTACTGCCCTGAAACAGAAGGATAAAAATGATTGAAGGAGGACTCTGCTTTTGTGTTTGCAGTGTCTATCTAGGAGTCTGTGGCAAATGGAAGCCATGCCTGCTCCATATAGATTAGACAACTGTAATAATGAAAGAGACAGAAAATAAAGGGGATATCCATCATTGAATTTTGTATGAAAATCCTGAAGTTGCTAACCTGGGATGCAGGTGGGCCTGCATTATTAGAGCACAATGGCATAAGAGGGATGACAGCTCTCAGTGTATTGCAGTAGTGTCTTCTTCCATACAAACCAATTTCTGTTCAAATTGTCCTTGAGAGGAAACTTGATCTCTGGATCAAACTATCTGCTTCCTGAGAAGATTAAGGCTCTCAACGTCCTCCCACTTCAGGTTGATTTTGGCAGGAAGGAATAAGCAGTTCATCATTTCAGTCCTTCCTGGGGTGTTCTGGAGTTGTGGCTGACACAACAGTGCTACCTTGAACTCCAGTGAAATTTTAATTTACAGCAAATTCTTATACTTCACTCTAGATATGGTTTACTGCTTTGTTTGAAGCCTGTACAATTCTTTACTAAGTAGGAAAATACTCCAACTTAGCAAATTCTTGTGGATTGTCATGGACTGAGCACTGAGTTTAGATTTTTAAGTCAATTTCAAGGTGGTTTATATGTCAGGACTACCCAAGAAATATTAACAAAAATGGTTTGTCTGCAGGTTGCACAGCTAAAGGCCTCAATGGAGTCAATACTGGAGCAGTGGAGAGCATATGATGAAATTTATGCAGAAGTCAGCTTGATGACAACAAGATATTTGTACTGCATAGACCAATGCAAACCTTCTGGGGAAGAAGCTTCATTGGAAGCTTTGAAAAAACAGGTCAAAACTCTCCAGGTAAAATTGTCTTATTTCTGTACTTCCTTCTGTGCCTTTAGGCAAACAAACTCCACTGAAAAAAAGACAGAAAAATTTACCTGAGCAACATTTTCTTTCTTATAATGACACTGAAGTTAGTGGAATATTACTAATTATTTTTTTACCTCCAGAGGCACTAAAGAGTACTTTTAGACTTCTTGGTTTTTGTAGTGCATAAGTTCAACTTGAGTGCAATTTAGGTTCAAGAAGAAAGCCCACCAAGTCCTCGTGCTTGTTTCAATGCTGAGCCTGGCATTTCTGTTTGCTCCAGCAAGCAACCAGTCAACTATTCTGTCATCCTCCAGAGAGCTGCACTTTCCTGCACAGCCTCTGAATGAGTCAAAATGCCAGACATAAATGCTCTGGATCATCCTGCTGCTCTGCTTGGCTGTTACAGAGTCCAGGTGGAGCATCTGGAGTAGGCAGTCAGGCTGGCCCTGGCTCTGAGCATTTCACAGCTCTGGCTAAAATCCCCTTACCTGGCTTTCAGTGGGTGTTGAAAGGCTGTGCAAGATCTCCCTGTTGCCTGTAAAGAAGGCCTGATTTGGGGTTTTTTTGAGTTGTGTCAGAAGTGGTGCAGGACAGACTGAGGCTGTGAATGCTGGGTCTGGGACTCCTGGCAGTAAACCCTGCACAAGTGCTTTCCACCCTCACCTGAGTTCATGTAACAAATGGAAGGAACTGGGCACCTTCTCACCTCCTTCCTTCAATCACTCTGTTTACTTTTGACCTGGAGCAGCTCACAGATATGCTGCAATTGCCTAAAATAAGAGGGGTAATATGCAGCTGAGGACAGGAAGTGTCAAGCCAACTTCACTGCCAGTAAAAACAGTGGCTTAAAATAAAAGCATTTTTGGTTTCTAGCAAATTCATTTATTCAGTTCAAGGGTGTGGGTTTGCAAAATGAGCTTTTTCTTTACAGCCAATAAATTATCTCAGTTTAAAATAGGTCTCCTGAATATATTTTTTTTTTAAATTTGGACCATTTCACCTCTCAGCTTCCTAATTTTTAGGAACAGGTGTTACATTTTCTGCAAACATTTTAATCTCCACTGCAAACGTATGGCATTATTGCTGCCCTATCCCTACCAATCTATAGGGGAAGTTACACTTAGGTTGTTTATCCCCACAATTAATTGCAATAATCCATTCTGCAGGCTCTTCAAGATGAATCAGAGAACAGTGAAGAAAGCTGGGCCAAGCTCCAGGCTGCTGCCAGTAACCTGAAGAAGAGCTGCTCCCCCTCCTTTGCAGAGATTATTGACCAGAAGTGCACAGAGGCACACACTAGGTAAGCTGCAAAATCAGACCCCAGTTATTACTATTTTAAAAAACCCAAGTTGCTGAGGCAAGACTCAAACATCTGTCAGATTTTAAAATCTATACTAATGCACCTCACCTAAGGGCACCTGTGTGAGGAGGAGAATAATAGAATCATGGAATGGTTTGGGTTGGAAGCGACCTTAAAGATCATCCAGTTCCAAATCCCCTGCCATGGGCTGGGACACCTTCCACCAGCCCAGGTTTCCCCAAGCCCCATCCATCTTTGAACACTTCCAGGGGTGGGGAACTGGTACCTTTTAGCTGGATACCTTTTGTGTGATGAGTCCCACAGCACAAATTGTGGCTTTCAGGAGCGTGGGTGTGGATGCAAAGCAACTCCCACAGGAATTCTATGGCAAATCATACTCTGCAGGAGAACCTACTAGGAAAACACTCCTAATCTTCTGGTATTTTGGCAGGTGGAACTCGGTAAATGAAGACATGGCAGATCAGCTGCGGGCAGCACAGGCAGCTCTGCAGCTCTGGGAGCCCTTTGCTGCTTTGTGCACTGAGACAGCAGCCAAGTTAGAGCAGTACAGCCAGCAGTGTGCTCAGCTCTTGGATGCTCACGGGCCTGAGGAGAGCACGATACAAACCCTGGAGCAGAGGGTACAGGAGATGAAGGTACATTAACATTAATGAGTTTCTGCCACCCCATACAAACCAAGACTTATTTTTGAGAAACAAGTCAAAAGAGCACAACCAATCCAGTCAGTGGAAAAGATAAAATCTGTGGGTTTCCTCCAGGGACAGGCACCTTTCTATTTCCTTTAAATGCTCTGATCAGATTCTGAGGCCAAACCAGAGTTAGTGTATGATGAGAAGAGAGCAGAAGGGAGTCATATTCCATCTCTGCCCCTTTCTGCTCTATACAAAAGATAAGAATTGCTGGAAGGAATTACTGAAAGAATTATTTACTTTATGGGCATTGCTTGGGAGGAGGGATAGTATCTACTAAAACAATATCTGGAGGGGAAAAAAGCAGTTTTCCAGAGCACAGGACCATCCTGAGGTCTTCCACAGCGTTTAAATTGTTTTTAATTGGGTTTGGTACTGTGTTTTGGTCTGATCTGATGAGTTCACAGATTCCTGAGCTCATTAGATTATTCTAAATGCTTCTGACTTTAGGCAAATGAGATCTCATGCTGAGACCACACAGTACCTTGGACTCCATCAGGCAGCAAAGCTGTCATTAGGTTCTGACATTTTTGGTTTCTTCAGACTGCAATAAAGGAATATAATAATCCTTATGTCAGGACAGAGTAATGATTCATCATGCTTTATGGATCTCTAGCCACAAATTGGAAGAAATACAGAATATATTCCATTTTGCATGTGTCCTAATAAGAAACTTTACATTACAGAAAGAGATAAACTCATGTATATCTTTCTTTGTCAGAAAAAACTGACAGCAGCAAAGCCTAGACCCAAACATTTTTACTTTCTACTGATCTACTGAAGCCTGTGACAGAAATTCACCAATATGTCAGCAAAAAAGAATTGCATCTTCTGGAAATTCTTGGGAACAACGTAACACCTACTAAGCAAGGCATGGCCACCTGAATGGCATTAGCACTGTAGATCCTGTCCTGGTGTGTGGGGGTAGAGCACATGGAATTTGTGGGTTTTTTAAAGTGGTGAGTTAAAAGAATGGGGATCAGTGAAATGGAATATGAGTTATGTGTATTTGAATATACATATACATAACAAAATTGTATTTTAATCCCTCTAATCTTTTCCTCTCTATATATTAGGAAAGATTATGGTTTTATGGATTTTTTGTCACCACAAAAAATAAAAATAAAGTCCTATATAGAGAATAAGAAATCAAAATGGGTTATTTATTAAATGGCTGGAGTGATATTTTATAACATGGTCCTTTCAGACAAAGGGGCCAGGAAGCAAGAGCCATTTTGCATTTTAGGGAAACGTGTGTGCTCTTTGCTCTTGATCAGTAGACTTTGCTCATTATTCTCAGAAAAGACAATGAATAGTGGCAAATTTCAGGGGGTTTCATGGCTAAAAGTAAATTTCACTTGCCAAAAGGAAGAAAAAAGTCAAGTATATTGAATGAATCTAAAATTACTCCCTTTCTTCTTGTATTGCCTTTAGAGTATAATTTTACAGCATCTTTCTTAGTAAAAGGGAACAAATAAAACAAAACCCATAGTCCTCAGTCACTTAGGGATCCCAAGTACTGGTATGTTTGTAACTAAATAGCATTTCTTACCTGCAGCATGGGCCAGTTCCTCCATCTGCCAGTGTACACACATCTTATAGAGAGGGATATTCTGATTTCCCTCCCTGATTTCCTCTGGAGCAGCAGCAGTATCCTGCTGCCTGAGTCACTGGTGTTCCACTGAACTTTGAACTGTGCCTTTCCCAGCACTGCACTCAATGGATGCAATTCCCATTATCCTCCAAGTAAAAGACTGAAGCTTTCACCATAGCTGAGTTTGGCTCCCAGATGGGCTCAACAAAAAGAGTTTAGTTACAGCTACAAAAGACACCAAATGAAAGTGGCCCATGAATGATGATCTGATTGATTTAATGACTTTTTTTTCCCTTTCCCCTTCTCTCATCAGAATTTACAGCACGGCCTTCAGAACATCGCAGGATGCCGAACCCAGATTTATTTGCAGGCTGACAGGATAAAACAGCAGGCTGGGACAGCTGCTGAAGCCATTCTGATGGAGAAGCTGCAGCCATTCCAGAGAGCAACCTATTTGGAAAAGATGTTGCAGAGGAAGTTGGATGAACTTCAGGTATTTTTTTTTTTAATATTACACTAGCTGTCAGTGTGGGATAACTTCTTCACTAGAGAGCCCTGTGTGAGCCACGTTCCTCATTAGAGCACTGTAGTTCTTGAATTGAAATTTCAATAAAATAAAACTCAACAGGATGATCAACCATATAGAGAAATAATACATGAAGCCTGGAAGTGGGCCTATTATCCCCAGGACCCTCAGATGTTTAAAGATTAGGAAATGTATCTTTATTTTTTGAACATTGAAGTAAGTTGTAAACTTTCTCAGCTCTCTTGGAAAAAACCTATGGGTTTCAGTTTTCCTTGAGAAGAGTGCATGTAGTGAACCTAAAACCAAACAGAAAACTCTGGCCATTTGATGTAATTCTGAGGACCCCATTCACATTCCTGTTTAGGCAAAGTGGGGAGAGACCTGGATCCAGGAACTCTGCTCACAGGAGTGGAGGATTGACTTCTCCTCTGCTGAGAAAGATTCCAAGAAAATGTACTGCTGGACATTTAGTGATGTAAAATGAGTCTGTTCCTATGGAAAAAGTCTGGTTTCAATGAGTTGTCCTATTTTAAAGTAAACCCAAATTCATCAAGAATTTTGAAGCCAGCTCTATTTATGACTCCATCTCCAGCACAGTTCATGGCTGGAAGCCAGAAATCTTTGTGAAGGTAACAGGTTCTCAATATTCCCTGTGAAATTCTTGCTGCATGAAAAAATGCATTTCTGGGTTGTCATTTTCTCTGGTGTAACCCTGTAGTACTACCACAGCAATCTCTCTCCACACACCAGTTTTTGCCATTCATCCCTTATAAAACTGTTGTTGTGTAAGTGCTCTCAGAGATGGTGGAGTTTAATTCTGGAAAGAAAGAAAAAGACATTGCAGTGTTGTTCTGCTAAAGGAAAGTTGAATTCCAGCCCTGCTGATTTCTCCACAGAGCTCATGTTGTGCAGGAACATGGGAGCAGGCTTTGTGCTTTCCTCAAAGAAGCTCATTTTCACCAGTCCCCCCCCCTCTGATAAGCTGAGTTTTGACCTTCCAATTTCACAATAAGTTAAATAGCACAAAGCTATGAAAGGTATCACAGAAACCCCTATTCCTTTCACACAGTTACAGTTGTCAAAAAATTTTGAGATTCTGTTTCTTGCTCTCAGCTTTAGGTTAAATTTTCCTATTATCCTATTAAAATATGGAAAAAAATCAATAGAGAGTTATAAATACATTAGAATTTAGGTTTAGTATCTGTTTGTTTTCCTGATAATGCTGCTTATTGCTCCTTTTTGCATACTGAGTACGTGTATTAAGTAGTAATGTAAATTTTCAATCTTCATCCCAGTTCAATCTTTTACAACTGGAGGATTTCAACAACTGCCTTGAAACGCTGGAGGGTCGTGTCAAGAATTGCACAGACACCTTTGACAGCCTCTGTCTAGAGAAAGGAGACAATTCAGAATTGCTCATGGTATGTTTGCATTGCCAAATACAAAAGGATACCACTCAACTCTTGCTCAGCATCTTTAAGATGCTCTCTGTGTCCTAGATGTCACAGTTCGCATCAGAGTAATTCAGCCAAAACACAAAAAAGCAGTGATTAAAGTTTAAAAGCTCTAGATCTGCATTGCAGGCCAAACACCTGCATGGAAGGGAGGGAAATCACCTGGATTTGGGGTTGATGGGAGATCTTTTTCCCCAGGTTTGCTCTGGAGCTTTCTCTCAATGTAGAGTATAAAGTAAATCTGGAAGTATCAGGTCTTGAGTCTGTTCAATACTGTTGGAAAAGTGAGCCTTGTGTAAAAGAATTACAGCTTTTTTGTTGTCATTTTTTGGAATATTTTTTGGCATTAACTCAGGACTGTTGGGGTTTTTCAAGTTAGTGTTTTGGAGAATAAGCTTCTATACTTCTTGGACATGGAAGAAAGGCAGTACTTTTTTGCAATAATTTATTTTTTCTTTACTTCCAGAATCAGACACTGGAGCTTGCTGCACTTTCTCCAAGCATAGAGAGTTTGAATGAAGCAAGCATAAAGCTGCCACTCAGTGACTTCACCCAGAAGAAAATGCAGAGCCTGACTCGGCAGTGGAGTCAGAAAACAGCAGCTGCTCTGGAATGTTGCAGGTCTGAAATGCAAACCAAAAAAACATCACTACTAACAATTCCCTCTTCTGTGAGGAAAATGAACTGAAGTTAAAGGATGGGAAGTCTTGCAATCTATTCTCAGCTTTCTCAGGGGTTTGCCAAGTGGAATTCTGCCCTTTCCGTTTAATTGCTTTTTCAGTCACTATTTATATTCCAAGTCACTTGAAGCAAAAACCTGGATGCTTACAGGGGAAGAAGGGAGCAAAGTGCTAAGTGAAACCCCCACTATGTTAATGTTACTAACCACTATGTTAGACCACCTGTAAAGACACCCAGGAAAACATCCACCAACAAAAGTTTCTGGTTATTTCTTTTGTTTTACAGTATGCTTGAGGGAACCCAAAATGATGAGAAGAAATTCTTTCAGAAATGTGAACAGTGGATGAAATTCCTAGAAAAAATGAAAGAAGCCTTAAAAACAGATATTCCAGGACGGTTTGAAGAACTGCAGGAGCAACAGAGAGTATATGAGGTAAAGCTAACTCTAAAAATGGAAGCAGCATCTTGAATGATGAAGACAGGGGGAAATCACTAGAAAATGCCATGCATTTTGAAATTAGATCTGGGCCAGATTTTGCACAGGATTTCACTCTTGAAATGCCTAGTAGGAGAAAAACTCTGAAACGTGAAAAACCTTTTCCAAAGGGACAGATCCCTTTTTGCAAGGATCAGACCTTTAGGAATGCATCTACAAGTGCTGTGTCGTGTCCTAAATTTCTCCACCACTCAGGTGTACTTGTGTGCTTGTCCCAGAGCACTGGAGTCTGTGGCCACTAACTAGATAGTTTGCTGGAGACCTGGCAGCAATCTTAAGCATTTCTGGAAGAAAAGCATTTAGAATAGTATTTTTGCAGCATATTTCTGGTTTGACCAGTTATTAGATTTCAGTGTAAATCTGGTTTTGCTGGCATTTTCCCAAGCAGTTGCTATTTGTTACAGAGAAACAGTGTATTCATTCAGAGGAGGTGGCACATTGCATGCTAGCAATGGAAAAATATCCAAAATACAGAAAACAAAAATGATTTGGTAAATGCTAAAACATCACGAGCCATTCAGGTGAATCTCGTTCAATGAATCACAGCTTCACACTACTCAAAATACTGAGGCTAATTCCACAGGGTGTTTAATCTCTGCATGTTAGTGATGATCATTAGGGCCCATAGAAAGTTATTTTCTTTTTACTTAGACCTCTCCAAATCAATTCATTCATTGTAATGAAAAAATGTATAGAATGAACTTCTGCTCATTGTGGTAAAGAGTAAATTCACCCTTGGATGTGGCTTTTTTGTATGTTTTCTAAAGACTTCTGTCTAGATTGAATTTCTCATTAATGAGTCAAAAACTTTAGGTTTCAGATCTGTATCATCCAGCTCATGGATGATAGAGTTCTGCTATCACATATGTACAGATTCCTCCTGGTATCCAAACAAGTGTGTATTCTTAGGGTGCATTTGATACTACCAATTGAAAATAATAGAACTTTCAGCATTTACAGTTAAAGAAATGCTGTCACTCTAGAGGAGCAGAAGCAGCTTTCATAGCAAAAGTTCTTTGCTGAATAGTTAAATTTGTTCTCTTGGTATTTTCAGATGCTGCAGACTGAGATTTCCATAAATCAGCAGACATTTAATTCTATCATAGAAAAAGTTCTTCTCTCCTTGGAATCCGGAGAAGCAGAGAAAAGGTAAATTATTTGGTTTTCTCCTTAAGATCTTGGTCATTTAGTGAATGTGCTGTCTTCCTTGGAACTGTATTGAATCTTTGCTCTTAGGAGGACACAAACCCAAATTCTCGGTTGGGTTCACTCTTTAAGTGACCACGTATCACGATTTGCAAAAGCATGAGGAGGTGCAGCGAGAAAGCAACACAGGTTCTCTGGCCAGACTGCATTTGGGATAGTAACTGGGCTGGGCTGAAAACAAAAATAACTGCTCCTGAACAGGAGTGTTCTGTTGTGTACCTGTGGTTGAGAAGCTGCCTTCCCACAGAGCATAATGAGGGTACTTTATGTGAAGGATCCTCTCCCTCTTCCTGGACCTCTCTGCTTCCCAGAGTGCAGAGGTGTGGACTATGCACATTGCTCCTGGGCATTGCCCTGGCAGGACATTGAGTCATGGCCATGAAACCCCAAACATATGGTACCTAAACCTGTTTTTTATCAGTATGATCTCACACCTTTCTCTTACTCAATGTAGCATGAGAAACAGCAGGTAATGTTTGTGAGCAGAGGCTCAGCTGCCTCAGGTGTTTGGGGTGAACACATTCCCCTCCTGCCAGAGCCTGCTGCTTCCAGAGACTCGGCAGGACAGTGTCTGTGCTCCCCTCAGACACTCCAGGATGAAATCCATAGCTTAGCTTAAAACTTCCAGGGGAAGGTAAGGATAAACTAAGTTGTGCTGCTGGATTTTTTGTGTTTGGAACTACCCCCTTTGAGGGGGTAGTATAAGGGGGTTTGTATAAGAGTGAATCAGGGACCATGGCCTCCTGCAGAGAAGCAGAATTGATAGGCAACGGGGTTGCCTTAATCAACCAGCCAGATCTGCTGGATCATCTGACCATGTTGAAGAAGAGGACAAAATAACTGCTTAAATGGGTTCAATAACTACGCAATTTTCCATTGTGCAGATCAATTTTGCAGCATAATCAGCGACCTTGTCTCACTTGGATTGACCCTTTTGTTCTTCAGAGTAATGTTTAGTGCATATTGTGTCTGATTGCTGTACTACATATGCTGCTACACCACACTTGCAAGACTGACTTGCCTTACCCTTTTTTGTATCATGTAAAAGGTTGTTTGGATTGATCAAAAGAAAGAATACAGAGAGCAGGGCTGAGCTTAGGGCTGCAAAGAGCTTTCTTGCGTTGCTGGGTGTTATAATTGGAAAACAACTTTGCAAATGGAGATCCATCACAATTACTGTAATATGCACCCTTGAGATGAAAATAAATAAACACTCAGCCCTTGTAATTTTGTTACTCCGTCCTAGGACCGAGTTTATTTCCAAGCTGACGTTGCTGAAAGAGCAGTGGCAGAATGTTATCCGGATGGTTCAGCAGAGGAAGAAAGATATTGATGGACTTGTGAGCCAGTGGCAGCTTTTCAGGAGTTCCCTGCAGAGCCTCAACAGATTCCTTGATGACACAAACAGTTTCCTCGCAGCCGTGAAGAGCCAGGAGTGCTACAGCCTTTACCAGCTTAGAAATGTAATTCATGATTTCAAGGTACTGTGTTTATTTCTCATAAATCTAAAATATGTGGGCTTTTTCCCTCAGACTGAAACAACTTCTCTCCAGTAAGGTAAAAAGCTGTAAAATCACACACTTTCTTGGGGGAGAAATGATTGCTGACGCTTTTTCGTTAAAGCTGAGCACAGGTAAGAAAATAATGAAGTTGCAAAAGGCTCATTATACTCAGAAACTCCTTGATCAGCATGGCCATTTAGTAGCCTTGCATGCTTTAAAAATCTTGTGGATATGAAAATGGAAATTCAGGGTGCCAGAAGATGAGACAGACACCCTAGTCAGCAACTAACCTCTAGGTCTGTGTGCATTCTCCTGACATGTCTGCTGAATTCAGGCCTTTTATTTTGCCTGAAGGAAGGTACTTATGTGGCAAGACAGGCCATATAGGTCCTGTGAGTGCAGGGATTGGCAGGAGATGCCAGAAACAAAGGATAAAACACTTGCAAGGGAGTCTGTTCAGTCCAAGATATACAAACTTGGTGAACAGTTCTTTGGAACAGCGAGTTCTGAATTTTTTTTACATGCAGTGGAAAAAAGTATTTTCCTTTGTTAATTTTGGATATTTTGGTTTTCCATTTAACTATGCACCTCTTCGTTTTATAGGAAGGTAGAAGCAGTGAACTTGATGGTTGCTTAAGGCAATCTAAAACCTTTTAAAATCGTATTACTGAATGCTATTGGCACAGCTCAAAATTTATATTGTGTACCCACACACCTAGTGTTGATGGATTAACACATTACCAGTATTCCATTTGGTGCTTGCCCTATTTATTTCATCTTTATTTCTACCTGCTGTGTAAAGATGATTTTCAGCAGATTTTACAACTTAGTGCTCATGCTTTTTACTTAGTGAGAAAAGTCTTCTCCCTCCTACTCCAAATTGCCCTTTTCCTCCTGCTGCTGTTCTGCAAAAAGAAACTCTGATTATATATCCTTGTGTTGGAGATCAATTTGTTGTGGGCAAATTATTATTAATGGCTTACTTCACTTGGAGTACATAAAGATTAACAGAGCTGTTATCTTTGAAATTTTTTTCCTAAGATATTGATGTTAGAGGTGCTCACAGAACTTAGATTGTATTTTTTGTTCTGAGTAACCCATACAACTGAATTGCCATCTTTTTTGACTGCTGCACTTCTACCTTATAGATTCAGTCTGGGGAAAGCTATTGTAGAGTTTTCTAAATCAAAATGTCAGAGAAAAAAAGATTTTTCTGAAATTAAAGAAGCAGATAGAAGATCTATTGATTATCCTTTCATGACTATGAACAAAGTAATCTTTTGTGAGTGATCTTCCCAAGTGAAATACCAGGTAAGCACTTCTGCAGCTTTCTAAGAACAGCTTAGAAAGTTAATTTTTTTTCCTTTTCAAGAGTAAGGCAGTGATCCTTGAGAGGTGGCAGGCCATGTACACCTTGGTGATCGATGTCGGCGAGAAGTTGCGCACTGTCTCCGATCCTGACACCAGCGCTGCTCTCCAGGAGGAGCTCAGCCAGTTACAGCAGCGTTGGGGGAAAACCCAGGCCCTGCTGGAGAAGAAGAAGATGCAGTTCAGTGGCACCCTACAGGTAGAAAATGCTCTCCCCAACTGCTGCCCTGGCCTTGGGTCTCAAGAGCTTCCCTGTCCCATCATCTCCAGGGCTGAGCTGCTGCTTGCTGCAGGGGCACTCTGAGGGAAGTGCCTGTCATGTGTCATCTGGGCTTGAGGGAAGCTGATTCTCCAAAGGAAATTGAGTTGGATTCCATTTGTTGGAACAATGGATGTCCCTGCTCTGATTGTTCTCGTGTTCTCCATGGCCTGGAGCTCACTCCTGCTTTAAGCTGTGAAGTTAAAATTTAGCTCAGAGTTAACATGACTTGTTCTTCCTCATGTTGTTGAATGTCTAAAAAGAAGTGCCAGTCCTTTATTTCCTTAGAGTCATGAATCTAGAGTCATGATTAAAGCCTCTTGGGTTGAACAAAACAAAATGAACATAAATGCTCTCTAAGGCAAGCCTTAAATAGGAGAGGCTTGAAGTTCTGTAAATCCAAGCACTAAATCCTTGTGGGTGGCACTGTATATCAAAAAAGAAAATTCAAAAAACCAAAGTACATGATTGACTATTTCAGTGGGTTGAAGATGATATTTTGTAGCATATCCATGTGATTCAGTATGTCATGATAAAGTATCATCACCTTTTATATTCCTCGGGTCTCCCTGAGCAGACTTGTGACCGCTTTGAAAAGCAAACCAAGGAACTGGAAAGCAGACTGCAAGAGCTAAAGGAGAAAGTAAAAGATCCACTCCCTGTTGAACATGAAGAGCTCCACAGAGCCAAGGAACATATTAAGGTATGAACAGCCATATTGTATTGAAATTGATGTGGTCTTTGCACAACACCTCATCCGTGTAAAATCAGTTTTCCCTCTTACCTGCTCTTCGGTGACACTGAATTTCTCTCCTTTACACCATCCTGATTGCTGCCTGTCTCCAAAGTCCAGCTGACCAAGAAGATTATGAGTAGTAGTAGTGTTTGGATTTTTTTCTTCTTCTTCTGCTCCCTTCACAGTCTGAATTTATAAAATAAATATTTTCTCAAACAAAAGGGAAAAAGCTTCCTTCTCTCAGCTCAATTGGCTGCTATCCCTATGACTGAACCTCCATTTTGTTTCCCAATCCATTTTGCACATGGAGCTCCTCAAGCAAGAGACCTTGTAATTCTGCAAAGCACCATACATACCTGCAGGATCTGGGAATAATTAAAGAGAAGGAAAATTAAGAGTAAGGGAGTGGCAAAATTCTTTGCAGCCCTTAGTGCACCATGAAAATTAAATGTCAAGTAAAGCATTTCCAAGGGATAGGAGACATTTTGTCTGGAGTGGTCAGTCTTTCATCATCCTTTTATGAAGTGAATTGTTGACCTATGTAGTGAGAACAAATAAGCTTATTAACGAGCCAAGGCTTTGAACTCATTATCAGCTGTCTGAAATCTTCTTTGTGAGTGCTGGCTGCCTTTCCCACGGCAGCAACCTTGCTGTAGCCCTGAATTATCTGTGAGATGGAAGCACACAGCTTCTGCCTCTTATCCCAGCAAGAGAAATTCAGCTGCAGAGGCATCAGAGTCAGACAGTGCCAGTGCAAGTGCTGCTAGTAGGTGTTGTAGTACAATAAAGGACTAAAATGGCATGGGGGAGAAGGGACCTCCTTTCCTCTTTCTGCTTTTCACTTCTATATGGAATAAAGCTATTTTTGTTTCAGTCCTGGACCTTACATGAGGTTAGCAAAGTCCCATGAAATTCTATAGTTAGCTCTGTAATTGCTCTGGATTTACCTCTCATTAGGAGACATAAATGCATGTGTGCACATCTGTAGGAGTGCTGTGGTCTCAGGTAAATTTTAGAGTCAGGCTTGTTTGGTTTTTTCCTCTTGTGTTGAAGCTGGGTCCAAGACCTGTGAAAATCCTCATAGGGTTTATACACAGCACACTTCTAAAACAAACACTCACAGGTTTTTTTGCCTTTAAAATGAGACAAACCGGATTATCTCTAAGAGGTGTTCCTTTTGTTAGATGAGCCAGTGACCCTTCCCAGCATCCTTTTTGCAAAATGGGACCTAGGACCTTGTGTGTAGTGTCGTATTCCCCAGCTAAATGTAGTGGTACCTCTGCCTTTTAGGTGACAATTTTAACAGTGTTAAGGAAAATGTGTAACTTAAAATAAAGGGGAGCAGAAAACAGAGCCTGTTTTCTGTGAACAACCAGTTTAAGAGCTCCACATTCCTGACAAATCTGAGGAAGTGCCTATGAAATCATTCATCAGAGAAGGGAACTGATTTAGTTTTTTTGTGCGTTTAGAAAAATAACCTGAAACTGGAGCAAATGCAGGTGGAAAGCAACTTGTCCAAAACAGTTATAACAGGAATAAAGGAAAACCCTGAAGAAGCGGGCATGTGCCAGCCTGGGTGTGAGACCCCAAATGCTTCCCTGGAGCGTGGGAGTTGCTGGGGCCAGGCTGCATTCCAGCACTTTGGGATGCAGTGATGGTACCAGTGGATCAGCTGGGGCACTGCCGTGGGTTCCAGTGAGGTTCCAGTGGGGTCCCAGTAGGGTTCCAGTCATCTCCCGGGGACCCTGGCCAGCCCAGCCCCACTGGAGAGCGGCACCGGCGGCCGCAGATTCCCTGCTCTCCTCCCCCACAGGGCAGGCAGGGGATTAGCGAGCAGGTCGGGGAAGCCGAGGAGCTTAGTGCCAAGGCTTGTGCGGGTGCGTTCCCATGCAGGAGCTGGAGCAGTCGCTGGCAGACTGGGCCCACGACATGAAGGAGCTGCAGGCCATGAAGGCGGAGCTGGCACACCTCATCCTCACCGAGGACATGATGGTGCTCAAGGAGCAAGTGGAGCATTTGCACAGGCAGTGGGAAGAGCTCTGCTTGCGGGTAAGTCCTCGCCTCCTCCAGGGTGTTTGTAGCGGGATGATATCCGTGGGGCCTGGCAGGGAAGGGGGAGCGGGGCAGCGCAGGGGTTTCTCCTGGCCTTGGCTCCCTTCGGCAGCTCTGGGGGGGAACGGGGCTGCTCCTGGCACAGCTGGCCCGAGATGGAGTCGCCCTTTGTGTCCTGGACAGGCGGCCGAGGGTTTTGTTGCAAACCCTTTGNCGGGAGGCAGGGAGGGTGGGCTGGGGGGAGGGATGCGCACAGGAATTGCCTGAGGGCATGGAGCTGGGAAAGGAAGAGGGAAGTTAAAACAAAATGCCAGCAGAAAGGAAACTTAAATGTGTTTAAATACTGACTGCTTGGGTTTGATCGCTTTGAGAACTGACTTGTCTTTTCTGTAGCAGGAAAATGCTGTGAAACATTTGCACTCTTTGTGGCTTGTTGTTGTATTACACTTAATTTAGTGTTGCATGTAAAATTGTTGGGGAACATTTACAGCAAAGTCACATGGACTTGATTCATGAGGTTATTATGCAGTTTGAATATGTGTTTACTTTGCCCTGTTAACAGGATTGGAAGAGGTAAAATACTTCGGGGTCTTACGTTACTCTGGGAGGCTTTACATACCAGCAAGCCAAACTCTTGCCTCTCTTTACTGACAAGTAAATAGTTTTTATTTCAGTTTGTATTTGTAAAGAAGTATTGAAGCCAGTTAGTATTTTGTTTCTAACCCTTACACAGGGTTAGGGTAAAGCAATCTTGGTGGACATGTTGCCAGAGTAATGAACAGCTGTACTTATTTCACAGACTGTGTTGTGATGAAATAGTTATTTGGTTTGATTGAAATAGTTAATTTTTCTTTTTGCATTGCAATGAGAAAGAAGAATTTAATTTCTTTTCCTTAAACTGGACAGTTGTTGTACAACCAGTGTTTTCTCTGTTATTTTTTCTGAACTCTGAAAATAATTTCAGAGACATCTTCTCCCCTCCTGAGCAATACAAGCTATTATTTTTCAAATCAAAATGCATGAACCATTTTCCTAATGGAAATCTGTAGTTAAGCCTATAAATGAAAGAATTTGTTGTTTTTCAATTTTTTGGTGAGCTGCTGAAGCCTGCTGTCCCCACTGTGTTGAATAGCCCTGAAAATTAAGCTATTTTTTTATATGTGCTCCACTACAGTCTATCCAAGTAGTAATTTCCTGTAGTAATTTAAGTTCAGATTTTATTCAAAATTTCCATTTTAATTTCCTGAGGGAACAGCGTTGAGTTCAGTCTGTCTTGGAGGAAGGAAAGAGGTGACAGTAATGTAACTGTGTTAGGCACACAAAATCTGTAGTGGGAGGAATCTGTTGAGTGCTGTAGTGGAGGGAGATTCTGAATGTTTGCATGGCCCTAATGAGCCTCAGGAGAGCCCCCACTGATGCTCAGTGCTGGACACCAGGGTAGGAGAGCAGACTTTATCAGCTCTGCTGTTGGCATGACTGCTTTGTTTTGGATAACAAATTAGAGTTAAGATGTATTGTGTGGAGGAAAGTGCAGAATAAATGCAGGGAGGTGAAAGAGCAGGAGGAGGCTGCAGCTGTCAGGGCCCTGGGGCAGACAGATGCCTGTCCTCAACTGGGCAGGGGCAGACACAGAGGAGGGAGCAGATGCACTCAAGGGATTAGCATTTACAGAGCTGCCCTTGCAAGGTGCATGTAGGTCACAGATTTAACCATTCATCCCAGCCAGCATCCCATCGGGATGGGCTCGGGGCTTGATGTTATTTTGGGAATGCACAGGATGCTCACACTGTGGGTGCAAAATGGGGATGGTACCAGGGCAGCTGGGCAGAGGAGAAAGTGCTCGAAGCAATAGCTTGAAGGGCTCGTGTTCCTAGAAGCCTGTCTGGGATTTTTTGTGTCGTTCCTGTTTTTTACCCCCAGCCTGTATTGCTTATACAGCTAAAAGATGCTTCTTGCTCTTAAAATCCTGCCTTGCCCCTTGCTTAGCAGGCAAAAATGGAGTCAGAATCGTGTCAGGATTTAGTGATTGTTTGCTGACAAGCATAGTTTGTTCTTCCACTGACCAAGTAAACTCATCTCCACACATGGGAGCTGTTACAGGTTGTAAGACAGGATGAAGGGTTCATTCTCCAACCCTCTGAGGTTGAAGGTACAAAGGAGCACCCCACAGAGCAGAGACACTCTTAGAAACTTTCTGAGGTCCCTGGCGTTTCCAGACTTCTTCCTATGGAGAACTTGGGAGAATGTTTGTTTCACTGTGTCTCAAGACAGTGCTTTCATGCTCATCTCTTTTCTTAGACTGTCATGAAGGATTCAGAAATCCCTTTCACCTCTCTATCCCCTCCTTGAAAACAAGTCAGAATTTAAGGGACAAAAGCAATGTGGTGAGAGATGGCTTGGTGCCTTCTGTTTTGATCCTGTTGTTACATGGAGCTGGCCTCGCTTCCACACTACACATTTAAACTTCACTCTGGGGTACAAGTGTTAGAGATTAGTCTAGAAGAATCCATGATGGAATTTTGAGGAGTCATGTGCTGTATAAAGTACATGTGAGATGTGAAGAGGGAGTGTTTCCTGCCATGGGGAGATATTTAGAGTGGCCATTTACTGCCAAGACAAGCAAAATGTTATGCACGGTCTTTAGACAAAATTTATTTTTGAGAATGAGGGATTACTTGTTTCTCTTGTTTTAGCAGTGCTTGAACCATTTTTCACTTCCTTGTCCCATATATCTTAATACAGGAATCCATCAAGGTAAATAAATAAATACATATTTAAGAGCCCAAGGCTATAGACAGGTGCTATTAGCTAGTTAGAAGAGTGGCCCTGCTTATTTCTGAGATATTGGAGCAATGATAATAACTCTGCTTTTTCAGGCAGTAACAGACCTTAATTTCTCTGTCTAGACAATTTGTTTATCCATCCTGGAAAATCTATTTTGATGGAGGGAAAAAAATCCACAATTTTCAATGAAATGGATAGATTATTGATGCTGATTTTTTGGAAGTTCTCCAATTACTGGTGGGCAAATGGAAAGAAAAGAGGGATGCTATTATAGAGATAAAGTAATTGTAGTCAGTAGTTGCAAAGTTTCTCTCAGAGTGGCAGTAAAATAAGAACTTATCTAGGTGTTATTTCTCTTGTGTTATATATGGGGCAATACTAAACAGTATGCAGTAATTATGTATTTTATATTCCTTCTGTGTTTGACATTTTCAGGTTTTCACTGAGTAACATTAAAATTATTATATAAGCACATCATTTATAAAGCTGTCACTTACTTTTATTCTTGTGAGGGAGAGAATCTGGTATTTTCTAGTCAGCTTTTTGCCCTGCTATCCAAAATAAGATGTAATAACAATCTGCTTGCTGGCTTTGAAGAGGAAAGTAGAATACTTGATAACTGCTCCTGCAAAATGGAATAAGATCAAATGCAGACTAGAAATTGGAAGGCTCATAGTTGTTGGTTTCCTTCCTGAGAAAACTGTTGCTAGAATTTAATGTGTGTGCTTTTCCATAGGTGTCCCTGCGGAAGCAGGAGATCGAGGACAGGCTCAACGCCTGGATCGTCTTCAATGAGAAGAATAAGGAGCTGTGCTCCTGGCTGGTACAAATGGAAAGCAAAGTGTTGCAGACTGCAGATGTTAGCATTGAAGACATGATAGACAAATTGCAGAAGGTAAGTAGTAATGCCACATTTCTTCAATTGCAGTCAGATAACTCATTATAGAGGCACCATTCCTCATGTATTCCTTGCTTCTTGGAAGTGATACGTGATGTATAAACCAACATGTACAGGCTTTTGTGAGATGAGCTTTTCTATCAGTAACTCTTCTTGATGTTCAGACTTGGAGCTTAAAGCAGAACAGAAATGCCACCTGACTGCAGGTTTTGCTCTAAATTAGAGTTCTACATGCTAATGTAGAAACCTCATCCAAACATGACTTCACATCACACATGGGGGAAAAGAGATCGTTTTGTTTTGGTATCATTGTTTTGTTTTGCCCTGTAATTAAAGCAGTGTTTGTGTATGTTTACCAGGACTGCATGGAAGAAATAAATCTGTTCAGTGAAAATAAGCTTCACTTGAAGCAAATGGGTGATCAGTTAATCAAGGCTAGCAACAAGAGCCGAGTTGCAGAAATAGATGATAAACTCAACAAAATCAACGATCGCTGGCAGCACCTGTTCGATGTCATTGGAGCACGGTAAGAAAATTATTTTCAATGTTTTATGTGAGATAAAAGTCAGAGGCTTGTGTCCTTGACCATCAGAAACAGAGTGACATGACTTTGCAGTTAAGTTGGAATTTATTACTGAGAGTCAAGTTGAAGGGAATGTGTTTTTGTTGTAACTTACTGCTGTATTATGATACCAAATGTCTTAATTTATCCAATGGTAGAAGGCAGGGTTTAAGAATTCATATAAAATATATAATTTTAATGATGGGAGCTTTGTAAAAGGAAGTGTCAAAGTGATCTCTCTGTTCCCTGTGTTGAATTGCAACTTAATTTTAATGCAGCATGGTAAGAGTTCATTTGGGCTTTTTAGGAGAGCCTCCTGTTTTAGCACAAGCCTCTCTCATTCTGTGTCAGAATGCACAGAATTTAGGAATAGATTCTATTCTGTCTCTGTAGACAGTCAGATTTATATAATGATAATGTTCCTTTTTTACATTCACAAGTGTTTGAAATTTCATTTAGTACCAGTGCTATTTCTTTACATAGACTTCCTCCTAAAAACAACTGAAAGACTATATGAGTTTCTTTTAAATTTAGGATCTTCTTCGTGATGATGAAATGGAAAATACTATCAGTTGAAATTAAAACAAAAACCTGCATAGTCTAGGCAACAATCTCTTCTTAACAGATTAAGTATCTTTATTATACTTGACAGAGTTAAGAACATCATTATCATTTCATTATTAGCCTTACTGACACGATCCCATTTCATTATTATCTCTTGAGTTTCTGCCACAGCGTAGGAGGAGGATGCTGGGTTGGTCTTGCCTCCTGCTGAGTTTATTAGTAATCCAGAAATAATAAGGCTAACACCAAATTAGTATTGGTCTTAAATTCTCTCCCAAGGTTTTGTTCTGCCTGTGATCCCTCACTCTGGGCTCTCAGAAGCTCTGTTGCTCAGTTAAGTTTGGGACAGATCATGCAGGTGGTTGTGCTGTGATAATGTGGTGCTAAGTGTGCTGGGCCTTAATCAGGAATGAGATCTGAATTAATGGTGACACACGAGCTGTGAATGATTAAGCAGAACCTGCCTTCTTAAGGTCTGACCCTGCAGATAGACTTGCAATGGTTGTCTCAAGGTGTCTTTGTTTTTGATCTGGTGTAGGAAAGCAAGCTTCACTTTAGTAACAGTACTTTTTCTGTTCCGATCTGATAGTAATGTGTCACTTTTAAAGCACTTTTATGATCATTTTTTATTCTGCTGTGTACTGGTTTGAATTACAGCAATTTTTGAATGCAGATTAAAATGCACTGTTTTAAAAGTGAGGTAAGCATGGCACATTTCTGGTAATCTTTAGGAAAATATGCCAAAGAACTGATGGGGCATTTAGAGAGAGATTTGGCAACCTTATTCCAGTACTCTGCGACAAGGACTTCTTTGTCTACCTGCTGTGTCTTAAATCTTTATCTTCAGTCAAGTCTACAGTGGTGCTTTGAGGTACATTAATGTGGATTTGTCTAGAACATCAACAAGGCTCCCAGTATTTGATATATACGTGGATATTGCAGCTACTGGGGAATTGGTGTGATGCTTTATGATTGTTCCTGAGTTCTTAATTCCAAAATGTCTGTAATATGCCAACTTCTGCTTGTGATTTCCACCAACTTGCTGCTTAGGACCAGGGTAATGAACTGGAAGGGCCTAGCAAAATGTGATTTTTAGCAGCACCCTCAGTGGCCCGAGATTATCAGGCAGCCCTGTGGGCTCTGCTGGTCCTCTTGGAGTTAATTCTAAGAGAGGTGCAGCATATGGCAGTGTTTTGCAGCACCTCTCCTCCCTCACCTAATCCACCTTTCTGGGGCTTGGCTCTCAGCTGCTCAGTCATAAGTAACCACCAGGCCAGACACTCACAACAGACTCTAAGTACATTCCTAGGGGTTTATTTTGCCCTGCTATAACCTTCTAACTCTGTGCTTTGAGTTTGCTGCTATGGTGCTGGCTTGCCACTGAGATTTGATTTCTGAAGGAAATAATTAGACATCCATTGACTGAAATGTCCATCTCACTCAAAGGTGTGCTTTGGGGCACTTGAAATGAGGTTCCTCCTGTGTTTTTGAGTAGCCTGTCTCAAGCTCAGGTGATGGCGGGGAGGCAGAAGTTCAACCCATCACTAATGTGACACAAATTGGGCATCTTTGAAGGAGAGCAGAAAGGAGCAAAGAGACTTGTGCTGGAGGTGAGGTGACCTGTGAGTGTGGGCTGTGATGCCCCGTGCTGATAGACTGTCTCCTTCCTTCTCAGTTTGCTTTTGCAGAAACTGTTTTAAAAAAACTGTATTGAAGCTGTGTTGAAAGAACACATGAAAAGGACAGTGGAATAATTTTGTTGTCTCTGCTGGATTAAGCCATCACAGTCCAGACATCCTGTTACAGTGTGTGGAGGCTGGAGGGAATGGTACAGGGGCTGTGCATGCCCTGCAGGAGAGACTGCAGCACTGCACAAGTGCTGCCCTGTCTGCAGACCTGTGCAGAGCCCTTTTTATTGGGCATTGCTTCATAGCTTGGGGGAAGTGAAAGGAATGGAGGAGATGCCTCTGGGAAGGAATGCCAGAGGGCTTGGTGAGTTTGAGGGTGGGGAAGTGCTTCTGGAGAGAAGTGACAAATTTTGACTGTGGTGCAGAGAAAACCTTGTCTTTCTCCTGAAAAAAAGTTACTTGTAGAAACTTATTTTCACAGCACGTCCATGAAATGAGGAGGTGGTTTTGCTCCTGTCTTTTCAGATGAGTAGCTGTGGCAAGTAAAATTGAAGTGAAAATTCTCTGAAGTTTTGGGTGCCAAATCTGTGACCACTTGAAGCTTTTTTTGACAAACATTACAACTTTTAAACACACAATGAGCTGCTGCCTTTATTTGTACTTGCACCTGACTCCCAATGGCCCGCCCACCATCACAGGGGCAAGGACCAAATTTCACTGTCTTCGTGGCAGGCCAAGAGTTGGGAAGGAAGTGAACTACAGAGCCAGGCACTGAGTAGGAGGAGAAAATGTATATTGAATAGCTGTGTGTTCAAAGCCAATTCTTCATTTTTGGGCACTGACTCTTTCTTGTAGATGGGCACTTTTTGATCCTGTGGTTCAAGAATGGAAAATAACCTGTATCCACAAAGGAATCTAATTGAGATATATTGCCAGCTTCAGTCCTCTGGTTGCTAATGTCCCCATGGCTGTCCCTGCAACCTATGTAACATTTTATCTTCTCTGCAGTGCAGTGTATGGCTGTGTGATACCAACATGAAACCAAATCAGCCTGGAAGCCATTGTATCAATGCAGACCATTCCTCCTGATAGCTTATTTCACCTTTTTAAACCAATAAATGTCCTGGGACAGATGGGCAAATTAGGTGAGCTCCCCATTTAGTCCTTGAAGTGATTCTCTTAGTTCGTGGTGACAAGCTCAGATTTGCCATATGGCTGCACTTGCAGGACTTAACACTTTCATTATCTGCCTGAGCTCAGCCTGTGTGGTGACAAAAGCTTTGCCTCCTGAGTTGTACCAAGCCACCCTTTGGCTGCAAACTTGGAAAAGTCTCAAAATGTTAATTTTCATGGGATAAAGTAACCATTACCATGCCTGGAAAGGACAGCAAATGAGCTCTGTTCAGCTCAGAAGATACTCTTACTATGGGAGGTTTGTGCTGAAGTCTTTGTTGAGGGATGGGGAATACAAACATACTAACAGGCAGGAAGGGAGCATTGTGCTGACTGTAGAGATGGACACAGAAAATCTCTTGTTTTTGTTACTGAAGCAGTAGGAGGAGTGCACAGGCTGCATGAGGGTGGTAGACAACCAAAAACCCATGGAGTGGGATTTACATTCTCAGTATGCTCTGGAGCCGTGTATTAACAGGCAAGAACTAGCAAGGAACTTTGTTGTGCATAGTCATGTTCCCTTTCCTGGGCCATCCACCACTGATTCTAACTCCCCACTTTGCTTCCCAGCCCAGTGAGGAAATGTTTTCCTGCTGCCTTGCTGTTTGCTTAGTGGCTGCTGTCAGGCTGGGGGAGCACCCCTGTGTCACTGGAGGGTGTCTGCACTGCCTGGGGCTGTGCAAAGTGTTTGGATGCCTCTTGAGCCACCATTAAAGCTATCAGCTTCATCAGGGGCTGCCTCCAGGAGTTTGGGGTCTGCAGATCAGCCCCTGCATTAACTGAAGTTGCATTTCTGTACCTCCGGGCATCCTGCAGCTCTTGCCACTTTCTGCCAAGCTGTGCAAAGGAGATGCCATTTCTCAGCTGCTCTGGCTACAGGCACACTGATGTGTTTTCTTACTTGGTGGGTCTAGTCCATGTTTTCAGCCTTGTGGAGAAAGGCAAAGTTTTTGTGTATATAGCAGGAATGGGTTCAAATCACTGCAACCTTTTAAGCAAGCATCAAAATTCAGGGAAGCTAGCAAGGTGAAATTCTTTTAAATGCAACTATCCTTGGCAACTGGGTCTTTTCCCTGTGTTTGCAAGCTGCCAACATCATTGCATCGTCCAGAAATCTTAAACTGCCACGTGCAAAGTCAGCCCTTTGCCTCCTTCATCGAACTTGGGAGATTCAAGGTGTTTCCTGCTGGTTTCCTGCATAGCCTGGGGGGCTGAAATTTCCAAACAGACTGAAACTTCTCAGGTTGCAGAAAAAATGGGAAGGCGTTGAAGCTGTCCAGTGACACCACTTTGTGCTGTGCTGGGGGTCCACGGAGGCTTTATGGGGAATGCCAGTGAGCTGCCCATTCCCTCTCCTCCCTTGCACCCTCACTGTGGCTGGGTTGCCCCAACAGTTGCTCCAGCAGCAGCAGGGCCCAGATGATGGGTTTGGGGAGCGAGTGACTTCACAGCACACCCTCCAGCTGGTCTCTATTTATTTTCCACCACACTGGTTAACCTTTGGCAGGGCAGACAATCAGGCACCACTTGTTGGTGGGGCGTCCTACCCTGTGGCAGCCCCACAATCAGTGTGGCTGCACTTGGGTTCAAAGGTCTTTTTAAGTTGCTGAAGATCAATATTGTATGGCAGGGGAAGCAAAATACACTGCAGGGAGGCCTCCCCAGGTAAACAAGACGGCAATGTCCAGCAAAATGGTGCTGGTTTAGGGCAGTACCACTATAAAATGTCATTCTTGGTGGGGTTTTTTTTTTTGTATATGGATGGTTGAAATCTCACTCAAAAAGTGCCTGCTTTCTTTCTGTGTTTTCTCTGTCCTTTCAGGATTACGCTTCTCTTCAGTGTAAAAGCTGTGACAGAATTCATTATTGTCTCAGGCATGATGGTTGGGCTTATTTTGGTTATGCAATGTGTGGAGGGAGCAGGGGGAGCTGGCAGTGAAAGGGGAATCCTTGTCTTCTTCATTCCCATTGTCTGCCTGCAGAGCTGGGGGTTATTTCCCCGTTTACTCAGACCAACCATTTCAAATGTGATTTTGAACCACCCTGGACAATAAACTGTGGAGGTGACTAGGCATGATATACCTGTTCAAATGCCCATAGCCCTCTCACAGTGTGCTGTGTCCTCCCAGGCACCGTGTGTTCTGCCATGTGAGCCATCAGCAAGTCAGTACAGGTTTGCGGAAAATTACCTGAATACTGAAAACCCTTTGATTTCAAAATCATTCTTTGCATTTTTGGTGGGATTATCACAACTTCTTTTTTTTTTTTTTTTCCTAATATTGGCTGGGTGGGGAGTGAGTTGTAACCCAAGGTTCTGCGACTTCAGCCTTTTTCTTCCCACCCCGTGATCTCTGGCAGTCATAACACACAGAAATCATGACAGTGTGTTTTTCCACAAACGAATGATACCATAAATGAAGATTAGGGGTTATTTTGTCCTCTGGCATAAGAGACTATTTGCAGTGAAGGCCTTCTGGCTGCTCTGGGAGGTTAAAGAGAGGACAGGTTAGTGTGTGGGAGATTTAATTCGTACTTAAATACCTGGGATATAATGGTAAAGGCGAGAAAGCAGAACGCAGGGGAAGTAAGGATACATCTTTGTGCGTGGTGCCTGTGCGTGGATGTACGTGTGCTCGGTTTTTTTGGGTTCTCTTCAGACTGACTCCGCTGCAAATCATCCGGGTCTGAGGCTCCAATCCCTCTTTCTCCCAAGAAATGAGCACCGCATCCTTCTTTCTCGGTGCCGGAGGCTCCAGCCCTCAACCTTTTTGTCGCCAGCCGCGGGCAGCCGCCCGGCGTGCGCTTCCTCACGTGCTAATAATTCTCTTGTGTCAGAATAAAGCTCCCGTGGTTTTGTTCTGAGGAGGGATGCGGCCGTTCGCCAGGTAAAATCCCAACGCAAAACGTAGGGGTTAAAACAGGGGGAAGAGAGAGAGCTCCGGTGTCCCCCCAGCTCGGGGTCGGGGAGGAGGAGGAGGAGGAGGACGGGCGAGTCTCCCCCCCACACGCGGGATGCTAAAGCAGCGAATAAATAGGGCATCTGTGGAGGAGGGGTTTCCTGTGCCATGCCTGCCTGGCCGCACAGACGGTCCCCCCCTCGCAGCTTGGGATTTGCAAGCTGAGGAATGGTTTTCTCGTGCGAACCGTAAGTGCCATGTGGGTGCGCGGCCGCGGGCGCGGTGCCGGTGGGTTCTGGCGGAGCAGCGGGACCCGGCGGCCGCGGGGCGGGAGCGATGGATGCGCTGCGCCAGCGCCTCGCCGCAGCTCGCCTTGGACAAGTGGATGAGTGGGAAGTGCGGCACGTTAGCGGCAGGAATAGCGCTCAGGGGCCTCTCGCTTGCCATCAGCTGTGTTTGGGGGCTGGCACCCGAGGCGGTGGAGAGCCGTGACAACAACCTTTGGGCTCGCCGGCGGGGTGACGCGAGAAAAGCCTCCCCCAGAGCCTCCCCCGGCGCGCCCGCCGCTTCTCCCTGCGCGCACACAGCCCGCGGGCACGGCACCGGCGCGGACCGACAAATGGCCTTGCCTTCCATAAGAAAGGCCTAAGATTTGCCTTTGGCATCACCTCTCCAAACCGCGTCTTTTGTCCCTCACACGGTTAAGCTCCCCCTGCGACTCACTGAACAAAGGTTTCCTGGGCTGTGCATCTCATTTGCTTTGCCGCTGGTAAACAATCTTGTCAGCTGGCAGGGCCAGTTCAGCCCCTCCTCCTCCTCCAAAAGACATGTACGTAGTCGCTTTTTCTGGTGACATTTGCGCTTGTGAAGGAGAGTTTGGAATATATGTCAGGATGATTTTCATTCTTTCAGACGCTAAAATTTGAATGCTGCTATTTACCTTATTTGAGCTTCCCCTGTACCTTTTCCTGCAGCATTTTGACAGCTAAGGCAATGCAATTGGCATGCATTTTGTAATTCTTTTTGTGTGAATACATTTCAATCAACCTGGAAGCTCCTCCTACTGCGAGGTAATTCCTGAGTAGTTACTACAAATATACTGTGTATTTCTGGGGCTGTACAATGATTCAGCCTGAGACAGCTTAATGCTTTTCTGTTGTAACCCAATGCTGGCAACTTCATTGAGAGTATTAAGACCCAAATCCAGTCTCGAGTCAGGTCAGTTAGTCCTTCTGTTCACTTTTGCAGTCAGCTTTCGGTTATAATCTCCTACCTTTGTCCTTTTTCTGTCACTTCTATTGTGGTGTAAAGATTAAAATAGTTAAAAACTGGCTTTGTTTGGCTTATCCTAGGCAACTTATGCACGTGCCTAAGTGCTAATCAGGGTGGTTTTTTTAGCTTGGCCCATTGCAAAGGACAAGACAAGTCTGAATTTGTTGGGGTTTTTTTTGGATTAGTGGTGATATTTTTATTGAATTTTTTTATATTATTACCTTTTTTTAACTTCTGGAGGCATGTTGAATTGTGGCAGGTGAGTTCTCAATGGGAAGTGAACAATGGATAAGTAGGCCTTTTTTCTGTAAACAGTAGGTTTTTCCTGTTTGACCAATCCTAATTAAGTTGAGAATCACACTTCATAGAGGAAGAATTCATTCAACAGTGGTGACACCTTCCACCCTCTGGAGGAAGCTGGTTTTCTTTGCCACACTCGAACTTTCAGTGCTGCTAATTCACTGTGTGTTGGGTGATTGAAGGCAGGAAGCTTTTGGCCCCAGGCTTCAAGGCTTGCTCTGTGCATCCCCACCCAACTCCCAGAAGGGTTCCCTTTCCCCAGAAATGGTCAGGATGCATCTCAAAATAGTTCATGAAGTTTCTTTCATGCAAAGAGCAGGTGATTTGTAAGAATACTTCCAGTATGCAGATATGCATCTGAGAATGGTGGTTGCAATTTAAGAATTTTATTAATGTAATTAGTCTATTTTACTCTTTTCTTTGAGCTGTAGCCAGGGAAATGGCAGTTGCCTGTGGCTTCTGTGCAAGCTGAGGATGCTCATGCTTTTCATCATTTTACCTCTTGCTTCAGTGTAGAACCTTGCCCTTTTTCTTGGTCTCTGTATCTGCTGACAGGAGCAGATCAGCCAATGTGAATGTCTGGACAAGGCTTCCCTCCCATTTATGCACTGCACTAAGTGTGAACTTCTCTTAAGTTTTTTTTCTTCTTTGGCTGCTTAGCTCAAGTTTGAGATGAATGATTTAGTGCATTGAGGGTGTTTAAATGACTGGCAAATGCCAAATTCTATCCAGAATAAAAAACAGATTACACTACTTAATTACAATGGTGTGTCTAATGGCAATTGCTAGAAAGTAAATACGAGCCCTCAGTTCCACAATGATGCTGTCTTTGAGACTGTTGCTTCTGGTAACACTAGAAGATAAAGATCCTCATGGTGATATCCTTAACTTGAAAATCAGACTGATTTCTAAGCCAAAATAATAATGGAGTGGTCGTGCAAAAAGCCACGCTTGGATTCTAAAACTGTTGCTTTTTAAATGTATTGAATGTGCTTTCAGTCATAAATACATTTATTTATAGTCTAATATCCTTTGGTTTTGCTTTGGACTTCCTTGGCTGTGTCCATCTATCCACTGAGCAGACTGAAGAAAGATGTTTTGCAACCTGTGAGTTTTTCTGTAACGCAGCTTAGGGATGGGAGGCAGGTGGATACAGGCAGAGAAGGGAGCACAGGGAGGCAGAGATGATCCTGAGCAGCACAGTAAGCTGTGGTCTCAGCAGGTCAGCTTTGCCATCAGATGGTCCCAACACGTGCATGTCTCCAGAGCAGTTGTGGGAAGCAGCATAGAATATGCAGGAAGTAAATTGCCACAGAATACAGTCAGGGACAGGGTGGAGATCAAGCCTTGCTTTCCTCCTGGCTGGCCTGAAGTCATGCAGAGTTAATAATGCAGCAGTGCAGATGTTTAGCTCAGACTCTTCCATTCTCTGCTCAACAGAGAGCCTGTATTGTCCATCTCTCCAGGGAAAAGGGCTCCTGAGTCACCTGCCTTTGGAGGGCCACATGCCCTGGGAGTCACTGGCTCTGCTGAGCATTGTAACCAGCCAGATCCAAATTAACTGGTGGGAATAGGGCAGAGGAAGAATTAGTTCTTCTGGGTCAGTAACTGCCAGCCCATGACAACACATGAAAATGTTGCAATGACACGTTCATTGAGTACCATTTACTAGAGGCAAAACCAATAGCAGATTTTTGCTTGGGAGCCAGATGCTGTCTGCATACAGGGTTGAACTTGGGGAGCAAAGTTTTGAAAAAAAGCTTGTTAGGAAAAGTAAGAGCAGCTAAATGCTTTTGTCTTGCACTGGTTTCCTCTCACTTAGCTGCAGCAGTAGAAGGCAGAGTCAGTGTAAAGGGGCAGAGGCAGGTGCTTTGTACCAGTGTCAGCAGCTTTGTGGGTGCAAGGCAGGAACAAAGTGGACCATGGACTTGGGCCAGATCCTTCAGGCTGGCTTGCAGGCTTACATCAGTCTATCTAGACAATACTAGTTTTACTTTTGGAGAGTGCAGAGTTGCTAAATACCTGCCAGGAGCTTTAGTGTAGGACTGTGTTCTTCTCACTGTACTTGCGAAACAACTGAATGTACTGCCTGGTGCTTTTGGGAAGAGAGGTGGGGGAAGCTTTCCACACTGCTAATCCATATGAGACCCTAAATTTTCTGGCCTTACTCTGTACCTTCACAGTAAACAACAGGACTGATCAAATCCAGCAGGATCATTCCCACATCTCCTCCATAAGTGCTTTACCTTAAATCAAGTATCTAGCTGACGTGTGTATCCTCTTTGGTTACCTTAAGGTTGTTAATAAGATCAGTTGTTGCTTACAGGGTGGCATATTCATTATGGATTAGGTGTCCTGCATATCTTCTGTCACTGTACCATCAGGCAGTTGCAAAAGCTGTTCATTACAGGCAGTTTGAACCACTCTCCTCTAAAATTTGCCAGGATAGTTTGGCAGCAGGCAGGACAGTGGGCCAGGAAACTGTCCAGGTATCCTGTCTGGGCACTTCTGCTTTGGAGCAATCTGTCCCTGCCTGCACTACATGAGATTACATCCCTCACCCTGCCCCAGTCCCAGCTTGCACAAGACCTGTGTTGCCAAGTACATCAGGGCTCAACTCAGACCCCTCAACAGTCCCCTGCATTTGGGGACATGCAGTGAACCCCTTGTACACACTGTCCTTGCAGTCCCATTGCTGGTGGTGGTTATATGGTGACAGTTCCCAGGCACTGTGACCCATGAATAGGAAATGTTTCAGCCTTTTCACTATACAGACTTTACCATTTTGTGCTGCACTTGATTTAAATAGTTGAGGCTCATCTTGATAGTTGTTGAACCAAGCAGTAGCTAAAGTTTTAATTTGTAAGTTTACATTTTAGAAATCACATGCAAGGTTCAAAAATTCATCCTAAGGCACAAGAACATAACTTGAGATCAGGAGACCAGCACAGGGAAGCAGTGCTGGCTAAGAAGTGGACTCTCCCTAGGACATGAGTGGAATGATTTCACCTGGCCTTAGAGTCTGCAGTATTGGTGTTTATAATACTGCAGGGTAGACCACCAGTTCATGGGGAGAAATACATGCTTTTTGGTACAGTTCATCTCATCTTGTGATCTGGAAGTTTAAGACCGGTCTTATACAAATAATGATTTTTTTTCTTTTCTTCCATTAACTACCAAGGTCTAGATGACAAGCTCTGAAATAAGTCTGAAGAGATAAGTGTCACCCTGGTGTTGCCTTTTTATTAATTTTTGTTGGGAATTCCAATAGATGAGAATTTCCAGAAAGATTTGATAGCAGCATGATAGCATGTCTCCAACACATGGAGACAAATTTGCCAAAATACAAAAGCATGCTACTTGGGTAATTTGAGGGGCTAATATGGGGTTTTGACATGGGAATGTGCTGTTAAGGCTGGAAGTAAAAAAAAAGTTTGTTTGCAGTTTGAGAGCTGTGCTATAAACAGCTGTAATAAAAGTAAATGGTCTCAATGGTTCATTTGCTTGTCCACTGCAATAGTCTCCGTGGCCATTTGATATTCTCCCCCTAAGGATTTTTTTTATTTTATATTTCACCCTTCACAAGAGTCTGGCATATCTCTACACATTTGTGTGGTGTTTAGAAGAGATTTTAATGCTGTGGTGCTACAAGTTCAATAGTAGCTGTTGTTAGGCCTTCTCCTCTCCTCTCAGCATCCAGAGGTTGCTGAGGCCCCGGCACAGGTTGTTCAGAGAAGCTGTGGGTACCCCATGCCTGGAAGTGTTCAAGGCCAGGGTGGGAGGTTTTGGAGCAATCTGGAGTAATGGAAGGTGTCCCTACCCGTGGCAGGTTGGAACAAGGTGATCTTTCAGGCCCTTCCAACCCAAACCCTTCTGTGATTCAGTGATTTTTCCAAGGTGCTGGACTGGTGGTTTGTGCAGATTCTGCCTCTCTTGGCAGAATGGTTACCTTGTTGATTAGTTGGGCTTGTTGGTTGCTGAAGAAGACACTGAGCAAAATTCACAGCAGGAAAATCAGACCATACATAGCCATTTTAGTTTAACTGTGGCAAACAATGGTAAAAATTCCCACTTAGATGAATGTCCAGTGCTCCCTAGCAGATGAAAATTCACCTTTCTAATATAGTTTCATTAAAGCCTTCACCCAAGACCTGCTTGCAGCTGTAAGAGCAGGGACCTGCTGAGCCAATTTAGGTAGATTTTGACTAAAACACAGCTCTGATTTACAGGCAGCAGTTTGATGCGACATGGCTTCATAAAGCCATGCCTGTCATCACCTCCTGCTAACATCCTTTCCACTGATTGACCATCTTTGTAACAAAATGTTCTTCCTGGTTTGCTTAGGGTGAAGAAGCTGAAGGAAACATTTGCTTTTATACAACTATTGGACAAAAACATGAGTAACCTTCGCACCTGGTTGGCCCGGATTGAGTCTGAGCTTTCCAAGCCTGTTGTTTATGACATCTGTGATGACCAAGAAATCCAGAAGAGACTGGCAGAACAGCAGGTGGGAAATAACAGCAGCCAGAGTAAATGAGCTAAAATGCTGCTGATTGGTCCTGGTATAAAATCACCTGTTTCTTTTCTTTAGCGAGCCCTTCTGACTGTTTGCTTTGCATGGCCTGTTCCTGCCAAGATGCATTACATGGAAAATTTTTATTTGCTTGCAGTTATTTCAGTATTGTGTTGAATTACCCCCACTTCTCCCTCCCCACCTTCACCCAAGGAAAACATACAAAATACAAACAAAAGCAAATTTGCTCAGGTCAGTACAGCAGACTTCCTGAGGACTAGGCAGGGCACAGACAGCGGGCAGAGTACATGAGGATGACTTAGACTGACAAGGCGTGAATGCTGCTCTCTGCAAAGTGGCCGTGACAGATCCAAGTGTCCAAGTGCTGGGATTTGATGCACTGCCCTCACTGGCTCCAGTTCTTGTCCCTTCCTTGCACACAGCAGAGCAAGCTTGGCAGAGCAGGATGCTTGAGCTTTGGAGGGTGAACTTGTGCAGACACACCTTTGGCTGAGGTTTGGTCCAGAGGCAGGCTCTGAAGATCCCTCAGGGCTGGGCGAGCTGGGTCATGAATCCTGCTGAGACAACAAGTGTGAACCAACCTCACACTGCTGGGTGTTGGTGGGCATTTATCCAAGGCACCACTTACTGGGGGATCTTAGGAGAGGAGTTGGATGGTCCTGGAGTAAATTTCTCTAGGGAGCAGCCAGGCAAGGAAAAGGAGCTTCTCCAAAGCACAGACTTTCTGGTGGAGTCATCCTTTGCTCAGGGCTGAGCTGTAAGTCTGACCAGGTTCTAAGTACTTGGCTGTCATCTGGCCTTTGTTAAACAACAATATTTGCCTAAAAACTAAAGATCAAGAATAAGTCTGTCAAGTTTGGAAGCTTGGACGCTTTATGGCATCTGCCTTTAGGAACACCTACTGGTATTGTTCCCATCCTTCCCATCTTTTCCATCTTTTCTCTCTGGCTTCTGCTTTCATGTCTAAGGATCCCTGACTGACCCAGACCTGGGGACTCTGTTCTCTGCTGGTTGGTGTGGCTGTCCTTTCACTCATGTCCCAGATGTCATGGGAAGGGCCAGCTCCTCTGTGACAGGAGTGGGAGTGGAGGTGGCTCCCACTGGCTGCAGGAGCTGGTCAAACACCAGAAACCTTGGCTCAGCACATCTCATGATTTCATCTGCATTGTGAATGGTCATATAAACAACAAGGAAATATTTTCTTCTCATCCAAACCTTTTGCATTCTCAAAGGCCATGATAAATTGCCAGGCAGAGCAGAGCATGGAGCACAAAGGAATTGTGTCCAAACTAATTTATTTTTATTATGAGCATTCCTGCTTCAGCTGGCTATAAGCCATCATTTGCCGCTCAGAGCTACTTACTGCTTTATTTTTTGGATGTTGTTTTAAATACAGACCTCTAGGCACTTCTAGACTCCTTCTACAGTAGCTTTTTAGCAGACTGAGTATGAGAAGACTGTGCTGACTAAAAAGACCACAGTAAAAAGAAAGGCTGCTATTGCTCCACATTAGTGAAACACTTATCTGAATGTGATAAATGAAAAGATCTTTCCTGGTTTTATCTGAACAATTATTTCAGCAAGAGCAGAATAATGGTGAGAAATATGCCCTACAGACTTCTTTTATTTGACATCCATGACTGGAAAAGCTTTACCTGTGCAGTCTTGAATAATGAAATTTAAAAACCTTGTGTATCCACAGAGGTATTTTATAGCATGTTTGTTCAACTAAAGGATGACGATTACAACGTGAATAATACTAATTTTAAGATTGCAGAGGTGTTTCACTAATGCAAAAATCTAGCAGTGTGTAGTCTGTTTAAGATCTCTGGGCAATACTATGCAGAGTTGAAGTAATGGTACCTTTTGGGGCTCAGTGTATGTTCCTCACCCCCTCACTTGGTTTGTTGTGTTTGTCTCACTTAATGCAGTCAGGTCATTTGGAAAACACCAAGGATTCTGCCTAGGCTATTCCATGAACCCAGGCATGGCCTGAAGTAATGAGATCGTGTCAGCAACACTTCCAAAGTACAAGTTAGAATTGATTTGTAATCTGTGGTCAGAATTCTCATTTTCACTAATACGCCTGTAAATCCAGTGGAATTTAATGAATTCAGAAGAGACTCTCCAGGTACCAGTAGTGAGGCAGAGCTTGCTCCCAGCTGTAGAGCCTGTGTTGAAAAGACACTGATGCATCTTGCTGCTTAGTAAATAGCTGTGAACCCTTAGTAACCTGTAAAAAATTCCGTTGGGTCTCCTTCTGGCAGTCTCATCCAAATAAAGAATTTCTCTTCTACATTCCTTAAAGCTGTTCATTACTACAAATCCCACAAGCCATATTTTGAGCATTTATGGCTCAGCCCTTGATTTAGATAGCCATGTAACCACTGAGGGCTGCTACTGAGTGATTTTCAACTCCTTGCAGCTTGTTGACTTCTGGGAAAAGTCTTCCTGAAGCTCATTTTGTATTTACTACAAGCCATGTCTATTTATTTGTTTTATTTTGTTTGAGTTTATTTAAAGTCTAGAGCAAAACCAATTCTGCTTCATCTGTTGACTGAAATGAGTAAATACCATTTAATGGGAACTCCAGGTCACTATAGTCTGGAAAATACTAATTTGTGTTTGTTGCTCTGGTGTTATTCAAGCAAAAGTCTCTGTATCCTTCATTAGAAAAAACAGAAATGGGTTGAAAAAAGGGAATTGTAGTGGCTATTACCATTTTATTGATATTTAAAGTTGGTACAGATCTACCTTTTCAATGAGAATATATAGATATGGCTTTTTTTCCGTCTTTCAATCACACTGACTTTAGGAGTAGTGATGGGTACAGGATGAGAGTCCAGACTATCATGGAGGTGTGAGCTCTGGAAAACAAACCTGTAGTGTAGATTAGACAAAAGATCTTTGCCAGACTCTTTAAAAACAGTCTGTCAGATCAGGAGCCCTGCAAGAGAGAATAAGAAAAGCAGTGTAACACCAGGTACTTGTGTACTGTGTTTGTGTTTCATGCTGCAGCCTGTGATCAGCAATTAAAATGCACATACAGCACTAGGAGTTCTCTGATGAGCTTTTCAGTGTAGTAACCTGATGTGAGACAGTCATCTTGTCTTAAATTAATAACGATTTATTTATGGTATAGGCAAGGTTTGGATTTTGAATGCACATTAAAATTGTCTGGACTAATGAGAAGGTTGAGTTTAGACTGAGACACCAAAGGTAGACAGCCCTTTTTTGGCATGATGGTTCTCTCCTGACCTGTGTCCTCTGCACAGCTTATCCTGCAAGTCTTTTCTAACGCTCAGTAAGCTTTTCCTGACACAGGAGTCACTCTTTCCCCATCCTCTGCAGCATTTTGAAAGGGCATGGCTGAAATGTAGCCATGCACATTTCCTTCCACTGATGCTGTTCTTTTACCCGTGGCAGGACCTGCAGCGAGACATAGAGCAGCACACGGCGGGCGTGGAGTCCGTGTTCAACATCTGTGAAGTCCTGCTACACGACTCAGATGCGTGTGCTAATGAGACAGAGTGTGACTCCATCCAGCAAACCACCAGGAGCTTGGACAGACGGTGGAGAAACATCTGTGCCATGTCCATGGAAAGGCGAATGAAGTAAGTCTCGTCTTCCTACCGTCCAGAAGCCTGTGGCAGCATTTGGAGGAAATGCTGTCGTTTTTGCCACAAGCTGAATTTTGAAGAGAAGAAAAGAATCCAGAATTGATAGTTAGCTTGTGATAAAGCTTTTCTGTTCTTGCTCTCTCAGAATCGAGGAAACCTGGCGTCTTTGGCAGAGGTTTTTGGATGACTATTCTCGCTTTGAAGATTGGCTAAAAGCATCTGAAAATATAGCAGCTAGGCCTAATTCTTCAGAGGTCTTGTACACACATGCAAAAGAGGAGCTGAAGAAATTTGAGGTGAGTTTTTTAACTGCCTTTTTTATACTCAGCATCAGCCTGCTGAATACTTATTGTCGGTGCAAAATGCCAGGGTTGCTGGAAAACACTAGTTTGGCATTGGTAGTGTAGAGAACGTAAATAATTTGGTGAGTGTGCAGCTAGATGTCTGTTTGTCTCCAGATTTTTTTTTAATGTGGAGAATACAATGCTCTGAACAGACACTTACAAGTTTAAAGCCTTGCTTTTTATAGGCAAGAAACTTTTGTAGTTTGATATTCATTTTTTTCTTTCTTTTCCCAGTGAGCTAAATTTGAACAGATGGTTTAAAGTGCAGGTCTTAAAATCTGGAGTTAGTTTTGCAGCTGGAAGGTCTGTTTTTAAGGGGGAGGGCACCATCTCTCTTGATGGATAACACCCACATCCTGACTGTGAGCAGGGAGTGAGCTCCTCGCTTTGCCTTGCAGGCGTTCCAGCGGCAGATCCACGAGCGCCTGACGCAGCTGGAGCTGATCAATAAGCAGTACCGGCGCCTGGCCCGCGAGAACCGCACCGACTCGGCCAGCAAGCTCAAACAGATGGTGCACGAGGGCAACCAGCGCTGGGATAACCTCCAGAAACGAGTCGCTTCCATTCTCAGGAGGCTCAAGGTAATGGCACAGTGGGGGTGAGGGAGTGAGGAGCATTCACAGGGTTCTGCAGGAATTACCCACGAGCAAAGCTGACATCAGAGCGGCGCTCTGTGTCCTGAGCTACGGGCGTAGCAGAGGAACTCTGGAAGAGTCACCGAGTACATGGCATAAACCTGGCCTTAGTAGATTCATTCTTGATAGCTAAAGAAAAGCTTAAAGGAGTTATGAGTGCAAATTCTGGGAGGTGAGTTGCAGTACTCACTGTTCCTATCACACTTGTAATGGGCGGATGTGTTCACGCACTTGCACCTTTCCATAGATAAGAGGCAGAGACAAAAGGGCCCCAAGTGCGGATATGGTTTGAAGTTTCCAACTCGGCTCTATTTTGTGCCAAGTTGTGATTCACCAACAAGGCATTAAAGATGGAGATGTGATAGAAAGCAGCTCCTGCTGTGCTGCCTGCCTGATGGGGAATGTTGTTGAAGAATGTATTTGTCACACTTCAAAGAAATATCCTGCTCATCGATTAAACTGATCTCTGGGCAGATACTCTGTGCCTGTGCCCTGGGGGAAACTTGTCACTGCCAGATTTTTAAATACAGCAGTGCTGCAAGCAACTGACAGGGAAAACTGTTAGCTCCCAGAAGTCAGTGGATGAGGCAGTGAGAGCAGTGATGAGGTTTGGTCTGTGCAGCTACCAGTTGTTATATTTGGGATGTTACATGGTCCCTTTCCTGAACAGTAATCCACCCATGAGAACAGGCAAGCTGCATGTCTGTTAGCAGCTTCTGTGGGGGATGCCATGCCAAACAGTGCATTAATTACACTGGCATGGTCATCCATGATCCAGCCTCTCCATTGTAAAATCAGTAAAAACTGATTTTAATCTCACAGGTTTAATTACTTTAATTACAGATGGGGTTTGCTTCCTTTGTTTATCTCTGTTTTAAGTTTAGAACAAATTAGATACTAAGCCTAAGTCCAGATAACTGTCACTGGGAGAAGGAATGTGTGGAATCAATAGTATAATTTCATAGAAGCATCTTGAACTGCTAAAATTTTACTCCCTCTTTTGTACAAATAGTGTACTAGTATAGGGCACTGTTCTAGCATCACTACAGGATGAACACAGGTTTTATACATGGCATGCTGCTGCTTGTGTCCTGATGGCCTTTAAGGTGAACAGGAGTTTTGAAATAAAACACTGATTTCAGAGAGTTCCTGCACCATCTCTTTTAGTAGCTGAAGTCATGTGACAATGGCTCCTTTTTTCCATCCAGCACTTCACCAATCGGAGAGATGAGTTTGAGGGCACGAGGGAAAGCATCCTTGTCTGGCTGACAGAAATGGACCTACAGCTGACAAACGTGGAGCACTTCTCCAAAAGTAACTTTGATGACAAAATGCGCCAGTTAAATGTACGTATCCTTGTGAAGCAGTTGTTTACTACAGCCCAGTGGTCCTGTCGGGCTGCCCTTGCCTGGCAGAATCATCCATTTTCTGTAACTTCACAGTAGCCACCAGATCTCTGTAGGACTACATTTGTTTGAAGACAGCAGTAAATTGTTAAGACATATTGTCTGACTCAAGATTAGGCTGTGCAGTATGTAATTCAGATTCAGTGTTCAGGTTCAGTTCTGTCCTGCCATTTTCTCCTAAAAATATGTGTCAGTGATAGGGGTATCTGGCCTGGAAAGCAGCAGATGCTGGCTAACAGTAGGAGCTAGAGTACTAAATTCAGGCATTATTTTCTGGTGCAAATCTTTTTTGAATTGGTATTATAGTACAATCTCTCCTCAGAGCTCATTGTTTGTAGCTGGGAATTTCAGCAGAAATTAGACAGCAGGAATGTGCAGTACCTCTGAGGAATATACTAGTTCTTTGCTACATCATATGCTCATTTCTCCTTTGTCCCTGCACTGCTGTTGTTTTGGGATGTAGATTTACTGTTGTGTAGGCTGGAGGCCCAAACAACCAAACAAACTTCTTGGCTACTGAGAAAAGATTGTATGTATCCAACAGAAAAATAAACTCTGATTAGCTGAACTCTTGTATCATGATCCTCTGCAGGCTCAGGACACTAGTCATATTGATGTACACATGGGTGGAAAATGCCACTTCATTTGGAACTGTAATTCTGCTGATAAAACAAACCTTTGAACCTCTAGAGTAAAAAGATATTTGCCAAATAAAATTAGACAACAATGTCAATTGGTCAAGTCTTTCACTGCAGTGAGCTAGAAAACAGGGACAAACCTTAGGCTAGAAAGGGCCATTGGAGAAGTAATTATTTTTCTTGTTTGCTCCAAATAGGGTTTCCAACAGGAAATAACGTTAAACACCAATAAGATTGATCAGCTTATTGTTTTTGGGGAGCAGTTGATTCAGAAGAGCGAGCCTTTGGATGCCATCCTGATTGAAGATGAATTGGAAGAACTCCATCGATACTGTCAGGAGGTGTTTGGGCGAGTTGCCCGGTTCCATCAAAGACTGACTTCAAGGGATCCTGTAAGAAGCAACAGTTGTTTCAGTGCTTTGACAAGATTTTGGTATTTGAATTGCAGTGCTTATTTTGGTTTTTGAATTGCTATTGCTTATTCATAGCAGCTTGACTGAGTGGTTTGAGCTCCAAGGGCTCAAGAGCTCTGTAGTAGATGTGCCAGCCTTGTTAAATCTTTGTTGCCAATCCTCTCATGCCTCTCCATCTGCAGAATCTGGACAATAGCATGGAGGTAGTTCATAACATTCAGAATTATATAGTTGTGGCTTGAAGGCTTCAAAACCTTTTTTGGTGTTTTTAATATCACTTTGTTTTCTTTACCATCAATAACATGCTTAGAATATCTTTATGTATTTGTTTGTCCACTCCGTCCATCCACTTTATTGTGAGAACCCTGAATGGGGAACAGCATGCACTTTGCTTTTGCCTGGGAACTTTCAGGTGATTCTCAGTTTTCTTGGCCTCAAAGAAAGAACATCTGTTAGAAAGCCAGGTAAAGGAAGTAACATGAAAAATTACAAGTAGCTGTTCACTCCTGCCTGAGCATCGTTTCCTTACTGACCTGTTAAGTCCATTTGGAGCTCAGTACTCTTCCTGCAAACTGGAGAGATGTTATGGTGGTGGTTGAGTGCCTTGAAAGAGGGGAGGTAGCTGTTGATATGAGGATTGGTTCTGGCAAAAGAGGAAGAAGGCAGAAAGTGTGTCTCCCTTTAGTTATAGGCACATGATCTGTGGTTGCTGCAGCTGACCACAAAACTGTCTCCAGTAGTACTGTGTGGCTCAATCATTAGCTCATTAAGATCTCTTGTAAATCTTATTAATGTGCAATAATTGTTACTTATTTGTAGGGATTGGATGATGAAAAAGATAACTCTGAAAATGAGACAGATCAAGAAGACTCCAGAGAAATCCAGAATGATCCCTGGCATAAGAAGGCCACCAGTGAGGGGCCCTCATCCACACAGTCCCTTTGCCACCTTATGCCCCCAACTCAGGGCCATGAGAGATCAGGCTGTGAGACTCCTGTCAGCGTTGACTCCATCCCACTTGAGTGGGATCACACAGGTGACGTGGGAGGTTCTTCCTCTCATGAAGATGATGAAGAAGCAACATACTACAGTGCTCTGTCAGGTGAGAACCAATGTCCAGCAGTTTGGCTTGACATGGACAGCTAGAGGATGCCCCTGTGTGGGAACGGAGGGGGATTGAAGTCTTGCTCCCACATTTTTGGTTGGTTTTCAAGTACCAATAATAGATGTGAGCAGACTCATCTCTTAGATGTCTTGATGAAGGAACTTGGACTGTCTAAACAAAGCTTTTATATTTAGAAACATAAGGTTTTAGAAGCCTTACTGTTTAAGAATGTTTGAAAATGGTATCAGCTACTTACTTTGTTCTTTGTCTTTGCTGTCCCTCATTGTTTCAGTTGTTTTTAATAGTTGGAAACTATTGAATAGTGGGGAAAATGACATTATTCTTTTTTCAGATGTAGAAATCACTGAAAACCCTGAGGCATATCTTAAAATGACCACAAAAACTTTGAAAGCATCTTCTGGTAGGCACCTGCTAATGCATGTGTCTGAACATGGCAATCTCCCTGTGCTGCACGCTATATTCCTCAACCTCTCTCATACGTAATGTCTGACTTCCTGCCTTGTGTGGACACCATGTCTCATCCTGTCATGGTGTTCTTAATGCTGCAGTATCCACATGGACATTAAAAGCAGTCAAGAACACACCATTTAGATTTTGCCTGGTAAATGCCTAGGTGGTTAATGTGCATTTCATTGTACTGATCCAAAGTCTTTTGGTTCTTTCTCGGTGGTTTGCTCTGGGTAGTATCAATTTTTGGTTGTTTCTCATTTTGGTTGCATACTTACTGAAGGCAGTAGCTACAACTCTGCAAATATTTTTTTGTGGTTTGTGCATGACAGAACTATGTGTGTCCTGTCTGTTAAATCCAGAACAAACATCCTCCAAACCAGGACATGTCTAGCTTGTCCCTACTGACACGTTGCAGATGCGTGATAGTTATTGTTGGGATGCAAACTTTACAAAACCACGGTGCAGCCTTGTCTTTTGGTTTTTTTGAATGCTCATTCCTGTATTCAAGCATTTTCCAGAAGAAAACAGAATGTCCCATAACTGCATGGCTCTCATCTCATTACCTTTGAAACACTGTTTAAGTTTTGCAAATATGCATGCTTTGCAAGGAAAGCTGCAAAACTGTCATTTTTATGCCATAACTTGATGCCATTTTATTCAAAGCGCTTTCTAACTTAAAACAAAGCAACAGCTTCCTCGTGGAGGTGGGATCTTGCACTCACGGTGTGTGGTTCTGGTTTTATGTTTCAGGAAAGTCTGTTTCAGAAGCTCATCCTTGGCATTCTCCGGGTAGCCCAGTCTGCAGGAAACACAGATATAACCAGGCAGAGATGGTTGGAAATGTGCTGTCTGGACCAGAGACAAGTACTCCCTATAAACCAGACTATGTGAGTTGGGGGCTCTGTGGGCATTGAACCTGTACTACACAGTCTGATTGTTGTTCTGTGTAACTCCATCCTCTTCCCTTCTCCAGCATCAAGGAAAAGAATAGTTGGGGTGGGGAATTTTCACTTCATGCAAATTTAGACATTATTTCTGGTGGTTCAGGTTGGTGTTCTGGTCAGTCAGGGTGTGGAGGAACTTCCTTCCTCTATTGTCACAGGACAAGTCTAGGAGAATTTAACCACTGCAAAGGAGAGGATGTGAATCTCTTAATACTGATATATCTCCCTTTCCTAAGCAAGTTTGGAGGGTCCTTTTCTAACATGCAGCACACCATTTAATCTACTTCTAGGCTCTGAAAAATGTACCAAAATGGCTTATTGTCCACTGATGCCTCAGCCTTAGTGGCTGTTTGCCAGCCATGGTTCACCAGCAGCTGCCAGGCTCAGTGGATCTGGACCCATTGTCACCACTCTTCCAGACATGGTGGTGCTGGTATCTGGCTGCTTTTGTCATCATTAATCCAGTCTCAGAGCCTTAGAGTCAACATTTCCAAGACCCACAGTCCAACAAAGAGCATGAGCAAATGTACATTGTCTGGTTCATATAGTGTAGAAGCAATTAATTTGCCATGTCCACTCTTGTAGTAACTGGCATCACCATGGTGTGTGTTTGTTTACTGGAAAGGCACAGAGAGCCGATGTAAACGGCTACCAAAGCTGCAGAAGCCCAGTGCTAAATCTGATATGTAAGAGCCCAGCAGCAGCCCAGCCACCCCAGAGTAACACAAATTATGTTGGACCTTTGCCATCCTGTTAACCTGCAGGGCTCACCCACCATAATGTTATTCCAGGTGAAGCAGCTCAGCTCTGCAAGCAGCAGCAGCAGCAAGGAGAAAATTCCATCTGCCAACATGAGTGATGAGGAGCCTCAAGATGACCAAGAACTTGTGAATATAGCAGCAGCAGAGAAGCAGTCAGGTACAGAGCATTAGGAGTGGCTTTGGGGCTGTGGTGTTTGTCCTGTGATTCCAGGGGGACAAAGCAGAAATGGCACAAAGGCAGCACATTTGGGAACAAAAAAAAGTCTAATGTATTTTGCCGAATTTCCAAGTTTCACTGTTTCCAAGTTTCTCATCTGGTTCTGTCCAAGCCATGTGTGGTGTTCAAAGCTTTCACATTTTCTTTCATCAGAATTGAGATTTTTCTTTCATAGTATACTTCTTTCTCTTTGCTGCTTGAAGTAACTGGGAACAATTTCACTTTTGTGATACTGAACACTTCAGAGACTTTTAATCAGATTTCAAACCAAAGTCTCTAAAATAAGACTGCTATGTGGAGTTACTAGTACTCCATATAACAATATGCTACAGCTCCTATTTGCAGAAATGTTTTGTCAAAGCTGGTAATGTATTCTGTTCTTCAGTATCTTTACAGTGGTCCTTTCATGCAAACAGACCAGCAAGCTGGATCTCTTGACCTTTTAGGACCTCAATCCTGGTTTCAGGTGCTTGAGATTGTAACAATGCATTGTACTGCAATCACAAAAGCAAATCGTGATAAAAAGAAGGCTGCAGCTGCATGCATCAGCTTACTGAGTTTGTGTCTCTGGTCTCACAAATGGTCCAGGGTCGTGTCCTACATGTGGGATGAATAGGAAAAGCCTGAGAATTGTTTGGATGTGCTTTCAGAAAGTGTTAGTGATCACATGGGTGGCATCTCCATGTCCTTTAGCACTGAACTAATGAAACATAGAGTCATTAGAAATGTTTGGGTTGGAAGAGACCTTAAAGTTATCTAGATCCAACCCCCTGCCATGGGCAGGGACACCTTGCAAAGCCCCATCCAGCCTGGCCTTGAACATTTCCAGGGATGGGGCATGCACAGTTTCTCTGGGCAACCTGGGCCAGGGCCTCAGCACCCTCACAGTCAAGAATTTCTTCCTAATATCTAATCTAAACCTACTCTCTGTCAGTTTAAAGCCATTATCCCTCATCCTATCTTTCCATACCCTTGTCCAAAGTCCCTCTCCATCTCTCTTGGAGCCCCTAAAGGCACTAGAAGTTGCACGAAGGTCCCCCCAGAGCCTTCTCTTCTCCAGGCTGAACAGCCCCAACCTTCTCAGCCTGTCTTTACAGGAGAGGTGCTCCAACCCTCTCATCATCCTTGTGGCTTCCTCTGGGGCTCTCTCCAGCAGCTCCACGTAGGCATAAAACACAAACCCAAGTCCTAACTGCTGGATCGTATTTGTCCCGTGCTGAATTTTGGTGTTCACCAAATCACAGCTGGGCTCATGAATTCTGTTTCCTTAGATTTGATCTGTTCTTCCAAGTGGATTAAAACATCTCCAATTAATGTGATTAAAATTCTGTGTAGCACTGATATGTGGATAACATGACCAGCAATATGAAATTTAGACACTGCAGAATCTCAAGAAAAAATGTGGCTGAATAACAGTAATACATTACAGCAATTATTTGGTCTCATGCAAAACTTCTTGTATCTGTTTTACATACTCCTTCCTTTACTGACGATTTAATTTTTTTTTCTATGATTTGCAGGCATTATTGATAGGTGGGAGCTCATCCAAGCTCAAGACCTCAGAAATAAACTTAGGATGAAACAGAAATTGCAGCAGTGGCAGCAGCTGGACTCAGACCTCAGTGACATCTCTGCTTGGCTTGATAAAACTGAGCAAGAGCTGGAAGAACTGCAAAAGGTGAAGCTTCCAACAAGCATGCAGGCATTGGAACAAAAGGTCAAGAAATTGAAAGTAAGTTATGGACTACTGAATAGAGGGATTTCAAGATGCTGATGTTTTTATCACTGTGCTCTCCTGGGATCAGTTTGCAGCATGGATGCCAATAGCAATATTCCTGTGCCACAGAGGAGCTGAACTGCTCTCAGCTAAGAGGACTAAAGAGGGTCTTAGGCAAAGTGCTTTTGTCTTCATATACAGAGATTGGCAGGCAGAAGTAAAAACCTCTCTACTTCTCCCTTTGTATTTTCTTGCTCAGTGATGTCAACAGCTTTTCCTTGTTCTGTGCCATTCCCCTCTATGCAAACCAGAAACAGATTGAAAATTAGTCAGATCAACAGGCTGCAAAGTCTAGGCTGATTTTTTTTTTTAAATTGAATTAAGGGTAGGGTGTAATTCCAGCAGGAGACTGACAAAGATCTGCTCTAAAGCTGTGGTTTCTGCAAGCTGAGCCAGCAGGTACCAGGGCACATGTAAGTGCTGGGACCCTGGGACTCAGGTAATGAAATGCCTCAGGTTGAATTCTGAGAGAGCAAGTGTTCCTAAAATCTGTGGAAGTGCAAAATCCCTGTGTGCTTACCCCTCACCAACTGCCCTGTGTGGAGTCACCCTGAGGCTGCTGCTCAGTCTGGTGTCACCCTTGGGCTGATGTTCACAAACAGGACACTGCAGGACAGAGGAGGGGTTTCTTAGGCATGCTGAGAGTATGTTTAAGCCTACACGTCCTGGAGTAGTTATCAGGCCAGGGACAATGATTCTCCCCTCTAGTAAGATCAACTCTGACTCCTTCAGCCAGTCTGGATTAGGCACCAAGCCCTAGGAAGGGTTTGATGGTGCCTTCCTTTCAGCCTGGAGTTGGGTGTCTGATGTCCTCAAGGAGGAGAGCTTCACTTCTTTTCTCTTCTGCATCTGCTTAAGAGGAGTCCAGCTGGCTGTAAATCCCCTTTTCAGACAGTTTGGCTTTATAGGGGGGTTAAAAGAACCAGTGTGCTCTAAGAAGTGAGTTTCATGAGATGTCAGTACATCCCAATTGCCTGGGATAAGCACAAAGCCAGTCTGCCTGCAGACTGGCTTACTGGTATCCAGAAGTGTGTGGTGGACTGTTTGCTTTGTCTGATATTAAAAGAAAGGACAGCATTCTTTGATGGATGAAAAGTAATTTAGACCAGCAGTTTTCTACAAGTGGGACTCAGATCTTGAGAATACAAGGATTGACACGCTTGGATAGAAAGGCTGCTGAGAAAAGCAGTCTGAGCTGTGTGGCTTGTGGGATTCATCCTGCATCTCTTACTTTCTTACTGCAAGAGCAACTTGGAAAAGATTGAGTACCCTTGATTCAAACTGTAAACTGGAGGGTACAAGGGAAGGTATTGTTTGGCTTTTTTTTATTTTTAAAAACCTTTAGAAATACAGGCTCAACCTTAACGTAAAGGTGGTTAGATGATATAACTGTGACTTGGCAAATTCCACATTATTCCCCCTGCAGTTCTAAGGAAGAGCAGGAAAGCAGGCAGGGCTGCCTTCTGGGGGGACCTTTTGAAGTCAGAGAAATGGGCTGACAGAAACTCAGACCAGAGAGAAGGAAAATAATTTCTCAGAATGGGGTGGTCTGGTGTGGGACCCGGGGCCCAGAGGAGGGTGAGGGATCTCCATCCTGTGGGATACTGAAAATTTGAGTGGATGAGGCCCTGAGCATCCTCCTTGGAGTTTGAAGTTGGTCCTGTTTGAAACAGGAGAATGGAGTACAGACCTCCACATGTCCCTGTTAGTATTATTCTAGGATTCTGGGGTGGCAAAACCTTTATCAATTAGGAGAAAATACCACGTGATCATCTATGGGAGTATTTGTCCAAATATCACAGAAAGAGGCAGCTCAGAGGAACTGAAAGGCAGATGTGTGGATTAAGTCATAATGCCTGTGACTTGGGGAGAAGCACAAGCCCAGTCACACTTATTTCCTTCAAAGTGAAGGTTTTGGCCTTAAAAAAAACCCCAAACATAAACCTACCTCAATATGTTTCTTAGCAGCATTGAAAAGCTACCAGATTGAAATATCCTTCCCCAATACCTGTGATAGTTTTGAGTGCATGGTTTTATTGTAAATAAACAACATGTTTTTCATAATTCATAAAAGCTCCTAATCCTCTTTTTCTACCAGGACATGCTTAAAGCATTTGACAACTACAAAGCAGTGCTGCTTTCTGCTAACCTGAGCAGCAAAGAATTCCAGAAAGCAGACAGCACAGAGTTCAAGGAGCTGCAGAACAGGCTTCGGAAGGTCAACTTGCACTGGGAGAAAGCAACTCGTGCACTGGAGAACTGGAGGAAGGGTTTACAGCAAGCCTTACTGCACTGCCAGGTGTGTAGCACATGCCAGCTTGTAAGGTAAAGTTCTTTGGGATGTTATTGAGGAGAGGGCAGAGGGGTAATTCCTGCACATCAGTGGAATGGCCACTCACAATCCAAGACACTCTGTTTCCTTATAAAGCTGCTTCTGATGGATTGAAACAGTTTGGTAAAAATACCTTTGGAGTGGGTAATGCCCTTTTACTACATAGGTGGAATAGTTTAACAAGGTTTCTGTACCCTCACTAATTGTGAATTTGTGGTGGCTCTGTTGAATCTGGGCTGGACATTCTGTTTGCAGGTGAATGCCACCCTGTTTATGAAAGCCTTCTGAAACGTTTATATTCTTGAGTCAGATTTTCTCACACATTGTACTAAAAACACCAGCTTTGTTTCCATTCCTTCTTGGAGAAGGGAAACTGATGGACTGGTCACTTAGCCAGTCTGATTGAGAGGTGGGATTTCATCTTCCAATCCTCTCTCACTTTGCAAACCCTATAAATTGTGTATCCATAATAAACAGGCTCACTTTTGGGGGCCTCTGCTGTTCTCTCGATTGTGGTGGAACCATGTCCTTCTTTTGTGCCCAGTTGCAACAGGTGAAGGCACTGCAAAGCTGTTTTTTCTCTTACGTACCAGTCTTTGTGTTTCTCTAGGATTTCCATGACCAGAGCCAAAAACTAATCCTGTGGTTAGCAAGTGCTGAAAGCCGGAGGAATGAAGCACAAGTCACAGATCCCAGTGCTGATCTCAATACAACACTGGAATGCCAAAAGGAGCTAATGGTAAGTGTAGTCTTGACTGCAGCACCTCAGCTCTCCCAACACAGTGAAGAGCAGGATGTTTGTCTCACAATGTCTGCAGCCTGTCCTCAAACCTGCTGTACTCAGGCATGTGGGTGGTTTCTGAAATGGACCATGGTATTGCCTCTACAAGGCACTTTTCCATAATTACACATCATAATTAAGTTGCTTATGAGCAGTCTTTATGCTGGAGTAAGGCTTCCAATTTCCAAAATTTAATGTCTTCTCTACATGCTGCTAGAACTATTTTTAAATGTTAGTTCAAGCAGGTACAACCAGTCTCTTCAAGAGAACTTCATTTCCTGTGTAGCTATAATAACCATTCCTGTGCCTTGTGGATTCTCAGGCAGGTTGTGTTGTTCTTTAAAGCCTTCCAGAGTTCCTCCTTTTGGGAGAACATCCATAGAGTTGAGGGTAACAGTCTGTTGTGCTGTTTTTTGTTTTGTTTGTTCTCAGCAACTGGAGAAAGAACTGCTGGAGCAACAGCTTAATGTAAACTCCCTCCAAGAGCTCACTGCTTACCTGCTGCTGAAATCAGATGGTGATTACATTGAAGAGGAGGAAAAGGTCCATGTAATTGGAACGAAACTGAAACAGCTGATTGAACAAGTCTCTCATGACTTAAAAACAATACAAGGGAATCTGGTGAGTTGGAATTTAAATACTCTTTCGTGGATCTCCCTTACTGTAAAGAAATAGCATATCAAGAGTGAAGGTATTTATAAAAAAACTAACTTAAAGCTTAAGTACTTCCACCTTCATAAGCTGAAAAAAGAGCAGTTCTGGCTGTAGGAATGACTTCAGCACCCCAAGGCTAGAGCAGTATTGTAACAGAGGGGTTGTGCTGCCTCTGTCCTTGAGGGGTTTGAAGAGCAGAGAGGATAAAGCTCAGAGTAAGGCTTTTGGTCAGGTCTTTGAGCAGGAGGTTGGACTAGATTAACTTCCTGAAGTCCCTTCCAACCTGAATTTATATGATACAAACCAGATATCAGGCTAGGAGTGTGTAATGAACAAATAGGAGTTGTAGTTCATAGCAATGGGTTGATTATACTGAGGCTCATCAGAGATATTTTTAAGGTAATACCTGTATGCACCATTCCATGGTAATTCCTTCAGGCTGGGCACTGTAAAACATTTCTTTATTCTGGGAGACTGGTTATGCTCATGTAAAGGGGCTGTGCACCTACAGAGGCAGTGAAAGGTGGTTCTTTGCACTTCAAATATTGTCAGTTTTGAATGTGCATTTTAAAGAGGAAGGTGGTGTTATCTTTTAGGATACCAAAACATTCCTGCTAGTTCCAGATGACTTGGACTCAGGAGTCTATAATCCAGAAGAGAAAACCAGCCCTGCTGTGAAGAAGGCAAGTGTTTTTTTGTCTAATATTTTGCTATCAGCATATAGTGTATTTTGACATATTCAGTGTGGAAGTTCCTCAGATATAATCATTGAACCTTTCAGGTCCATGTACCTTATTACAGCATTTACAATCAGGCCTTAAAGTCTACAGCTGTCTTTTCTGAGAAATTCCTTGTAGTTTCTGAAACCTGGATACTAAAAGCTATTTCTCTCAACAGATGGCCCTCAGGAGAACTGCTGATGGCAGAAATGGCAGCAACACAAGGTAATATTTTATATATGCCTGATCTTCTGAAAAATAGTGAATATGGCAGAGATGATCTGTGTGCCAGCAGAAACCTGGGCAGCTGATCCTTGTAGGTTGACACATGGGTGGAGGTGATTTCTGCCTACCTGTAGTGTCCCCTCTATCTACCAGCTCTGGGCTGCTCCTTAGGGAATGGTTTCCTTTAGCACTCCTGCTCCAGGACCTCCACAGTGATGTGCAACCCTGGCTTGAGAAATGTGCCAAATAGGGGATATTTTGGGTTTAAATCCTCCTTTAATTCCACCAGCATGCTTGAAAAAGGAAAATTTCCACTAAGAGCCACTTGGTTCAAACAGACCATGAAGGGCAAAGGGAGAACTTAACCCCTGGTTCATTGGGGCCTGTACAAAGGATAGATCTCAGTAATGCCAGGGCAGAGAAGAACCTGTGAATGGCCTTTCCTTTGTGGCTGCAACACCTATTTGGAATGGTCTGTTTGGCTGCTGGGAAAAGTTAAGTTTGCATCTGAAAATAGGGTAAACACAACTTGTTTAACTCAAACCCTGATGTGCCTGTTGTTCTTTGTTTCTCCTTTCCAGGAGCGAAAGCCATCCACAACCTGTGCAGGCAAACCCTCGCTCTCCCTCTTTCTTCTACCGAGTGCTCCGAGCAGCTTTACCTCTCCAGTTGTTCTTCCTGCTGCTTTTGCTCCTGGCTTGCATGATCCCCTCCTCTGAGGAAGATTACAGCTGCACCCAGGCCAACAACTTTGCCCGCTCCTTCTACCCCATGCTGCGCTACACCAACGGCCCCCCCCCGACCTAGGACACCCTGCAGTCACACCAAAACACTCTTGGGTGGTGCTTTTTTCTCCCATGCTGCTCCAGCATCAAATCAAGCAGCAAGTTTCACATCTCAAAATGTATATCTTGACAAAATTTCAGCGTTTTTGTACGGAAAACAAAATTTTTTCTATAGATTTTTTTTTTTTTAAACTGCAAGCAACACACTTTGTATTTTGATGCAATAGATACACTATTTTCTAGGGGCAGTGCTCTTAAGCTTGCAAGGTGTTTGGATACTGAGTTATTAGATGCAGAAATGACATCACGGTAATCTTAAACATAGCAGTCTGTCTTGGGTTAGTGTGACAAACAAGCAGGTGAAGAGGGACTTCATTTAACATGATTTCTGCACACACTTCATGTTACTTGTGTCTTTTAGTACTGTAGTCACTTGGTGGAAACAAAAAAAAATTGCATATTTTTCAATCTTTGTTATTGTATTTTAGTCATCTAACATGTTCAATATCATGATGCACACTTGCTTTGTTTGACATAAAATGTTCTAGTGGTTAGGACTGCTGTGTTTTCTTTTTATACCACCTTTGAAATAAGGAATTGCTGCATTGCATGGAAATGGTTTATAATGCACATATTTTCTAGATGAACTGATTATGTAGACTATTCCTGATGTATACAAATAGTGCAATGACTTTTTTAATGAAAGGTTTTTTTCAGTTTTTAACCTGCTGAATAGTGTACAGTACCTTGGGAGAGAATTGTGCAATTTTTATAAGCTTTGTTTTTAAAATGAAACTGGCGCTTGGGCAGTGGCTGGAGAAACACTGTGTACAGTCAGCATTGCCACTGCCCCTCGGTTGTACAGTTTGAGTACTGTCATTAAAATTTTGCCAATGTCTGCAGGACTGTGGGTGTGTCTAGTGGGGGGGACCAGCTTTATGTTCCAGCAGTGCTGCCCCTTCCACTCCTGGAAGAGTCAATTTCTTTGCCTGCTAAGGGAGTGGTGCTGGAAGAAGCCCAACCACTCCCTTGCTTGTCAGAGCCAGAGATCACAAATCCAGCAGTGGGACCTGTGTTCTGTGGCACAGATCCTTTGCTTTGCAACTGTTGGTGATTTCCTGGAGGAAGAATACAAAGTTGAACCAATTAGTGCTTATCACTACTTTGAAATGCTGAACTATTTCCCACCCTGGAACAGACTTTCTGTAGTGGGAGTGCTGGAGTGGGGAAATGCACATGGAGGAGAGCTCAGTGCAGTTGGAGGGCCTTTGGTCAAATGCTTTTTGTGTGTTGCAGTGAAAATCACCCAGGAATTAGCCACTTTCTACAGTGCTTACCCATAGAAAATAAGGTCTCTGAGCCTGTGAGTTCTCCCACCCTTTCTACACTTGTCACCACTGGTGGTTGCTGATTCCCCATCTTCTGGCAGGGGGATTTACAAAGCAAACTGCTTTGTCCTGATGTTCAGAGAATGGCCAAACCAACAGCTTTTTCCCAGCCATGCTGGCAAACCCACTGTGGTTTATTTCCAGGATATTAAGCTAAACTCCTAAGCTGTGCTGAGGTGCCAGACCAGCTCTCACACTGGTGCTGTATCCAGAGGTGGATCCTCCTCACCCCTTACTGCACCTGGCCACACACAGTGTCCTCCCTCCCTCTGCCATCATTATTTGATATTTTCAAAGCAGTTATTTTAAGATGAAGCTCATTGAAGTTTCTTCCTCTATAGAGCTAACTCTAAGCATTATTTCATTGCCAGGTTGTCACAAATGCCCATGCAGACCTTTCTGCCAAGAAGTAATAGGCAGTTGCTGACATGATATTCAGTTCTTCTTCCATTAAAGAACCTGTGCAGGGGAAAAATTGAACAATGTTAAAAGGTCTAAGGAAAATTTCATAGCCTACAATTTCCTTTCATTATGAACAGTTATATCAAATTGTTGAGCTGATGTAATATATAAAAAGAGGAGCTTTCAAGAAATTATCTCAAAATGTCACCAAGAAAAAAAAAAAAGGGTCTGGGAAATAGCTTAAATCTTTTTTCTTCCACACCTATTTTAAATAGTTTTATTTCCAATTGATTATAATCACTGCACTGTAGGCTGACACTGAAGTCTGCTTTAAACAAGTCATTTTATATCCCCACTGATTTCTTTGTGTCATCATCTTGCTCAGGACTGGGGTGTTAGTGGCCAGGGAAGGGAAAAATATATTAAAAATACATTTAAAAGAGAGGGTGGATGCAAGTGAGAGCAAGCACAACCCCACTGTGGTTGTGTACATGCATTGTAGAAAAACCAAGCCAAAACCAGTTTTGAGTTGAAGTCTTATTTTTTGGCAGTGAGATTATCTCAATCTTTTCAGCTATACCTGCCCCCCTCCAGCATAGTCAATACAATGAGAAGGCTCCAGGGAGACTTTAAGGGCAACTTCTAAAGGGGACTTGAGAGCTGGAGATGGGCTTTTTAAAGATGTAGTGGTAAGACAAAGGGTGATGGCTCTAAACTGACAAAGGGCAGCTTTAGTTTAGATGTTAGGAAGAAATTCCTTGCTGTGAGGGTGGTGAGGAGCTGGAATAAATTGTCCAGAGAAGCTGTGGCTGCCCCATCCCTGGAAGTGTTCAGTGCCAGGTTGGATGGGGCTCTGAGCAAGCTGGTCTGGTGGAAGGTGTCCCTCAGACACTGAGCACATGCATTACATGAGCCTGCTCGTGGGACCAGGCTGAGCTCAGCTACAGGAGAGAAATGAACAAAAAGCCATATATTTACATCTCATGATGCCTGTTTAGTCAGCTGCACCAATCCACAACTGAGTGAAACACAGCACCAGACAAATACCATCAGTTCACAGAACTAAAGACAGCTGGGGGAAGAGAGGGGCTGGGGTGTTTGTGAGGTTGTTTTCACATTACCATAACACACATAAAGTGCTTTAAAAGGCACCACTTTCAGTTGGGAGCCCATTTCCATTGCAAACTTGCAGAGAGTGAAATGTTGAGACTAAAATGACAGGACTCAGAACAAAAAATTTTGTGGAAAACAGGTGTAGGAGATGTGCAGAAAGCTCTGGCAATGGCTGTGGCAGCTCCTGTGTGACACTGTGATGAGTGAAGAAGGTTTTGTCTGTTGAGGCAGTAGCAGCAGCTGTTGCTTTGCTATAAAAAAGCCAATCTCATTTTCTTTGTGCACTTAAAACAAAATCACTGACACTCAGCAGTGCATGAGGAGTGTAGGACACTCTTAAATGTAAAGATGGAGTTAATACACAGATCATAAATAAAATGGTGTCTCAGCTATGAAAGTGTGCCATTTAACACACCACACTTCACTTTAGTAGCAAAATACTGTGGAAAAAATAATATAAGTAATACTTAGGTTCCATATTTTAGCAATCCACTTGCTTTTCATACTCCAATTTGCAACAGTCTCTTTAGAATTGGTGTAGGCACTGGGTCAGCACAACAGATGACCACATTTTAACTGCTTTGCTGACTCATTACCTTCCAGGACCTAAGAAATGTCAAACCATTTCTTCTGAGATGGATAGTGAGGATAGCAAAGGTGCTTCCATGGCTTCTAGGTCTGACTGTATGGAAGTGTGAAAAGATGGCCTGGGATAACTTAGAGGAAACAGAGAAGTTGTGTTCACATCCCAGCAGTACAGAAATTACAGTGTAAAATGGTTGGCATGTTCCAAGCTGTTCCACGGTGAGTCCCCACACCCACAATGTGCAGCCAGAACCTCCCAAGGGGGTGGAATGGAGCGTGGGGTGGAGTGCAGACACCTGGCCAGGCTCTGTAGAAATCCTTGCAGGGAGGGGAGCTCTCCAGGGAGACCTGGAGCAGCTTCCAGTACCTGAAGGGGCTACAACAGAGCTGGAGAGAGACTTTTGACAAGGGCACAGAGTGACAGGGCACTGTGAGAGTGTGAGACACTGAAACAGGTTGCCCAAAGACATTGTGGATGCTCCTNAGCGTGGGGTGGAGTGCAGACACCTGGCCAGGCTCTGTAGAAATCCTTGCAGGGAGGGGAGCTCTCCAGGGAGACCTGGAGCAGCTTCCAGTACCTGAAGGGGCTACAACAGAGCTGGAGAGAGACTTTTGACAAGGGCACAGAGTGACAGGGCACTGTGAGAGTGTTGAGACACTGAAACAGGTTGCCCAAAGACATTGTGGATGCTCCTTTCCTGGAAACATTCAAGGCCAGGTTAAACAACAACCTGAGCAACCTGGTCTGGAGGAAGGTGTCCCTACCTATGGCAGGAAAGATGATCTTTAAGGTCCCTTCCAACCCAAGTGATTCTATGATTCCATGACAAAAGTCCAAACAAGACAAAAATTCTTACCTCAGAAGAGGATGATCTCTGGTAACAGCTCAAATAGGATCAACAGGCAACTTTCTGGGGCTCATTGCATTGTTAGGCTCTGCAAATAGAACAAATATCTTTCATACTCCCCAGGTCATTGAAAGCAAAATTAAAAATTCCAGCACTTAAAAGGATGCTCTCCTCCTACCATGATGATCCCTATATAGATCTATCATTCAGTCAGCAAGGAATTAACATAATATGACTATGGAAATGTGCATATTTATTTTTTAAACAATCTTCAAGTGCTACCTTAGTTTGCTATTTTGCAGGGGCACTTACCCTGTTGGGCACTATCTCAAGGGAGAATGTTTCAACACATCTACATATCTTTGCCCCACACTCTCCTCCCTGACTGGAAACACGACAGGACAAAAATGGGTAATTTGAAGGAAGGCAGAGGTGTGAAAAAGGTCTCACATTCCTGGAGACAAAGCATTTCACCTATCTGAAATAACATTTCTTAAAAAAAAAATAGACAAGGGAAAAAAAAAGAAAACCAAGCAAGGTTGTTTTACCATCTGGTTCCAGTTCCAGAGTTGAGAGAGGAAGCTCAGCATGTTTTCCTTATGTGTGCTGTTAAAAAGTTTGGCCTTCCTTCCTTTCTTCTTTCCTTTTTTTTTTCTTAAGCTCATGGCAATTGTCCCTTTTGCCTGAGCCAGGTTTTCTCACCTCTGTGAACATCCTAGAACTGCAGCATGATTTCTCCAAGCTGCAGCATCACCTCTGCCAGGTCCCAGCAGTAAAACAGCCCCTCCTCAGAGCCCCTGCCCATCCTGAGGGCTCCACTCATCCACACTGAGACTGGGAAAGCCCCGATATCCACAGGGAAGCACAGTGTGACAGCTCAGCTCAGGGCTGCCAGGGACAGGGACCTGCTCCACACCAGGAATGCAGCATCTGAGAGAGTCTGGGGGATCCAGACCCCAGACAAACCCAACAACTCCCTCAGGAGACCCAGGCACCCTTGTTCACTCTGCCACACACTTCCCTGTGCTGTTGGAGGTGAGCATCTTCTCCTTATCCCAGCAGGAACACAGCTACATTAATCCAGACTCCACAGCTGTTGACTTTCACCCATTTTAAAACACTGTTAGTAACTTTTAATAAAATTATGTTCAACAAGACAAAAAGTAGGTTAAAATCACATCATTTTCCTATGTGCTAATAGCAACACATACGAACACCACCACATAGCACAAAACTGCAGCATATCCCTTTTACAGAGTCAATCCACAGCAAATTTCCATTTAGAAGGCAATTTCATTATTTATACCCAGTCTTTCCCATTTTCTCTTCAAAAAGTTTGTTCCAAGATTGTACATAAATTCAGCACTTTCAAAGCAAAACAAACAAATCACTTAAACATTTCTCTGAGAAACTGTATTAAACCAAAAGATTATACAGGATAAGGAAAATCAGAGGAAAAACAACACAACAGGCAATGAGGCCAGAACACAATCAAGTCCAAGAAATACTGAGACAGATTTGTTTCACAGCAAAACATCTCTCAAAATGAAAGTACCAATAAATTCCAGACTGTACTCACATTTTTTCCTTTTTTCATTGTACATATTACACATCTTTAGAAGAACACTGCTATATTACAGTTTCTTAAAAACAATAGAAAGGCAGAGAGTAAAAATTTAGATCAGCAGCAGCATCTGGTATAGTACAAGATCAAAACAGACAATAGATTTGTGTAACTCACTGAAAACTCTTTATGCACTTCCTATAAAAAATACTGTCCTTGGCTTTAAAAAACCACCAAGATTAATGGTTTGGCTAATATTCAAAATATGCAAATGGCATACTAATCAAAGTCCCTAATGCAAAAGACTTATTGGCTCAAAATAGACTTCTGGTGTGATCCCAATTTATTTCACCATAATGCCCAGAACATGCATGTGCTCTCTTTAAATGTTTCCATTTAGAGAGCCAGTTACCAGAATGAACGATGCCACCCTGCTGATCTCAAGGGTCATCAGCCAGGCCATTTAATCTTTTTTTTTTTTTTTACTCAGTGCAGCTTAAACACATGCAGAAATCAGCACAAAAAGGAAGTTTAAACTACTACATCTTCAGTGTAATTCAAACAAGTCATCACACTTGCAAAGCAAAGTAGTGCTTTACATTATCCCCATCTTCACATTACCTTAACATTTACCATTATCCCCATCCTCGCTCTTTGAGGGCTCCTATAAAGGTATGAAGACCACAGCACAAGGTGCCATGCATGCTGAGAACAAGCAAGCAGCAAACCTCAGGGCAGCAGACAGAAACAGATCCCCATCCATGTTCCCATCCAGTGCCTCACCCCCCCTGCAAGAGGTTTTGGGTGGGCAGGACGTAATTCCACACACCAGTTAAAGGGGTGGGATTTTTTTTTTTTTTTCTAGCTGGTTTCACAAGGCCTGATCAGCAGATCATATACAAATACAAACAGTTAATATTCACAGAGCAACCTTTTGTACCTAATTATTAGAATAGATTTAACATCATTAATAAATATATAAAACAACATGTTGATCTCACCGACAAAACACATTTCAAAGGTCAGCATGGACTGAAATACCCAGACTATTTGGTTGTAGTTTAAAGTACTAAAGAACTATAAGCAGATAATAATGTGAGTGTTAAGAACAGGCTCACAAAATAGAAACTTAAGATCAGTTTAAGCTTTCTGCAGAGGCTCTGAACTGACCCTAGAAGCTATTTCAAATGACCTTCCAGTGAAGGCCCTTGCAGCCATTGCATATTTGAGAAAAAGCTCCTTACACAGTCTGTATCTCGGCACTTTATCCAGATCAGCTGCAGAGCAGGCATTCCCCAGGGACCAGCACACACAGGTAAACATCTGTCCCAAATGATGCTGTTCTACCTTTCACACCATCCCGTGCTGAAAAAGGACATTGTCCAGTCAGTGCTTAAAAGACTTGCTCTGGGAGACAGAGGCCAAGGTGCTCTCTCCAAGCTCTGGAACAGGCTTCTTCTGCCATCTCAAACCTGTCCCCTTTACCTCTCCCTCTCAGTTCTGCCTCTGAGAAGGAGAGGCAGCAATTCCCCATCCCACAGTGCTGTTCTGAGGCTTGATTTCATAAGGTGCTTTTGCAGAGTCTCAGAAAAGGCACTATAGCAGTGCAGCTGTGACAATTGTCAGAAATACAGACAGAGGTGAGCATCCCACAGCCTCTCCCGAGACACCCATGTGCAAATCCAGAAGGGATGAGAACTCACACCGAGTCACACTTCTGCAGCCCCATCACAGCAGTTCTGTTTTCTCCCACAGCTCTGAAAAAGCCTCACATTTCCAGGTCTTGACCCAATTACTGGGGTGGCCCATTCCTCAGGCTGTCTCCAGGCTCCATCTGCTCCAGTGGGCCAAACTCAGGGTGTGTGGCTGGGGACTTCCTCTGCCCTCGGAGGGTGTGAGCATTCAGCATCTCCAGCAGCAAGTCATACACTGGCACCACATTCTTACACTTCATGCTCAGGAGATGCTCCATTCCCTTGTTACTGTGCAGGAGAACAGAAAACAACTCAGCAATCTGGTTCCAACAGTGCAGAGAAGAAAAACACTCAGCACTGTATCATGGTTTGGACTAAAAATGGCTATTGCCATTGCAGTCACACATATTTATATTCCAGATGCACGCAGGGGTTTGGGGTTGAGCTCTAAGGGTGCCTTCTCAACACCAAATCTATCCAGTGGAACTAGCAGCAGACAGCCAGCACACAGCTGAGCTGGTGGGTTGGGCTGGGAGGAGGGCAATGGTTCCAGATAAATGAGGTTCTGCTACAATTCAGGAGTTATGAATATGTTAATGGACAAGGAAAAAATTGCAGCCCCTGTCCTACACCCAGCTCTTGAGAGTCCTGCATCATTTGGTAATCAAGGCTGAGCACATCAATAATTTCCAGAACAAAGTCTGATTGCATGACCAGCACCAAGCAACCTAAAGGAGACAGAACACCACAAACAGCCTCCAGACTTTGGCTGAGGGAGACACAGCATAGAAAAATCTTGGTTTAATGGGAAAATATAAAAAGTCTGCAAAGGTTCGTGATGTTTGTTCACAGAATGCCAGAACAGCTCCTGCAAAGCTGTGATGTGGAGTCACATCACAGAGCATAATCCCGGTGATGGCAGAGACTGGAGCCATGAGACAGGACCAGCTCTGGCTGGTGCTGGAGCTTCTGCAAGGCCAGCTCTCAAACTCATCCCCAGTCCACAAACTGACTGTTAAATCTGTCTTTCAGCACCATCAGGTCCCTGCTGCTGCCATCTGCTCTCCTAGGAAGCTTATTGCAAAGGTGGCCATCCACTTTTCAGTGTCCCTAGAGATGTGCCCAGCTCTCCTTTGTGTCCTCCAGCCCTGTCCCAGGACATCTTGTCTGGGCACACAGTCCAAATTCAAGCCATGAGAGAGCTTAGTGAATATCTGGCCTCTGGGTAATAATTTAAAATGACAAACAGACTGAAAATTAAAGCCTCACTTTGTAGGATCTGCATTTCAGTCTGCTGTCTCACAAGCATAGATGGACCTCTCAAGGAGGTTCAGGAACTGGAGCCACTTCCCACGGGGGCAGCAGGAGCCTCACATTGCTGTAGCATGAATCATTTGGCAAAAACTCTGTGGCTCCACATAAAAGACAACAAATTTGGTCTGGGAAAAACATGGCCACCAAAATCCACTTTGCTCTACCAAAGCCCAACACTGCAGGTCAGTTTTGGAACAGATTTTCATTTTGAATGGAAGAGTTTTGATGGCTGGGTGGGACGTTTTCTTGAAAGGCTCTATTTTTGTTATTGTTAAACATTTCAACATTTTAATATCATCACATCACTGAGGGCCAGCAAGCACCTGGGTTTACTGCCTGTTTTGTTGTGCTGGAAAGGAAAGCCTCACAGTGACAGAGGTGAAGAGCAGCACCAGGATTCCCTCAGGAGTGCTCTGGAGTTCCAGCCACCTCTTTTCTGCTGTAATAAACAAACACTAACATACCCCAAGTGTTACACACACTGCAAACTGTACCTGGCATGTCTGACATGAGAGAGGAGCATCAGCAAATTGGCCAGGCGAGTTGTCTGCTGCTGTGAGGGGATCCCACTCTTGGCAATAACCCACACCAAAGCCTCTGTGACCACGTTGAGCAGGTGGTGCAGTTTCCTGTTGCTTTCTGGTTCCTCTGCTGACAAGGGGAACATGCCTAACCAGAGAAGAGAAAAATATTTGCTGCTAATGAGGAAGAAAAAAAAGCTATGGCTGGGTTTTTTTAATATGTAATATTTCAACAAAATTAGGGAAGACACATTCCCTGACACCCCCCTGAAGACTGTACAAATGATGCTCCATGTGCCACATCAAGCTTGAATTTGACGGCCCCATCATTTTCAAAGTGAGCAATTCTCCCAAATCCTCACAAGACATGTTGCACATAGACCTTGCAGTCAGGGGAATGGACATGCTCTCCATTCTCCAGGGTTTTTTACCCCTGTGTTTTTTAACTGTTATGAACGATAGTATTATGCCTGTTCAAATCCCTTCTTGTTGAAAAAACACCGTTTTCTCTGAGTATATCATAGGGAGGAGGGAGAACACATCACTGACACTGCTCAGGGTGACTCAGCTGGTCATGGTCTCCCTACAGATGACTGAGAGTATCATAAAACAGCACATGTCTGCACTGAGAAACCTTGAAACTCATCAAAAAAGAGGTTTGGGTGTATGGACAAGGAAAAAAGAAATGATCACTAGGAAGGTCTAGAAACACACAATAACATTATTGATAAAGCAGAAACCTGGGACAAGGGAGAGAAAAAAACACAACAGCCCTTCAAGAGATAGCTATAGAAGGACAGAGCTCCAGAACACCTTGAAAAATAAGACCAAATTATTAATTTTGTCAAGAAAGAAGAGTAGGAAAAGTGAAAGGACAGATCTTTTGAGACATGAACTTTGAAGAAAATGTGGCTGATTATTGTGGAGTTTGGTTGGGGTTTTTTGGCTGGTTTTTTTGTAGTGGGTATTTTAGGAAAAAAAGAGAACAGCTTTTGTTGTCTGTTGAAATAGTGGTATCCACAAAATCATAGAATCATCTAGGCTGGAAAAACCTTTAAGGTCACCAAGTCCAACCTTTGACCCAGCACTACCAAGGCCATCACTCAACCACATCCCCAAGTGCTACATCTCCACCTCTTTTAAATCCCTCCAGAGATGGTGACTCCACCACTTCCCTGGGCACCCTGTTCCAATGCCTGACCACTCTTTTGATGCAGAAATTGTTCCTAATACCCAATCTAAACCATCCCTGCTGCAGTTTGAGGCTATTTCCTCTCATCGTCATGGCTTTCCAACCACTGTGTCCCCCAGCCTGTGTCACTGCAGGAGGTTTTTGTGGCAGAAGTGCAGGACCCAGCACTTGGTCCTGTTGAACTTCATGCTGTTGCTCTTGACCCATCAGCCCAGCCTGTCCAGACCCCTCTGCAGAGCCTTCCTGCCCTCCAGCAGATCAACACTCCAACGCAAACAAGTGGGCAGACAAATAGGATTGCAGCTGGACTGTTCCCCTTCAGTACTGAACTGAGAATTATGCAGCAGCTTCTTGCTGAAAGCAGTAGATGTAAATAGTTTAGATGCTGTTTTGTTGTGGGGTGGGGGTTTTTTGTCAGCATTGACTACAAAGTGTTCTGGGGAAAAAAAAAAAATCATTTAACTGCAGGCTACCCTAAACTAGCAAACACTGGTCTTGTGTTCTGTGTAAGAGGCTGTTCTGTCCTGAAACTCACCTTGCAGAACTGTTGGGTATTTTCAATCATTTCTAAACTACTCATTACCATTAAATAGGAATATTTAAGCACCATTAATCATCACTCAGTTGAGTAACTAATATTACTAGAATTAAGGACAGGTTTGTAGAGCTGTACAGCCACTTTACATATGGATCCACAGAGATAGGAGCAAAATTTCCCTTTCAAAAGGACAGATCCAGAGCCTGAGCCATGAGCCTTGTGAGAAGCTTTCAGACTTGGGGTCTTTCATGCAGTTCTTAGAACAGGACATAGCCCCTAAATCCAGCAAATTATATAGCTTAGAAGTTTCCTGAGCAAAAATCTTTACAATCTATCAGACAGAAGTCCTTTCCTATTATTCGCTTCCAACAGTTTTGTATTATTTGATATTCTGGGTTATTTGAGGCTAGTTTCCCAGCCACCCTCAATATAAAAGGTACAGTTTGGTATTAGAGCCAAGCACATACTCACTGGAATTGAGAAGGATCATTGCCTTGACACACAGGTACTCCTTGTGCTGCAGTTTCAGCTCTCGGAACCTCGAGGTCATGGCCAGGAGCATATCAAAGATCTCCAAAATTCCCTCTACACATTTCCCCTCATCCCTATGGAAACACATTCAACATGTTACTGAAAAAAGTAGAATTAAGGAACTGACTCAGACAGATAAAGCATGAAGGAGGCTGCAAAAGGCCTAACTTATCTCATCTTTGGGAGAATTTAAAAGGCTCTATCATGAAATCTAAATTGAAAACTACACTGCTATGAAAGGTCAGCTTTTATAAGAAACTGATTTTCTTTTTAAAGTGCAAGCAGGACTGACCGTAAGTATGATCATATTTCTGTATCCTCTCAGCCTGTATAATCCTGGATAATCAGTTTGAAATCCTGTACTGCAGGGTACAGTACCACCTTGAATAATTTTCCAGATTTGTTTCACAAGGAGTTACCCACAACCAATAATATCATGTTTGTGCCTAATGGAGGCCTCAGGACTTGGTGAAAAAGGCTTCCAAAAATAAGTTGCTAGGAATAATAAGACATTTTTAAAGAATAAACCAACTCCTGTCCCTATCTCTTGACACTTTTTTCTGTGTAGGTATTTAAAGGTATTTGGGGTTTTGGTGGTTTTGTGGTTTGGTTATTTTTATATTTGAAAGTGTTTACAGAATTCAACTTCCTCCATCTAGGATATGAGAAGTGGTCCTATTTTCAGATCTGAAAAACACCCCAAACAAGTCATTCCTATTTGTTTAAAATCCAGCAGTGGCAAATTTCAAACTACTGAAGTTGCTGTTCCAGTTTTTTGTTAGTTTTATTTTATACGTATTGGACTAAAAAAGTGATTAAGCTCCACAACAACAGTATTCAAGGGGAGGCTTCTTATACTCTTTCTAACAGGAGATTTTTTTTTTCTTCTCTTTTTTTGTAATTTTTTTAAGACAAGACAGATTTAAGCACAGCAGTGCATGAGAATTAAAGAAATTTACTGGACCCCAAGTGAAGGGTGCTGAGCCTTCAGGCTGGAGGCAGGAACATGCAGGTAACACCACCTAGGGGCAGCAGGCTCTGCCTGCAAAAACTATTTTTTATGGCCGTTTCCTGTGCTCCTCGTAGCAAAGAAGAGTATTAAGCTTTGGAGCAGGACAGGAAGCTGCCAGATTCAAAACAAGGACAGAGGTTCCAGAGAAGTATTGTCTGCAAAGATGATGTAGGAAATGTACCTGAAGGCTCTAGGGAGACCTTAAAAACCCTTCCAGTGCCTAAAGGGGCTCCAGGGGAGCTGGAGAGGGGCTTGGGACAAGGGCCTGGATGGACAGGACAAAGGGGAATGGTTTCAAATGGAAAGGGAGTAGGGTTAGATAGAGATTAGGATGAAATTCTTGACTGTGAGGGTGCTGAGGCCCTGGCCCAGGTTGCCCAGAGCAGCTGTGGCTGCCCCTTCCCAGGGAGTGTTCAAGGCCAGACTGGATGGGGCTCTGAGCAACCTGGTCTGGTAGAAGGTGTCCCTGCCCATGGCAGGGTGGTGGAATTATTAAGGATTTATTAAGGTTCCTTCCCACCCAAACCATTCTAAGTTTCTTAGTTCAACTAAGATAAAAACAATCAAGTTACAGACCAGGTTCATATCAGGATGCCCGGAATAAAATTACAGCATGCCCAGACACTTGTAAGCTCCCACTCTGCCATGTCTTGAGGAAATGAAGAAACACATCAAATATTCCTACTCTATGCAGCACATATTAACTCCTGAGCAATTAAATGTATTGTACATTTTCAGCAATTTCTGATCATTGCACTGAACAGTACGACATGTCCTTGCATTGAATTTTACATGAGCAAATAATATTTATATCCTCTGTTTTATAAATTAAATTTCTTATTAGCCAATTTTGCCTATCTTTATCTACAATGATAATTATTGATTCCAAACCACAGAACTGGTGCAAATCTGAATTTTCCTAGGTTGAAAAAAGAGTAGATTGTTTTCCTGACTTTTTACCAGTGTAAGGCTCAGGTCAAATCCTTCTAAGGTTCTGCAGAAAAACATCCTTACTAATCCATATTCTTCCTTCCTGGTACATGATGCTATAAAGAAATAATCTTTAAACTTGAAAACGCCCTGCTGTACCTTGAAAAAATATTCTCAATATCTAACACCAAGATAGGGGTCTTTAAATCCCCCTTGGCTAGTGCTCCAGTGTTCATTATTATAACTATAACTATGAAGCATGCTGTAGTGGCAGGAACAAAACCAGGCAGGAAATCTATTAAAAATAATTAAAATACTGCCTGACACTCTATCTTCTTTTTAATGAGAGATGTAGGGACAAATGGACATTTGTAGTGCATTGTGTTGCTTTATTGACAGTTTAAGCATCTAGAGACCAGGAACAAAGGGGAAAAAAACAGGTAAAGATGTGAAAAAATGCAGAGAAACTTCACACTCAGTGCTACAGGAGTTCAGGATTTTGTAATTTCAACAATGTTTTTTAAGCCTAGCACTCCTTAAGCCCCTGTAAAGATGTGGAACCTCAGGATGTTATTGTTACAGGCACAAGTAAATGAGATTGTCAGATGAAATATTAATAATAGCTGCCATGTTTAATCCTCTTCCTCTTACAATTCACCCTGCCTTTAAACATGCTAACATGAAGTGTCCTCGAGACATTTATTCCTCTTACCTGTCTAATACAAGGTCTGGTGCAAAAATCAGTTTCCCAGGATGATCGATGGATCTCCACATCAAACCAATCATTAGAACTTCCATCCAGCAGCTCTCCAAGAGTCTCACCTGGTCATAGAGGCTGAGATCAATGAAACCTAAAGTGATGCAAATAGCATAAAATAAATCAACTTGTTAAATGCTCTGTTTGAGTAAAAAGGAATGAGTAGACGAGAAAGAAAAAGAATCAGAAAGAACTACGGGTTGTGAAGAAAAGGGAGCACTGGCATCCAAAATGCCAGGCTGCCATTTCAAATAGGAACAAAAATATTTGCTACTATCATTACCAAATCATCCACAAAATATTTGGAATAAAGCAGAGTGGTGTTTTAGTGCAATTAGTCCCATACAGCTGGTGAAACTAAAATGACCACAGTCACCTGCTTTATGTTCTCATCCTAAAAGAGGAGAGGTGCTAGAAAAAATATTGTGAGAGAGAGGCCCTGGCCCAGGTTGCCCAGAGCAGCTGTGGCTGCCCCATCCCTGGGAGTGTTCAAGGCCAGGCTGGATGGGGCTCTGAGCAACCTGGTTTGGTGGAAGGTGTCCCTGCCCATGGCAGGGGGCTGGAAAAAGATGATCTTTAAGGTCCTTTCCAACCCAACTCATTTCCATGATTCTATGATTCTGATTCTATTATTTATTTCTCTCCAGAACTTATAGAAAGGCCTCAGGTAACACTGCAGCACAGCCAGAAGGGAGAGACAGTCACTGACCTCCCTTTCTCTTCCCCTGCAAATGAAAAAAGTCAACTGGGGAAAAAATAATCCCTATAAGTCAAGAAAAAAGGAGAAATAAAATCTACACATTCCTAACCAAAAGACCAGAAGTGTAAATTATCAAAACATGAGTGGGAAAACAGACTGCTCAGTCAAGGAGGAAAACACAGATATGATGGAGAGTTGCTCAGTGACCAAAACCAAGATCAGGCCACAGTTTTCAAAGCTGAGCTTCTTTAGCTCAGGCCCTTGGCAAAGGTGCTCCATTTTCAGATGAGCTGGCATCTCTAACATCACATGATGACAAATCTTTACAGCCTGGCCATAGCAGACAGGTTTCCTGAAGTTCTTCCCAGTTGTCTGAGGTCTTAAAATACACATAGGACGTTTGGACTGTGAAAGAATCTCTCTGTCATTAATTTATACAAATGCTCTGTGTATTTTAATCTTATTACACCACTCAGCTGGGAGACAGTCAGTGACAGCCAGGGGCTGACATGAACTGGGCAATGCTCACTTTCACCATCACTGAACATGCTGCCTTTCAAAGCTGGTACAGCCTTGCCTCTGATTTTGTAAGAAGGATAAACAGGAGCCTGGGAGTGGTACCTTCCCTCCTGGATTGCACTGTCACAGAATTTACTACAGAAGACACAGCCAGCAACAGATTATCTACCTCACACACTCATCATTTACAGCTGCTTTTAGGAAAATATTCATGAAAGTGTGAAATAGTATAAAACCTGACAGTGTCAGTTTCCTGGGAAACAACAGCCCAAAGAGATTTCAGAGCATATTTAAATAAACATTTATGCTGGCACGTACTGGCTTCTCTAGCATAAACAGGGAATTACCAGATTTAGAAACTCTCTCAGTTGAGTGAGACATCAGACCAAGTCCCAGGGTTCAATTCAGGGTTCTTGAAGATCCAGATCTGTCACAGGTGTCACCTGCTAAACTCACATTATCAGCAGCAGCAGTACAGATGATAGCAGAGGGCTATGGCCATCATGCACAGCTGTTGGAAGGACTCCACTCCTCTTTTTCCTAACAATCTCATGCTCCAAGGACCACAGCTTCCTCTGCAGTGTCAGGAGCCCCATTTAATTTCCTCCAGAGTACATTAAACTACTAAATTTTCTCTGACTGTATTACACATCCTTTAAATTGTGGCTCCATTCCTTATCATTTAATTATAAATTGCTAAGACAGACAACAAAAAAAACTTGTGCTGGATGAGTGAAAACTAGAAAAAGACACATTGCTCTGGTCAGCAACACACTAGGTTGCATAATGGATCCAAATTTCGATATTGTGACAACATCTTATTGATTTGCAATACAGGTTCAGCAATGAACCATGTTAAACTCTTTTAGACTAGGTCAACAAAGCAAAAGACAATTACAGAAACTGTGTTCTGCTGCCTGACAACTGCAAATTAAAATACTTGGAATTCAGAAGGAAAAAAATCCTAATGTCAGCTTCTATTTTACTGAGCAGCAAAAAAATACAATCCATTAGGCTGAAAGTATAGAACAAAAATACAGCTACAGAGTAAAATTCATAATAGGGGACTGTCATTAAATATTAAATATGAAAAACCCACAAAATATAAATATGTATTTTTCCTATTTAGGCAAAAAGTTACTGTTAATACAATAAGGAAAAACAATTTTTTTTTCCACCTCCAGTGAGTGTCAAAATAATATCCAATAATAACTTAGAATGAAAATGGGCTTCTAACCCAGGTACACAAAAGCAAATATTCAGCTTTTGAGAAAGTAAAATTACTGCTCACTGGGCCATTATTCAAGAATTCTCTATTTTTTCCTAAGATGTTACCTCCAGGTACTAGGCAGGGATTGACATGATTACCTTCAGGCAAGAGTTTTTGAAAAATAAAATTCCATGTCCTGAGCTTCAGTCACCACAGTTTTCTAATGAAAAACAGAAAAATCAATCTACATTAAAGTAAATGCTCCAACTACCATGCAAAATGGCAGCATCACTTATAATTGGGTGCATATTAAAGACCACATCTATTTTTGGCATTGCCCTAAAATGCTTTTTATTTCTGTTGCCTGTAAGAGTAGTGATCAGAAAAAAAGGGCAGGGCACACTCCAGCCCACTCTGAATCCTTCAGCACAAAATCCAGGAGGGGATCCTTGGAGAGCTGGCTCCCAGCAGTGCACCCTATCTGAAGCTCAGGATCAAGCCCCACACTGCTATGAGTCTACCAATTATTCCATGCTTTTAGCACACTTCTAATTTTTATCCTGCCTGTCTTAGTCATGGGTACTTCATGTAGAAGGAACTGCAAATACTCACCATTTCTGGTTTTGTAAGAAGTGAAATGGTCCATTGCCACCATGCCATGGACACATTTGAGACATTCCAGGCACTAACACAGGCAGTTGTACTGCAGTGCATGTTCTTGGTGTTGCCAAAAACCAAAGAACTCTTACTGATTTTTGTTTTGTAGGAGTGCACATGATAAATCTGAGACCAATACTGTGCTCCACGGAGGCTTTTCTGTAGCAGCTCTGTCAAATGAAACGACTGCAGACACCCAGGACTTGGCCACTCTTCAGTTATCACCAACTGTACTAGAAACCTTCTATCAGGACTCAAGGAAAGAATTTGCTGTTAAACGAACCTTCTAAATCAGCTTAATCAGGTATTTATAGCTGATGAGGTAGAAATTACAATACAACACCAGCTCTGCTTTATAGCAAAATGAACAAGTATTTCAGTAAGACCAGACAGCAAGTTATGGGTTTTATTGTGTCTAAATCAAAATACATCCAGGTTAATTACTGAGAGCAATAAACTCTCCATTACTTAGCAGGATACCATGCCATGCACTTACTGTGCTGCTCTGTCATTTCAGGGCAGACAAGGACACACCGGCGGCTAAAACCATCTGACTGAAACAGACAAAAGCCAGCCTGAATTTCTCACCAGGAATTTTCTTGGCCCAGCCGATCATGTGCACCAGCTCCTTGTCGGCCAGCTTTGTCAGGGACATCATCATGGAGGCCTCGGTGAAGGGTTTGCTGGGCCGGCTGACCAGCACGTTGGGCGGCTCGGCTTCCAGCAGCGTCAGCACGAACTGCTCGGGGCTGGCCGTGCTCAGCAGGATCTCCTTCACCCGCGTGGCTGCCTCGCTGTATTTCCTGGCCCTGCCCAGGCAGGGCCCCCGATCCTCGGCGCCGCGCTGGCCCCGCAGCACTCGGTACCCGCAGCGTTCTCGTCTGGAGCCTGCCGGGGCAGGAACGTGGTTATATTGGACAGTTTTCCCATCAGGTTGTGTTATGTAACCCCAAATATTTGGGGAGGAGGGTGATGCCTTAAGTTTCTTGGGTTTTTTTTCTGTTCTGCTTTAGTGTGTAGCTCTCGGCTTCATATTCAGTGTTACTGAGCTCTCCTCACAGGGCAGTCAGACACAACAATTCTCTCCAGCCCGAGATCCAAGGACAGTCCTTCCCAACCTCAGGCCCAAAGGCACAAACAACGTTAAAAAGAGGAGGGCAAGCAAGGAGGATGGAACTGCATCATTCCAAGTTATTCATTGGGCAGTTAACGTTAATAGGAACCATATGGACCAGAACTTATAAAAGTGTGAAACCCCGTGGGCAAAGCCCCTTTTCTGTGTCCATCCTGAGGCCCATCCTGGCAGGGGCTGCAGCCGGGCTCTGCCATTGCCAGGGTGGGGCCTCTGAAGGCCTTTCAATAAATCCCTCCTTTATTCCTCTTGTTTTGTCTGCCCTCTGTTCCAGATAAAACTAATAAGGCATCAAGGGGGGAAACGCTTCAATACTAGATATTCTAATATCGAACATTAAGTTTCTAGCACATTCAGCATGGACTCTAACTTTGTTCCCATTGACTTCAGCTGATGGGTTTTGTTTATTCTACTATACAAAAATAAAGTTAAAAAATGTTTGGTTTTGAACTTTGGTTAATTTGGTTTAAGAGTCCAGTGGAAAATTCCCATTGACATCAAAAAGATATAAATCAGATCTTTGCAGGCAAATAAAGATAGCTGATTGTAAATTCTGCTTTATATGTAAAGTAGGGAAATAAAAGTCTTGAAAGTCTGGGCCTTGTTACAGATTAAATGCCTCAAGAACAAGCACAGCTGGACCTCAGATTTGCTGGGTGTTCAGCCAGGGATTCCCAAGATTCAACCCATTTTCTCCCCGTGCCCCAAAAGGCCAGCAGGAGTTTCACCAAAGGGAATTCAGATATCTACAACTCCCTGTTTGGAATCCTGTCTGCAGAATGCTATTTCTGTTGCAAAGACCAATCCTTTACATTCCTGGACTTCATTACTTGTTCATTCTGACAACACCAAACATTGTCCAATTCTTGATCAGTGTTATTGGTAGTAGCATCACTGTTACCTGTTTTTGCACAGCTGCCAAGGAAAAAGTCTAAAAGCTTCTCCAAAACCATAATATTCATAAAATACTCAGCTAAAGCTCTCCTTCAGTTAGCAAAGAGGTCCAAACATAAGCCAAATAAAAATAAGGGAAGTAGGGCACAAAAAATTATTTTCAGATACTTTGACAAGGCTTGGTCTTGCTAAATAAGATGCTGGGTGAATGCAGGCTCTCAGGCTCATGTGGCAGAGGAACCTCAGACTGAGGTGGCTTTTCAGGTGATAGTCCTGTCACATCTTCAGCAGCTGTCAAACAGCATTTGGGTCAGTCTGTGGGAGGGGTGAGATGCAAAGGCCAGCCAGGAACAACCTGACTGAACAAGGACCAACAGAGTCTTCCAGGACTTTTAGGATCAGTTGCACGTGGCTCTCCCTCTCTCACTTGCTGCCTGTTCAGCAAATCATGTTGGATGCAGTAGAAAATTAAAGAAGTTCTCAATATTGGAGAACACACTTTACCTGAAAATCCAAGAGACTGGAGAAAGCAAAGCTGGTTTGATGAACAGCCCTCAGGCACAGAGCTATCCAAGAGGGACAACAAGCCATTTGGAACTGGAATTGTTTTTCAGCTGAAGTCCAGCTCAAGGTCTGCACCATTTGGAGCAAGGCTGGTTTTGTGACTTTGAGAGGGATGTGGGTATGATGAAATGGGCTGAGTGCAGACAGGACATTTCCACAAATAATGAATTGAAGGAAATAAATAATTTGAAAAACCAAATGTTTAGCCAAATGATAACTAGCTAGAAGTTACCAGAGCAGATGAACAGCAACTAAGGAAAGGTAACACAGCAGCAGAGACAGTCAGAGCATGACACATTATCTTATGTAGATTCATGGATTGCGACTTAATAATACTCAAAAAAAGGTTTCCTGCAGAACTACAGAAGTAACAGAGCAATTTCTTCCACTATCTGCCTGGACAACTCCTTCCTAAAGAGAGTCAAAGGCCACCAAGGCATAGACTATTTTCTACAAAGACACCTGGATAATGTAGTGAACTCTGTGCTAAGCCTCATTTCCTGACTAATGCACAAAGATCAGGAGGAAAATCTCGAAGTGGTTTGTGAGCTTCCAAAGAACACAAGAATGGCACAGTGGGCTGCAGACTGTTCTAAAATCATGTAATGCTCAGAAAATATGTATTTTCCATCAGGGAAGACAAAAAGTAAAGGCTGACGGTGAAGTAGGCAACTGAAACAACAGCACAGCTGGAGACAGATGAGGAGATGCCCAGGTAGTGCTCTGCCTACAGAGATCCATGGCTCTGAGCTCCACAGCATGGGAGAAACCATAACCACAAGGAAAGAAGGCACATTGTTTTCAATTTTTAGAAATCTGAAGTACATTTCACATGGGCATCTTGGAATACAGAACAAGAAAAATAACAGAGGGAATAAAAGCCACAGGTAGGGTAAAAATTTTCTTGGGCTATCCAAAAATAACAAATGCTCCATGACATGCATTATCTGAGTTATCCTTTCCAATTCACTGTTGTAAAGATCTTTAAATAACGTTTTGTAGCCTATAAATACATATTTGAGCTTATAGAAATATACAGGATTTTTAAACACACAGGTAATTGAGCAGATACTTCAATGAATATCAAAGAAATCGAATTTAAAAGCAATTTTAAAAGTAGTTCAGTATTCTGTTCTAATTGACAAAATCTTGAACAATTTCCATCTGCACAGCTGCACTCCATGCTCCATCTAAAGATAATTCAGTCAGGTTGATTTTGAGAGTATTAAAGGTCTCAATACTTGTGGAGAGTTCTTACTGGGAACTAGCAAACTCCTTTAAATTACTTCAGGTTATTTAACTGAATCGAGTTTCTTATGTAACCGGTTCTTATTATATAGAATATGCTCAATTTAAAACATAAACCAAATTTCTATAATCACATTACCAGTGCAGAAATCCAGACTAGGATTATTACATTTCTGCATAAAAAAATTTCCTACTAAAGAAAATATAACTCATGACAAAAACAAGGTTGGAAAAAAGACCCAATAAAAGCAGATACTGAGTTATTTGTGGTATTTTTTTATTCACTATATATTGCCAAAGCAGATGTGGGCTGAATCACCAAGCAGTGTGCATAAAAGATATGCCATTTATAAATACCTTTTATTTCTTTCTGCTTGCATTTAAAGAAAGAGAAAGCTACATTTAAGCTTTCTAGTCAACTGACACAGCAGAAAACACCAGTCTTTCCAATTAAAACAACACATTTCAACAACACAAAGGAACTGCTTTGCTTTCTATTCAAGTCCAAAGTTTAGGCAGGACTAAGAAATTTTTCGTATACATCTATTACCATGCAACAGATGTGTAAGTGTTTATAAAACTCTATCTTATAAATAATTATCAACCAACCTAATGTTTTACTTAAGTAGACACAGAGATGTGGATCAATGTGTGTAAAGGCAGAGCAGTAAAATATAGCTTCCCAGATTAGGGACCACCTTCTACTTTATCACAAACTCCCTAACTGTACTTAATAGCTAATATTCATTTCTATAAAGGTAATTCAGGCAATTGCAGAAGTGCAAAATAATCAAATCCCTCATTCTTCCTACCACACTCTCCTTATTTAGAGCTATTTGTGAAAGAAAATTGCTGTATTCAGCTGAAAATGCTGGACCAAGGGCAACATCTTAAGCTACAGCACCACAGACCACATGAGTAAATGACTTCAAGATATAAGAAATAAGGCTCATTGAAAAAAAGGTCATTAAAATGAGCCTCATGAACAAGCCATGAACAAGCCGCAGCAGGTATTACTGGCAGTGAAACATGCTATTTTTCAAGCTTTGCAAAATCTCTGAAAACCACAAATGCTGTCTGATGTAGTGGGCAGTTACATGGCTTGTTGCCCTTCATACTGATTTTGGTCCCCAGCAATGGCTTATATACCTAACCAGTTCTGCAGCAACTGCAGATTCTACCATTGAATATTTTATAATCAGGTTTTGAAAGTGTTTGAGCTTAAAACAGGCTCCAGTACACATTAGTAAACCATTATCACTCCAGTCACCTTTGAAAGCAAATGCAAATGTTCTGGTTGGTACATATTCCAGAGCAGACTCTCAGATTGAATTCTCAAGAGCAGAGCCACTGACAAAGGAGCTGCCATCTGCCTGTGTGCACATGAGAACATGAGCTGAAATTATAGTGACTTCTACAAAAACTGAAATTCAATTAATACATCTGATGTCCAGAGAATGCCTTGAAACATTTTGTCCCCACTTATTTTCTGTGTGAAAAGTACTTTACAGTATTCAACTGCACACAGCAGCCACACACAGGAGAAAGAGCCAAATCCTGAACCAGCCCACAGAGAAATCTGTTTTCCTTCCTGCAAACTTGTCGAGTGATGCCAGGATTCAAGAGCAGCATCTCTCCATCACTTTTGAGTGTGGCCTCTCAGCCTCCTCCCTTGGGGCTGAAAGGAGCTTTATCTTGGGAACAATTTCAACATGTTGAGAACTGACACACAGGGAAAAAGATACAGGAGCTGGGCAGAGGAGGGAAATAAAAGTCAGGGAAACTGAAAACTCCTTATGAAAGAAGGTCTATTTGATCCTCAGGAAACAAGCAAAAAGCAAAGCAGGGCATAGCTGCTCCGAGAGTGCAAAACGATGAAGCAACTCCCCTCTTCTTCACTGCCTTTGACAAACAGTCCAAGTCCATTTCAGCTCCCCAGATAAACACCAGAAACTTCCAAGAGCAGATCAGTTTTACCCTGATCTGTCTTATTCAAGCTTGCTGGGCAGAATTTACTGCAGTTTTTTTATGTTTTCTTTCTTCCTGGTGACAGTGCAATTTTTCTGGTAATTATTTTTCTACCACTGTTAGGAGTCCTACTAACAAACTTTAGCAGTAGCTTCCTTGTTTGGAACAGCAGGGAACATGGATTTCCTGCAGAGGAATTGGCAGATGCAATGTCTCCAACTCTCATGCTTTTGGCAATGATGGTATATTTTGTAAGAAAATGCATCATCACCTTAATACAAGGCACCCCCAAGCTGGCCTCCACCAAAATACCTGTGGCTTGTTGGGCTGACTTCTTAACAGTTCTGAAGGCAATGACATCCAAGAGAATTTCAGACCAAGAAGCTCTAGAGCAACACTTTTCTGCTGTCTCCTTCTGTATGGAAGATGGCAGGTACTGCTTAATCACAATCTAGGCACAGAAAAGTATGTTTTAAACGCACACAAGTTCCTATGTGGGTGTTTTTTCTCAAGTTGTCTATTGATAAGCTGCAAAGTGAGGATTTAAAGATACGATGGGAATGGTGCCAAGATTTTATGAAGAGCTCTCATAAACTACAAAGTGGTAATTGAAGTTATTTTATCACTTCTGCTGGACACAAGTCTCCACTGAGCAAAAATGCACTCACAAACCATTCTATCCCATCCAGGGCTTTAGCAGATGTGAACCAATCCTTTCACTAAGTGACCTCAGAAAGGAGCAGACATGTGGAAAAGCCTTCATTAACAACAAAGTGTTATCTTTTATGGCTTTCTACAATAAAAAATTTTTATTAAAGCACAGTTCTAGTGAGGAAACGTTTGAGGGATAATCACTCTGGTCTGCAGGAAGTGGCATTTACATTTCATGCAAGAAATACTGTCTAAAAATCTGTCTGGTTTAAATGTGTGTCACCACATGTCCATACAGCAGCATTACTCACAGGTACCACTTAACTCATCAGGTGAATCAGACATTTCTGAGTAATTTTTACATTCTTTTTTTTCTGAAATTAAGTTGTTCATACTCTCAAATTGAATTCTCAAGAGTTTCAATCTTCAGTGCTACTATTAAAAAAACTAATTATTTAAAAATACAGTTGGTTTTTTTCAGTTATAGTTTCAATCTATAATTTTTTTGTCTGGCATAGTCATCAATGTCCTGCAGACAATCATTATTGTAGAAAAACATGTTTATGAATATGTGACAAGATTCAAAGGAACACAGGCTAGGATGTAAGTGCATACTGTAACTTATTACTTGTAATACCACAGTACCTTTGAGGTCTAATCACACACCAGGACTTTCTGGGCAGCTAGAATAAAAGGATTAATTTGAGACAAACATTGTGGAGGTCTACCTTATAATACCATTCTGGGATCAATCTTTACAAAACCTTTCCAACTCCAGAACTGAGGCTTGGTAGAAACCTCCATTGGAAAAACTTTGAGCAAAATTCTCAGTCATAAAGGTGACCAAAAGACAGTGGCACCATTCAGAAAGTAAAGATTTGAAAGGAGTCTTATTTGCAGGTGTAAGGCTTTCCTTCCTGGAGGTAAGACCAAACACCAATAGAGTTGAGATGCATCATACTGCAGGAAAAGACAGGAGCTTCACATAGAAAGAACCATCTGACTTGAGCAAAAGAAACTAAATGTACTTTAGGAGTACAAAATAATACAAGGAACAGTTGAAATTTCAGTTCTACACTGGGAGTTATCAGCTAGAAATGAAGAGGGAGGCTGCAATCATAACAGATCTTGGGGTGATTATGAACTGCCAGCATGATGTTACCTTGAAAAAGGCAAATAGGATCCCTGGTTGTGCACAGAGAAAAGCTCCTGCAGCAACAGAAATGTATTAGTGCTACTGCAGTGAGGAGAGTGACAGGAATGCTGTCCATGATTCTGGGCATCCAAGTGCAAATTGGGTTATCTCTGCCCAGAGCAGGTGGAGGGACAAACTACCCTGACGATTCCCAGATTCATCTACTTTCCTATTTTGCAAGAGGAGAAGTTTTCTCAGTTTATTTAGCCGACTAAAGCAAAGGTTGTGAGGGGGTATGATACAGTCCTCAAACAAAACCAGGCCATTAACAACAAAGAGAAGAGGAGCCTCTAAGCTGTCACAAGAAAAAATAGACATTAATTGTCCAGAAGTAAAGGCAGGCTGGAATTCTAAAGAATGTTCCTAATGAAAGAAGTTATATTTTGCAAACAGTCTTCAGATCAAAGCTGTGGGAGGATGAAAACAGTGTCTAGTTTTGAAACAGAAATAGGTATTTACATTAAATGGGATGAAACGAGATGCACACAAATCATGGAGAGCCAAGCACAGTGACCTTCTCCTTTCCACTCCAGTGTTCTTATGGGATATTTTCCCAGCCTGTTTCTATTACATACAGTGAGGAGTGTATAAGAAACAGCAAACCTTGACTGTAAATGTACATTAGATTGAAACATCTTTGAAATTATTTTCTTCTCAGAAGTAACCTTTAAAATATCATCTATAAATGTACAACTACATTGAAGTCACATCACTGTAAGTATGAAATAGGGTTAAGAGAAAAGGCTGGATAATTCTGAGTGGTGCAGTGACAGAAGTGGTTGTTCACTACTTCTTTTGGTGAAAAAAGAATGATCACCTGAAGATAGCCTGTTCAAAAAAAGGAACGGCTCACCCACAGCCTTCCCCTCACTGCTCCACAAAAGCCTAGCAAGAAGAGAGCCGGTTCTTCACAGGATAGGTGGACAAGGTGCTGAGGGATGTTGTAGATGCTAAGCCTTTATGGGATTATAAAGAGAAATAATGGAAAAATCTGTCATTCTACTCATGTCCCCAACCACTAATTTTTGGAAGCTGAGAGCTGACAGCAGTAGTTCCAGGTAGCTGCTGGTCTCATGCTTACACTCCTCCCGAGGCACCCACTCTTGCCACTGTCAAAGGTGGAATGCTGGGTTAATTAACTACTGCTGTTCCTGCTGTGCATCCAACCAGCAGAGCACGGCACAGGCTCTGTGTTTACCTCACATTAGCAGAGACTGGCTCTGGAAGGTTCTGGAAGCAGCAGCTCTGGAGTTCCCATTCTGCATGGCATGGAAGTAACTTACCTCCCCAAAGCTCTGAAGAGGTCTCACATGCTACACCTTGCCCCTTCCCCTGGGTTTTCTTCTGAAAATGACAAGCCTTCTTCAGCTTCAAGAATCAGTTAATTCCTTCCTATATGATCTGCTCAATCCTTGCTTTAATTGTTGTACCCTCTTGGGATTCCAAGGGGAAAAAAAAAACCTGGTACAGAATTGGCTGAAGGGAAGAAAAAGCCAAAACCAGCCAAACCCAAGCTAAGAACACGGACATGCCAAACTCACCACATTTCATCATCCCCACTTCGTAGCACTTCCGTAGCCGGCACGCCTGGCAGCTCTTGCGCCGGTTTTTGTCTATGGTGCACTGATTGGTGGCTGGGCAGATGTAATCGTTGTGTCCTGCACACAGCAAGAAGGGAAAATTAACTTTTCCAGCCATCTCGGTCATTCCCCAAATCAGGAATGTTCTCGACTTTAAACAGCTCAGCTTTTTCACGTGCCTATATCCAAGCGCTGTTAATTTAACCGAGGCAAAAATGCGTATTTGTCCTGTATTATAAATCAGCCTGTGGCCTCAAAATTAACCAGACAGCATTGCTCAGCTTTATAGTGGTGGCTGTCAGATAACTAAGCACCTTCTAAAACCAACTAATTTTTTGAAAATGGAACATACACTCTTGTGGAAATTTGCTCCCAACCTCCATTTTTTTACTGTATATTCGGAGCCTACAGCTGGCAGACACCAGATTTTAATTTTTTTTTTTTCCTCAGCAGAGTTGAAAAGAGCAGCTTCAGTCCTGTAAAGATTTAAGTAAACTACAGCTCTATTTACTGAACTCTGATGTAGTGAGTTCCAGGAATGAAGAAGCCTTAGGAGGACTGACCCTGGACTAAAGTTTAAAAAAAAAGGCCAAGATAGAAATCAGACTGGTATGAAATAATGCATCCTGTAACTACAAAGAAAACACAAGTAGAGGTTGTAAGTTTTAGATATTCTGGACAAGTGCTTGTCTTATTTTCATCAGTTTTCACTGCAGCCTCTTTTGCTCTCTTCTTATTCTTTCCCATCTCACCTCATTCCCACCCAAACCCCTTTATGTTACTGTATTTCATTAATCAATAATCTGGTCCAAAGGTTTATTGCTGTAAACTGGACTTGGGTACGTTCCTGGTGTAGATACAGTTGAATCATCTCCTGCCAAATAGTGGAACTATCTCTTGCAGCAGTTACGAAAGGATGCAAAAAATATTCACTCATTTACTTTTCTTAATATCTTTCCTTCCAGGCTGCTTTTTAAGTTTTTTGTTTTGGGTTTGTTGTTTTTTTTTTTTTTTTTTCTCAGAAGCAAGAATAAGATCAGGCAAAAATACAGCTACTACAGTGAATTTTTTTCACTTGGTGCAAATCCAAAAGTTCATGTCCCCGAGAGTAATTATTTAACTGAACCATTGTGACTGTTGCTGTGCAAAATTAGAATTATTTTAACCTTGAATTTTTGAACCAACAATTTTAAAAAGAAAAGATCAGATTACAGTTTGTCCCGTTTCCTACTGGCAGATATGACTGAAAAACAAATTACTGTTTATCACTCTTCACACAACATGGGGGGAGAGGAGGAGGAAGCTCTCTGTTGGACACGGGAGTATAAAGTGATTTAAAATTCATGTGGCCTTGGGATAATTTAACTTGCAGGCAGATGTTCAGCAGTGTGGGACAGACTACACTGCAAACTCAGAGACCACACACAGTTAATCAGTCATACCTTCTGATTTTAATTAGACTTGAGCCCGACATTTTGGTCTATGGCAGGCCTAGAAGTCTTTTATTTTAATACACAATATCCTGCATAACAACCATTGCAACTGAGTGCTTGATAGTGTTTTATGCCAAGAAATGGCTTTCTTTTATTTGTCTTTTTTATTCTTTTATTTGAATTGCAAATCACCTGACAGGGTACACTGAGGTGTACAAAAAACCACAGTGGGTTACTTGCTGGTGGCCCAAGCACATTTGAGCAACACAGAGCAGGCAAAACATTTACTTGACAGAAAACACCTTGAGATCAAATTCAGTCTCCATTTGTGACAAACTGGACACAAAGTTCTCTTCAATTATTTTTGAAATCAAAAGTACTCGCACCAGCTTGTAGAAATTGCTATTCACCTGTGCAGAATTTGCACAATGAATTGAAAAGGCAAAACAAGTTCTGAATTAAATTTGATTCTCCTGGTGGCACCAACTCTGCCAAATTGAGTGGAAAAAAAAATACCTGAAGACTCCTAAAAGCTTTGCAGACAGAAGAGGAAGGGGAATATTAACAGCAACAGGATTTTCTGCATTGGTATCCACCTGTAGCAGCCAGTGTCAACACAAATGATTTTCCACCAAAAGATCCCAGATGAGGCCAAAGATCTGGATAACTAGGCCAAGGTTAAAGAAACAAAGAGCCCCAAAGCTGCAGTACAGTGCCTAAGTGACTTCCACTGGCTGTGAGAGCAAATGTGGAGCCCCACAGTTACTTCACATTGCAGCCACGCACAAAACTTGAAATAAATACCAAATATTTAAGAATTTAAACATGAAAGTGGAAGTATTATACAGAGAGATCTGGCAGAGTAAGAGATACTTGCAGTGAAGGCTCTGAGGGGTGGAGGGCTGAGCATTAACAATAATCAGGTCAGTACCTGATACATGCTACACATATATTTCCATCCTGTATAGTGTGCAGATATTATACACTGTAACCCAACAGCTCCAGGCAATAGACTCTTCTCAAGAAGAGCTCCCAGCAAGTAGAATCTCCACATAATTGCCTACTCTTACCATGTCTGTGACAACAAATTCTCATTACTGCAACTAAGATGGGACACAAGCTCCCATCAGATTCACAGGTCTGCAGTGCCATCCCACCCAGCCCTGTGCTGCAGGACCTCACTGTGCTGGGCATTCCACCTCTTCTCTAAAGAAATCAATTGCTCACTCTGTAGTGTTTCCAGATCTTGATAACACCAGAGCCAAGAGATAAAACAGTCAAATCATGTGTTGCTCCATTTTCAGCATGGAGCACCTTACACCAGGATTTCAGACCAGCTCATTACTAGGTCAACTGCTGCAGCCCGTGGTCACATGAAACAATTTATTTAAGCAAAATTAGCAAAACCTGTTTGTCCTACCTTGAATGCTTCTTTTAAAAAATGCTTTGCAGCCTTCGCAGGACCAGACTCCATAGTGGTATCCTGAAGCATAGTCACTGCAGACTGCACAGAAGTGGGCATCCTTTTTTGAGCCAGGATTATTTGCAATTGGGCTTGTACAGTCATTGCCATTAGTTTTTCTTTTTAACATTTCTCTGATAGAAAAGAAAAGCATCTGTTATAAAAGAGGAAAGATTTAAACTGTACTGCGAAGAGTTTCATGATTTTCTATTGTCTTCTATTCTCTTTCCATAGAGTCTTCATGTTCCTGAACACAGGATAGTGTGAAACACTGCTAAGCCCTTTCTGACAAGATAATTTAAAGCACATAGTCTGATCCCAGTGATGACACTCTAGAAAGATTGAAAATATTCAAAGGCATAAAACTGGACTGCTGCTGTATCAATCACATGAACCCGGGGAAAATCATATGGAATGCTGGTAGGTCTTGAAGAATTATTGGGAATGTGCAAGTCCAGGAATTTGTGAGCTGAGGGGATTTTGTCTCTCAGAAGCTTCACATAGAAAAGGAGAACTCAGACATCTCAGACTGACATAAATGCTACAATGAACAGTTGCTTTGTCCTGTTAGCAAGACAAAATTACAACACACATCCATTCTCAAGTATTTCAGCCTTTACATGAGGCTTTACTCATTAATGACACTCTGGAGACAAATGACTGAGGTTTGAATCTCAGCCTATAAGATCAGCTCATTATATTAAACAAAGTTTTCTGTTCAAGGTGACAACCCACATTGATCACCCTAATGCTAAACAAAAAGAAGTCTGAATACAAGAATAATAGAGAAACACACTAACAAAGTACTTTTGCACATTAAAAAAAAATGTTGTTCTGTATAAATTAGTAAGATACACACATTCCTGAAGTGTTACAAATAATTCCAACATACAGGAACTATCCTTCATGACTGAATAAAAATTAAAACAGGATGAAACCATGAAAAAACAGTCTATTCCTGACACCAAGATCCTGTAAACAAACACAAAAGGAAAAGAACTTAGATTATCTGTTATACTGGATTTAGGTATAGGAAGTACATCCATTGTATCCTTTTCATCTGGACCTCATTTTCTTGGTGGTTTTTGCATGTTGTGCTTTCAGGGTCAATACAATTTCTAGGCAGAGAGAAAATAGTGCCATGTGCAAACTCTCAGCAGCTCAGAGTTTGAGAAAAGGAATGGTGTATAGTCAACTTGTAGCTTTAAACTTAAGCACAGAGACAGGAACTCTAGAAATTTCCTCATTCCACCTTCCGGCAGGACTCGGGAGAGGAAGAAAAATCAGTTGGGATAAGACAGCAGGTAGTATGGTTTATGAGTTCTACAGAACAAGGGCAAGTTTAAACATCACAGTGGAAACATGCTGAAAATGCTGTCAAAGAGGCTTTAACTAATACATTAAAAGTAGATTTTGTGCTGGTTTCATGACAGGAGGTAAGGACAAACACACCCACATGCCAACTGAAAATCATCAAGTTCATAAGTTTTTGAAGAGAACGTGCTCCGATTTCCTGGTAAAAAATTTGGAAAGGAAGAAAAGGTGCTTCTCGGAGCAAATTTCAAAACAGAAAAATTAAGGTATCTGTTTTACAATTAAGTTACTAAGAGATTTTTTTTAAAAGTTAATTCATTCAGATATAGCAGGGTAGAGGAGTGTTTAGGTATGTAACAAGCTCAGTCTTTGATTACACACACACACACCCCTCGTTAATGGGTTGGTGAATCACTGAGTTATTCCCCTCTCTGCCACGCTGGGAAGACCAGGGAGGGGGAACTCTCCCCTAGAGCAAAGGGGCTGTATCACACACACCTAAAATGCTTCTAATGCCAGGAGGGAAAAGCATTGCTATTCCATCCTATTCCCTTATATCTGGAAAGGAAATAATTTGGTGTTTCACATTAGTAAAAGAGGTATATTTTTAAGCTTTACTTGGGAATCATTATCCAATTGTGAGGGTCAGAAGAGGCTCAAAATCAGCTGGAGAGCCTCTCTGTGACTGATTGATATGCTGTGGAGAGCAGTGTTTATTGCCCTCAATAAAGCACCGAGGTTATGGATGAAAATGAAGAAAAAGCACACACAGTAACACCTCGGTGAGGACTGTCGGGTTTTACCTCCCAGTCACCACAAGTGTTTTTAAAAAGCACTTTTTTTGTCATTGCTTAAAAGTTTAACAACAGCCACCCTGCACACATGGAAGCTGCAAGGCTCCCTCAGACTTATGGCAAACAGCTTGATCCCAGTGGAACCATCTGGAACACATTCCTCCTGCAGGCCAAACAGCACCAGAGCCACTGGTCTGTGACAGCTGCAGCCTCACAGCAGAGGCTCAAACCCCACCAGTTTGTCATTGCTGTCTGTGGGGACAACAGACCCTGCAAAGAGTCAGGGCTTTCAGCTAAATATCCCATACCCCGAGACTCTGCTGCTCTGAACCATTTTCACACACAGGGCAGTCCCGTGTGTGGGTAGAGACCACGTCCCAGCTGCTGTAGGACTGGGGATGCTCAGCAGAGGAATGAGCTGCCAGGTCGTGCAGGTGAGCTAGAGGTGGCTGGGTGGATGCCCACAATGCTCCTGCGCCAAAGGATGCACGAAAATACAGAATGTACCCTGGCAGGTACTGAGGAAACACATGGTGAAAGATTTATCACTTTACACCTCCTGGTACTCCTCTCTATTTTATGATCATGGTTTTTATATAGAGATACTACCTTTCTAAAAAAGAATTAAGGTTTCACTTAAAGTAATAAGCCACTGGTTTTCACCTGGTCATCTTTCTGCTCTGAGGAACCTGGTTTAGGGGAAGGTGTCCCTGCCCACAGGAGAAGGGTTGAAACCACATGGTCTTGAAAACCTGTTTCAATTCAAACCACTCTGTGAAAAAGAGGTTAGACTCCAGATTTTCTTAATTTTTCTCTAAGTTAGGTTCATCATCAGCTGCATGAGCAATAGTCCTTATATATCTATACAAATAGCTGACAACTTATTTATTTAAACTCCAGTGGGACAGGTTCGGCTTCCCTTCTGTCTGTGTAGAGAGGGCACTGCAGAGCATCAGACAGGGTACTCTTGCTCCTGGGTTATTCCATCTCCTGTCCCAACACCTGGACAGCTTCAAACACTAACCTTCCCAGGGCTGTCAAAGTTTTGGAACCTTAGCCAAAGTGGAAAGAGTTTGGATGTTACCCCTGTTCACATCAAAGCTGTTTGGGGAATTCTTCTCTATGTAAGTGCTACCCAAAGAGTCTTTCCCAATCCACACACCTACACTGAAAGCATATTTGCACTCCAGAACTGCATAAAGCCCACCCATTGCAGAAGGAATGTGGGTAGTTTCAAAAATAGCACAAATCCTTTATTAACCATTGAACTGAAACTGTTGCCAGGACACACTATTTTTCATACTCCAAATGACTGCTGAAGTTAAATAAGGAGGCCTATGAATAAATATACAGCTCCTGAAGCAGGAACAGCACCTGCACACCCTTTTATCACACACCTGCACACAGCTTTTATCCGTTCAACCAGTGTTGTGCCCATGAATGGAGCAATTCCATCAGCTGGAGATCCACATTCTGATTAGGGTTTGTAGTACAAGTAAATGTGCAGAAAGACAACATGTTTTTACAAACAGAGTTTCTTGTCATCTGAAAATTTAGCCTGTGGCTCTGCTCTTCACAACAACTCTACAAAGTCAGTTGGGAACAGCAGCAAGAAACAAAGTCAGGATTTTCCAGCAGCAGCCCCCTTTTAACACAATGCATGCTGCTGTGTGACTGTTTATACTAAAACCAAAAAAGCAAAGAAAACATTTCTCTTGAATTTCAAGTTAACAAAAAGCCTTCACTCCGATTAGAAGCAATAAAAAAAAAAAATTAAAAAAAAAAATCTGTATCAAAAGGAATCCAAGCAATATTGCATGAAAAGCCAAAAAGAATTAACCTCTTTCACTCAAAGGACTTAATCTGCCAGAGCAAAATTAATTTTATTAAACAAAATAGTACCTAGCAGTCTTGAACTTTTGTTTACACAGTGTAAACTGTTCCCACACTGAAGGTATTTGTAATGCTCTGTGTTGGTGTATAGTACCCTGAGATATTGAAAAAAAACCCATCCCATTTCAGAAGTTACATTAAAAACCAACCAACCAACCAACCCCCAAGAATGATTTGGTGTCTAGCGGAGGGGGGGGTTTTGGCGTAATTTTGTTTTTCAGAGCGACCGACGCATAGAATTCAAATGTGAAAAGAAAAGGCCTGAGCCAAGGGAACTGCAAATAAGATTCAGGCCAGCACTAAAGCAACAAGCAGCACTGACCTGCTCCCGGGCAGCACCGGCTCCATCGGTCGCGCCTCGCACCACAGGCTCTTGGGCTGCTCTGCATACAGCAGGGAGGGCTGGCAGTGCAGAGTCAGGGGGGACAGATGGCCAGGAGCAGACCACATCCCACTGGGGCTGGAGGTTTGCCTCGCCGTCACGCCCTCTGGGTCCCCAAAATTGCTGGCAATGTTGTAATTGACCATAGCAGGGCTGCAGAATGCCATGGCAGAATATTCGTGTCTGTTCTCCATGTAAGATGAGGGAATGTAGACTGGACTGTGTTCTGCTGCCAGTGTGGACTGATTGCAGCTGTAGGGAACTGGAGAGATGACACCAGCAGGTGAATTTTTAATTTCTGTTTTATTGCATCCAATATCCTGAAGTGGCAGCAACTGAGAAAAGTCCTTGTGAGAAGATGTGCACAGGGACATTTTGAAGCAAGATTGAAGAGTGCTGTTTAAATATTCATCCTAAGATGATAAAGAATAAAAAAATAAAAGCATTAAAAAGTAAGAAAGCTCCGCATTAAGTCTTTTTTATAAAAGAAAAAAGGAACCAGTAAACCAGAAAACATAAAAATGTCTCGTTAAAACAGATTACATACCAAACGCACTTAAATAGTCAATGTACGAATTTACTACCTTTAAGAAAAAGAAAGCTCCCTAGAATATCCTTTAAAATAAAGGCTAAAACACACATTGAGATCAGATTCCCTTAAAAATTAATAATTTTAGGAAGAAAACTATTTGGGGGCTGCCTGGAACAAAGATGTAGGTGACAACTTGGTTCTTAAGGGTAAGACTGCTCTCTGTCAGAGACAAAATTATCCCAAGATCCACATCTATAGAGGAGAAATAAATTCTCTTTTATAACAACTCACCATCTCCTGCTGTAACTGCACTACAGTCTTCAGCCTTGTACTTCAGGGTGCTTCCCTTTTCCACCACAAACATGTAACAGCAGGCATTTTGAAAAGAGGACAAACACACACATGCATATCCCCCTATACCTTCCAAATGCAGAACTCCACTGCACATCCCTCTACACAGAGGAGGAAGAGAGGTAGTGGATGCCAGCAAGCAGTGCAACTTCATCACTGAGAGGTCCCTGGACACGGCACCTCTGAACAGAGCCATTAGAAAAGTAGATGTCATAAAATGCAGATATTTTCAAAGCTGACAATAAAACTCAAGTGATTTCACAAGATCCAGAAGTTTTATCATTCCCTGCAACTCTCCATCCCCATCCCAACTACCCCTTGTCCTTTCTCCCATCTGACACAGCTATCAAAATGAAGACCTTAAATTGCCCACAGTAAATACTCTTTGCCAGATTTAGGTATATGCAAATTATTTAAGAGAGAAAAGAATTTTGAAAAAGCCCACAAAAAATATCTTCCTCAGACAGACCCCTGTCCTAGAAGCATTATTTTACAATAGCATTTAAAAACAAATTTTTCTTTATTCTTCACTAAGAGTTTCATCTGCAATTCATTCCAGCTCTGAAGACAGACCTAGTTTGCAATTCAAAACAATTCTGTATCCAAAAGAGCAAGTTTCAGCCCCCTGAACTGATATTAAATTTATATATGGTAATAAGATCCTAATATGAGAAACCACAGGATAACTAAACTTTCACCCACAGCTTTGCTATTCCACAAGTGGCCAAGGCATAGATGCTGAATGTTCTTACCTTTCATTGCCTCACATGACCATAAAGAAAAATGAGGAAGATTCAAGCATGGGTTTGTTGAAGTACCAGCAACCTCCCTGTCCCCAAATTTCTCAGCCCAATGGCATTTCTAGTATGCCACCTTGGGGCACTGATATGTTTTTCTCCTCTAGGGTGAGGACTGAGAGTAGAAGCATTAACAAAAATGTAAGAAACAGTCTTTTTGACTAAAATGGAGAGTTAAGAGTCCATCCTTCCTCCTCACTCTGCACTCTGGCAATGAAACTGAAGATATGTGTAGGAATAACCAGAAACTCATTTAAATCAACTCAGTCACTTTAGACCCAGCTGCTGGTTTTTTTCCTTTGTGGGAAACAGGAAAATGAGATATCTCAGCAGCTGTTTGTGTCCAGCAGTTCTTGGATTGGAACTCCAGAGCAGTCAAAGCAGGGGATTCTGACCTCACTCCTCACACAACCTACACATTTCATCTGCCCCCACCAGATGCTTCACAGCCACCTCTAGGAAAAACCAGACACTGTGCAAACTTCACTGCTAAAAAGACACTGATAAACCCAAAGGTGCTTTCACTCCCAGATGATGGGGTGGGTAATTTTTTAGAAGCAAAAGATGGAACAGAAAATATTACCTTAAGAGTATTTTCAGGAATTACTATCAGTGGGCCCAGTGAGAACACTGGATTCAACAGGCATTTAAAGATTCAGTGTAAGCAAAGCTATATTCCCCTTGCAATCTCAGAGGTATTCAGGACGAGCATGGGCACTCTGCCAGAGGATCTGGAACGTCCAACAACAGCTGCCTGTGCTCAATTTGTCCCTCTGCCTCCTTTGGAAGGGCACACAGCACAGGGGAACCCCAAACTCTTTGGGGAGAAGGAACTGAGCAGCATCACAGCAACACCTCTCTTGCAGTCAGCTAGAGACATTCTGCTGTGACAGCTTTTGCAGCAGACAGCTGGTTGTGTGGTTGCCCCCAGCATTTAGCAAATAAATGCCTGTGCACTGTAGAAGCAGAGAGAACACAGAGCTGCTCCTACGAAATTTTATGAACTGAAATCAGCTGAGATTTGAGTCATGTTTTTTTCTGCAGAGGGAATCCATTAATGTGTGTGTGCAGGGTAACTGCCTGCTTAGCAGAATGAGATACTGTCTCCAAAGGGCAACACACAGTACTTAGAAACATACACAGAAGTTTCCAGAAGCAAGAGTGAAGCTTGTTTTAGGGGTAGGAGTTCGCACAAGCATAAGAAGTCAGTACAGCCTTCCTGAAAAACACACTGCTCATAACTTATTTACAAGAGAAGGAGACTCTGGGGTCCAGCAGGCTAAAGAAAGCTGTACTCATGGTCTTCAGCAGGCTGTAATGCGCTGAAAAAATAACAGCATTGACCTGAAATTATTAACTGGGGTAGCAGAAATAATCTAGCCACAGCAGACTACAGATCTACATGAGATCACATTGATCATGTTCCTTTACACCCAGAGAATTTAAAATGGGAAGCCCAGAGCCTCACAAATAAAGTGAAACTGCTGAAATTATGCATTATTGCTCAGAAGGTCCTAAAAATTGGCTGCTGGACTGTGAAGTTGTGTGTCTTAAAGAACTGAAGACAGAGGGAAACAGATCTCAAGATCTGAGAATCAAGAAAATGAACTCCACAAACATCTCAGGAGGAAGCACAACCACAAGGATTACAATAGGACTGCAATAGGCAAATAAATTTGTTCCATCCTGGTATGATGTCCTCATATTTTAAACACTACTCATTAAACAGAAATTAACTACTTCCTAAAGTGACCCCCTGTCCCAACACTCCCTCTTCCTCTGAAGAAAGATTTTAAAAGCAAGATTCAATGATAAAGTACATTATTTAGATGCAGTCTATCAGCCCTGCACTAGATCTGTACCACACACAGAAACAAAACAGGTTTCTATTATTTTTACAGTCCAGTCTCCTGGGAGCCTGCAAATGTTTCAATCCACTGCAGGCAGTTTAGATTAGCAAGAAATTCAACAACTGAAATGCCATTATTAAGTAAACAATAGCCATTCTGGCCACTTACCATTCAGAAACCTAAGACACTACAGGCAGGATTCACTTCTGACATCAAACAGCTCCATTAGCTCCAGTATCCAGAGGATGACACCACTATCCATGAGGATGTGAGGAAAAAAAGGAATGGTATCAATGTTCTCCAGAGAAAAAAAAAGAAAAAAAAAATTAGATTCTTGTCTTTGAATAACTCATCAACAACTGAATGTATCTTGAGAGTCACCATGCAAGACACACCAGAGGAGGCACAAGAAGTGGTTTAGATGTCATAGTCAAACAGACACATGGGTAAATAATTAAGCCATCTGACGTATTTCAACAAACTCAAAAGCCACTTATTGCACATTACCTATACCAAGCACTTCTTTAAAAGCCTTGTGGGGAAAAAAACTGAATTGATTTTTTTCTTTTTTTTTTTTAAGTTTTACGGTTTTTTTTGGTTGTTTGGGGTTTTTTTTTAGTTTTGGAAAGGGGAAAAAATAGGTAGAGAGGGCAGGGTGCCTGCTTGGGAACATAATACAATAGCTTTTCCTAGAAAAGTACAACTCTTCAAAAAGCAAGGGAGTGACTGATGTTCTCAGGCACCCTTCCATCAGCATACACTACTATATTCTTAGAGTTTAATATGTATTTTGAGTAAAGATTTTTTGCAATAGAGAATCAAGATGACCTTTTTCTCTGCTAGGCTTAAAATAAAGTGAAATCATTCTGCCTTGGGGTTCAATAGAGGTGATTCAGCAAGTGTGCATTCCATCACCCCACAGCCAGAGATCCTCAGTCATCTTGCAGAGCATTCTATTAATATTCTGTTAGGTTACATTTTACACAACTCACTGCAACAATAAACTGAATCATCTTCTGGAAAAGTGATTATTAAAGGAAAGTCATTCCTGATGCGTAAGAGGATACTTGTGCTTCAGGTTTTGTGAAAAACTTATTACTCATTAAACACAGCAGTGCCAGATATTGCCAACAGAAGGCAGGCAAGTAAACAAGTTTAATATTACCTGAGAAGGACTGGATGCAACAAGTAGGGGAGAGATAGCTGTATTTGCATTTTGTTTCCCTGTCTGTCCAGACTTCAGATATTGTACTCATTCCTCCAAAATTAATAACCTGTCCTCAATGACATCAAGATCTACTCTGAATAAAATACCACAGCTCAAAAGCACACAGGAAAGAATACTTTGAAACAAGCAAAACATGCACTCTTTAGCCTATGCTAGCCTTTGAGTTAGTCAGGACACTGACAACTCCTAGATTATTCTGAACATTTATAAATACATTTCAGGGATCAATGAATAGGACATGGGGCACCAAAGGAACTGGATTTGTTCCACTAGAGGAATACACAACTTTCAGTCTTCTACCCCCTGAAGTGGAGTTACAAAGGAAAGAAATCCAAACTCTTTTTATAGAAAGTGCACAAGTCAGGAAAAGAAATCACAGTCACATGCCAGTGCAAGGGAAATTCCAGTAGAACAGAAAAGATTCTCCATAGTGAGGATTAAGTATAGGAATAAGATACTCAGAAAGGCTGTGAAATCCCTATCTCTGGAGAGATTAATAAAAGACTCACTTTGAGCAAGATGCTGGGTTAGGTGCTCTCTAGATTTCCCTTCCCACCTTCCCATTACTGGAGGCATTCATAGCAGAGAAAATTCCATTTTACCTGTGCTGGAAAGAGTGAGGCATATCAAAGGATCACAGACACTGGCCACTTTGCCACCTTTGGTCAAGAAGGTGAGAGCTGTGGGTCCTGCCCAAAGACAATCAACATTTAACACCTCATGATGCACAAAACCAGCTGCCACGCACACACTACAATGGGATTAATTCAACAGAAGGTATCCATAGAATTGGGAAATATTTTCAGATCTTGGTTCAATCTAGAGTTAAGTTTGACTTTCCTAGTTTTTAGCCTTTGCATTTGTGCACCATTAAAATGTTACCAGTCGTGAGAGTGGATTTAAGCTTTCTATGATTTGCATCTCTTAAGTACATTTCATAGACTTCAGGATTCAGACACCAGAAGTGAAAAGCCTGCTCAAGAATACAAATGCAAACTGAGACACTTCAGCTCCTTTACTCTCCATGTAATTATTTCAAAGTAGAGTGGAGACTTTTTGATCAAAAAGAATATTTGCATTTTAGGATGAAAATTTTAGTGTGTTCCATTAGAAAAGAAGCACCTGTTAAAACTATTACACAAGTAACAATTACAAGCATCTACCTGAGGTTTTTCATGCTTCAATCTGCAGCGGTATCGTGGCAGAATCCAGGACAAAGAATAGCACCCTTGTCCAGTAAGAACTTCCTTACTACAAGAAAGCATCTCTCTCTGATGCAAGAAAGGGCAGGGGAGAGCAGCAGAGGGATTTAGATTTTCACAGAGCTGGGATGTGCATCTGTGTCCAGCATCTCTGAAGCACACTTGGGTCTCTCAGCACATACCAATTAATGAAGCTAATTCTAAAAAAAATTGTTCTTGTTTTGATTGCCACAGTGTAGCTCTGCCCCAACATCATTGAATACACCAGTTCCTCAGATCCAGGAGGAATTAGTTCCTTCAATCACCATTTCTCTCTTAATGCCAGTGTCCTAGAACAAATGTACATGTGCCTTTCTCTACTCCATTCCTATCTAGTCATTTGCAAAGTGTGTGTTCGTAGAATTATAACTGAATCTATGCATGGGTTGGGTTGGAGGGGACCTAAAAGATCACCTAGTTCCAACTCCCCAGCCATGGGCAGGGACACATTGCATGAGATCAGGCTGCTCAGAGCTCAATGCAACCTGGCTTTGAACACTCCCAGGGACAGGACATCCACAGTTTCTCTGGGCAACCCGTGCCAGTGGCTCACCACCCTCACAGGAAAGAGCTTCTCCCTAGTATCCAATTTAAACCTGCCCTCTCTCAGTTTGAAGCCATTCCCTTTTGTCCTATCACTACACATTGTCATAAAAAGTCCCTCTCCAGCTCTCTTGGAGCACCTTTAGGCACTGGAAGGAACCAGAGCTTTCTCTTCTCCAGGCTGGCCAATGCCAGCTCTCTCAGCCTGTGTTCATATGAGATGTGCTCCAGCCCTCTGATGCATTTCATGGCCTTCTCTGGACTCACTGAATCTTATCTTCTTTGTCCTTCTGATGTTGAGGGTCCCAGAAATGGATGCAGCTCTCCAGGTGAGCTTTCACAAGGGCAGAGCAGAGACTGCACCACAGAGCTTGGTGTTGTCAGCAAACCTGCTGAGGGGGCCCAAGATCCCACTGCTCGTGTCACCAACAAGATAAATGTTAGATAATTCTGATCTGCTGAGAGGCAGAGTGCCACATTCAATCCTCTGCCCTCAACAAGGTAAAAAACATATGGATAAAATGCCTCATTTTGCCCAGTAGAACTTTTACACAGCTTGGAGGGTTACTGAATAACTGTCTCTGTTATTCGCAGGGTATAGACACGAGCTGGCACAGGGGCTGAGATTTCTTACTCAAGTCAAATTCGTTCTCTTTAGTCTTAGAAGAAATCAACAGCTCCTGTATAACAAGCAAATTTGGGACTGAAAAATTCCACCTCATTTATTCCCTTTTCCCACAGCAGTTTCCCCACTCAGGTCTGTGAGGATATACAGCAGCATGCAGAGAGCAAAGCCTGCAGCAATGCACTCATGCCAGACAGAAACTTGAGAGGAAAGAGATGGTGGCTAAAAAAGTCAATATATGAAGAAAAACAAGTAAATCAGGCAATAGGGATAGAGCAGGAACTGAAAATTCCTACACTCTCAGGGGAGATACTATCTTGTTTTCTGATGAAAGCAAAGATGACTTTCCCTGGCAGAACCTGCCCTTCACTTGGCATAAAGACCTGTGATAAGATTAAAAGTCCTTTGGCCAATGGACAAAAGAATAAAGTCATCACTGCCCCTTCAAACCTGCCCCCTGGCAATCTAAAGGCAACAAGTCTGGGGTTGGGTAGACAAGTGGGACACATCCCCAAATGATGTGAACTCATTTATTCTGCAGTTCATGCCCTACCACCCTGGCAGATCTGACCTGCCATAGCTCCAAAAGACAGGGAGGGAGTTTCTGTTTGACATGTGTGTCAGGAAATGCAGGATTCATTGCTCCTGGCTAAGCAGACATTGGCTTTCCCTTGACCATGCCATGCCTCAGGCTCCTCAAATGACCTCTTGTTTTGTGAGGCTGAGAAGTAATGGTGATAAGCAGAGCTGTCTTTGGCAAAAGAAAACCTTCCTTGCAGAAATGCTGTCAGGGAATTATTTTTTCAGATCTCAGTGACCTAAAGAGTGAAGAAAAAGCAGTGGACTTTTTCCTGTCAGACCAATTTGCAATATGCCTTATTCCACTTTCTCCTCCCCCAATTAAAATGATGTTATTTACAATGGTTTTTTTTCCAGACAGTCTCTTTACTGTGCAAATTATTCATGCTATAGGATTAATTTAGGTAGCCAAAGAGTAAATATAAAAGTGTAAAACTTCTGTCTTTTTAGTCATAAAACTTGAATAAACAATCTTTTCTATAATGGTATAAAAAAGAAATCTATGTATGAATATGGACACAATGCAGAACTCCTTTGGGTGCTTTTCTGGTGTTAGCTATAGTAAATAATTTTCTTACTGGAATTTCCCTAAAAGACTATTCCATTTGTATTAATTTTGTTGTGCATCTTCACATTAACAGCAAGTTCAAGACTAAATATCTTCATCTCTGCAATTTTATTCTAACTCCTTTATAATGAAGATTTTTCAATGCAGTTTTTTTTTATTTTTTTTTTACTTACAAGACTTACAAACACCTAATAAATGAGTCATTATGCCTTCGCTTTTTCTCCACCATCACTAATTCACTGAAAGAGCAGAGACCAAGGCATTGCTTATTCCTGCCTTTTAATCTCTGAAACACTCCTGTAATGCTGCAAGAAATCTCAGGTCTGATATGTTTAACACCATCCACAGGTAACAAAAGTTCATGTATGTGTTTTAGTCCCTTAAACAAAAAAAGCTGTTCTACATTTGTCTCATCATTATCCCAGACATGGAAACCTGCCTTTTATTGTGAGTAAAATCCTGTCTCAGCTGAGTCAGTCAGAATTTTGTTGATGATTCTCACAGATGGACGTTTGTCTTACATACTAATTAAGACAAAAGTGTAATGCCATCCTGGATAATGTCCTCTTATTAAAATGAAATCTGAGAAAATATTCTAAGATTTCTGCTTGCTGAGCTTCCTATGTCCTGTCTCTCAAGGAATGGACCAGCAAACTCTTATGTTAATATTTCTTGCTGCTAGCAAAAGCATGCTGCAGATAACAGAAGAGCACAGTAAAATAGTGGATATAAAATCTGGTCAGCCCCCTGGATCACCATCCCTTGTCACTCTAAGCTCCTTGCTACTTTTACCTTTAAGTCAATATTCAAGAACCAGAACTAAAACCAAGAGTATTTAAAGAGATCATATATTAACTGGATTTATAGTTATTTTAATATGTTTTAATCCATTCTTGATCAGAACACCATTATAGACACTAACACTGGCTGACTTCTTGGAGACAATTCTGCATCTGCAACATTCTAAGAACACCTCTAAAACTGAGCATTTTCTTCCTGTGATATTTAAAGTTTTTCAGGTTATTGGCCAACAAATTCTCAAGGATATAAAGTAGTTTGTGTGTTCCCACTTTCTCCAGCAATACTTGAAGCTCCATTTAGTGATTCTCATTTACAGCACTGAAGAGAGAAACTGCAAAGAAGCATCAGATTTGCTTCATCCCTTCAGGTCCAAAATGTTTATTGTTGTTTCTCCTTTGAAAGCCTTGGGAAGCTGAGCTGTTCACTTACACAGACAGAGAGTTACCAGTCTGACAAGGAAGACACTACAGCTCTCTTCTACTAACTCTGTGTTACAGTCACTGTGTCTGCAAAATGCAAGTTACATCTTATTTAAAAAGGTAAAGGAAAGTTCAGAAAGGAAAGCAAAAAAGCAGAAAGCCACAGAAAAGTGATTCTGTGCTTGAACTTTGCTCACAAACAGAAAGGAGAATTTTAATAAAGTTCTCAAATAGAAAATAAATGTTCTAAAGCTTTAAATCAGAAATACAACATGGATTTGTTGCTTCAGTCAAAGCACCAGTTTTAGAAGTCCCCCCCTCTTGTAGGGACAACAGGTGAGCAAGGGATTTCAAGGATATGGATGAGGAAACACATTGCTGGTAACACTGGGCACATCAGAAGCAAATGGTAAATGACTTTATGTTCAAAAGCAGTTTTTCATGTAACCCATAATCATATCAAAACTTTCTCCACACACAAATGGTAATTGTGCATCATTCTCCATATGACAAGGCTGAACCTTTTCCCAGAAAGAAATAGCACATTTACCAACCATTCCAAGGTATAAACTGCACAATTTGCTGTTTATCCCATCCTTTCTCCAGGCTGAAATTTAATAAAACCTTGGTTATAAAGCATTCAAGATTAAAGACCAGCTCATTCTTGCCATTGCTAGCCGAAAGTCTTTTATGAGCATTCAGGCAAAGGTTCTGATGGGTTTGATGAAGATTTACACTTGTGCTGTCCAATCTTTAGTTATTGTTAAATAAACCCTTTAGCAGTGCCAAAAGAAAACTTTAAAAACAGGCTTTTAACTCATTGTCTAATTAGGAAGATCCTTCTTAAAGCTGAAAATCTCATTAAAAGAGTGTAAATCTACATTACCGACTTCAAGGGAAAACTACTTCAGAACTCTAAGAACAAAACCTGAGATATTTATCAGTGAGAGACTTGGAATTTCAAAAGTCAAGCCAAGAGACCTTCAGTAACCCAAATTTGCTCTGGATCAGGTTATACCAATTGCTACGATGCTAGGAAGAGGCATTTGCCTTTTATTAGTATATTTAACTGTGGAATTTCCCACAAACTTTAAAAAAACCAATTTCCTAATACATGCTCCAAAATACTCCTTCTGCTACCAGTGCAGCAATCCTATTCTAATAAGATTCTTAATCCGAACACCTAAAATATAGCAAACTTCCATCATTTTCTCTGTATCCACAAATATTTTAAAAACTCAAGCCTATTGAAAGACCACTTAATCTGCATAAACTGATGGTCTTTAAGAACAAATTTACACTGGAACCAAAATCAATACTCTCAATTATTTAACTATCTCATTTCTTTCAGAGAGGCTATTGTTCATAAATCCAGAGACTATCAGTTGCAGAGCTTTGGTAATATTTACAATAATAAGTATTTCATTCAATATAGCACGTACCTGATTGACACTGAATAGGGTTTCTGCTCTTTATAAATGCTCTGACAGCATTACATGTCAGCAAGATTTTCTCATAGCAGTTCTGGATTTGTTTTCCTTCTTTCCTTTATCTCTGATTCTAAAGCAGCTGTGCCCACCACCACTTAGTCATCAGATCTCAAATATGAATCTTTCCAAAGCAACGTGGTGCCTGCTCATCAGTGCAAGGTTACAGGGATACTATCAGTGTTTCCTTTCCCTGTGAAGGCAAGACCTAAACAGAAGTTCCTCCTCCTCCTTTCTGACATAACAAGCCTCTGAATTTGTCGTTCACTGCAGCTAAGGCTCTTACATGATGGAATCATTTAATAAGCCAAGCATTCTCATATCTAGCACAGAAATCTGAAGGTTAATTAACCAGCAATTTCTGGCACCAAACACTGAGGTTTTTAAAAGGCTAAATCAAACTTTTTATATCTTTGTCACAGGAAAACCTGAAACATAATTAACATTTGCTCTGAAGCAGAAATGTGCTCATCTTAGACATTTTAGGCAGCACAATAAATAAACTCCTTTGACATTGTTTTTTAAATACTAGATGTACAAACACAGACAAGGAGGGTTATTTTTCTTTAATGTAACTATATTCATTTTCAAGAAAAGCAAATTAACTGGAACCCATCTGGGATAATATCTTTGTTTTACTGCATGTTATGGTTTAAACCCAGCCTGCAACTAAGCACCACACAGCCACTCACTTCCCCTCAGTGAGATGGAGGGGAGGAGTGGAAGAGTAAAGTGAGAAAACTTGTGGGTTGAAATAAAAACAGTTGAATAGGTAAGACAAAAGTCTCCCACACAAGCAAAGCGAAACAAGGAATTCATTCANGAAAATAAATGTTCTAAAGCTTTAAATCAGAAATACAACATGGATTTGTTGCTTCAGTCAAAGCACCAGTTTTAGAAGTCTCCCCCTCTTGTAGGGACAACAGGTGAGCAAGGGATTTCAAGGATATGGATGAGGAAACACATTGCTGGTAACACTGAGCACATCAGAAGCAAATGGTAAATGACTTTATGTTCAAAAGCAGTTTTTCATGTAACCCATAATCATATCAAAACTTTCTCCACACACAAATGGTAATTGTGCATCATTCTCCATATGACAAGGCTGAACCTTTTCCCAGAAAGAAATAGCACATTTACCAACCATTCCAAGGTATAAACTGCACAATTTGCTGTTTATCCCATCCTTTCTCCAGGCTGAAATTTAATAAAACCTTGGTTATAAAGCATTCAAGATTAAAGACCAGCTCATTCTTGCCATTGCTAGCCGAAAGTCTTTTATGAGCATTCAGGCAAAGGTTCTGATGGGTTTGATGAAGATTTACACTTGTGCTGTCCAATCTTTAGTTATTGTTAAATAAACCCTTTAGCAGTGCCAAAAGAAAACTTTAAAAACAGGCTTTTAACTCATTGTCTAATTAGGAAGATCCTTCTTAAAGCTGAAAATCTCATTAAAAGAGTGTAAATCTACATTACCGACTTCAAGGGAAAACTACTTCAGAACTCTAAGAACAAAACCTGAGATATTTATCAGTGAGAGACTTGGAATTTCAAAAGTCAAGCCAAGGGACCTTCAGTAACCCAAATTTGCTCTGGATCAGGTTATACCAATTGCTACGATGCTAGGAAGAGGCATTTGCCTTTTATTAGTATATTTATCTGTGGAATTTCCCACAAACTTTAAAAAAACCAATTTCCTAATACATGCTCCAAAATACTCCTTCTGCTACCAGTGCAGCAATCCTATTCTAATAAGATTCTTAATCCGAACACCTAAAATATAGCAAACTTCCATCATTTTCTCTGTATCCACAAATATTTTAAAAACTCAAGCCTATTGAAAGACCACTTAATCTGCATAAACTGATGGTCTTTAAGAACAAATTTACACTGGAACCAAAATCAATACTCTCAATTATTTAACTATCTCATTTCTCTCAGAGAGGCTATTGTTCATAAATCCAGAGACTATCAGTTGCAGAGCTTTGGTAATATTTACAATAATAAGTATTTCATTCAATATAGCACGTACCTGATTGACACTGAATAGGGTTTCTGCTCTTTATAAATGCTCTGACAGCATTACATGTCAGCAAGATTTTCTCATAGCAGTTCTGGATTTGTTTTCCTTCTTTCCTTTATCTCTGATTCTAAAGCAGCTGTGCCCACCACCACTTAGTCATCAGATCTCAAATATGAATCTTTCCAAAGCAACGTGGTGCCTGCTCATCAGTGCAAGGTTACAGGGATACTATCAGTGTTTCCTTTCCCTGTGAAGGCAAGACCTAAACAGAAGTTCCTCCTCCTCCTTTCTGACATAACAAGCCTCTGAATTTGTCGTTCACTGCAGCTAAGGCTCTTACATGATGGAATCATTTAATAAGCCAAGCATTCTCATATCTAGCACAGAAATCTGAAGGTTAATTAACCAGCAATTTCTGGCACCAAACACTGAGGTTTTTAAAAGGCTAAATCAAACTTTTTATATCTTTGTCACAGGAAAACCTGAAACATAATTAACATTTGCTCTGAAGCAGAAATGTGCTCATCTTAGACATTTTAGGCAGCACAATAAATAAACTCCTTTGACATTGTTTTTTAAATACTAGATGTACAAACACAGACAAGGAGGGTTATTTTTCTTTAATGTAACTATATTCATTTTCAAGAAAAGCAAATTAACTGGAACCCATCTGGGATAATATCTTTGTTTTACTGCATGTTATGGTTTAAACCCAGCCTGCAACTAAGCACCACACAGCCACTCACTTCCCCTCAGTGAGATGGAGGGGAGGAGTGGAAGAGTAAAGTGAGAAAACTTGTGGGTTGAAATAAAAACAGTTGAATAGGTAAGACAAAAGTCTCCCACACAAGCAAAGCGAAACAAGGAATTCATTCATCACTTCCCATGGGCAGGCAAGAAAGGAGGACTACATCACATCTAACAGTGACTGGAGAAGACAAATGCCATCATTCCAGATGTCTCCCTGATCCCTTCTTCATGTGCTGAGCATGACACCCTGTGGTCTGGAATATACCTTTGGTCAGCTGTCCTGGCTGTGTCCCTTCCCAGCTTCCTGTGCAGCCCCAGTTTCCTCACTGGTGGGGACTAGAGAAGCTTGGACTCTGTGTAAGCCCTGTTCAATGGTAATAAATTCATCTCTCAGTTATCAACACTCCTTCCAGCACAAACCCAAAACACAGCCCCATATAGCTACTATGAAGAAAACTAACTCCACTCCAGCCCAAACCAGCACATTCTCCACTTCTTATCCCTTGCCATTTACATCATGCTCAGGCCCTACACATCATCATTACCCACCCTCCTCATTCCCACTGTTTGATATATTTCATAGATAAAATTCCCAGCATAACCTCTGTGAAATGTCCAAAAAACATCCATAAACAACAACAAATGCCCAGGGGGTTCATTTAGCCCATGATTTTGTGCTCCATCTGTTTTGGTGATCACTCAGGACATGAGAGGTTCTGTGTTGTTTGGAGATACCAGACACCAAAGGCAGCTCAGGTCAGGTGTCTGATTCAGTTGTAGGGATTGTCCTCCATTCATTTGAGTGGCTCCTGGTATAGTAATTCTGATAACATGCAACTAAGTCATGGATTACAACAATTTAAAGGTATTTTCACTACCAGCTCCATTCCTGATCCCTTTGAGTGCAGTTTTATGGTTTAACATCGCAACGGACTCCTCCCTTCATTCCTGCTCCTGCTTGCACTTATCCACAAACTGCAGTCATTTAGGGTTGGAACTGCTCCAAGTGGAAGTGTTCCAGCATGGCCTCATGCACAGCCACTGATGCTCCAAGATGTACCTTCTCCAGTGTGGATGCATCTTTGGGGCACAATCCCTTCCCAGGTACAGCTCCTGTGGCACAGACATAATGGCAGCCACCAGTGCTTTGAAAGGACCTGCTCTGGCAAGGGCTTATCCATGGCCACAGCCACTTTGGAGTGTCCTGCTCCCACATGGACTCCTCCATAGGTCACCATCCCTTAGACTTGAGGTCCTACTGGAGTTCCAGCCTGTCCAGTGCAGCAGCAGCAGCACGGGGACAGTGGCAATGCCCCCATCCCCTGCCAGCCCGGGGCATTGCTGTGGCCATTCCCAGGACATTCCCACAGGCACTGCAGAGGGAGGCAATCACCACCTCGGCACTACAGCAGCAGCCAGGGCACAGAGCAGACGCTAATGAGCACCAGATGCTAATACATGGTCAGGCAAGTGAGCCAAATCAATAACTGAACTGCACTGACAGCTATAAATTCGATTTAGCACATCCCAGCACCACCCAGCTGCTCACTCCCTCCTCCCTCGTGGGATCAGGGAGACAATCAGACGGGTAAAAGTGAGAACACTTGTGGGTTGAGATGAAGACAGTTGGATAGGCAAAGCAAAGCCCACACACACAAGGAAAGCAAAACAAGGAATTCATTCAGCACTTCCCATGGCCAGGCATTCATTGCGTGTAACAGTGACTGGGGAAGAGGAACACATCACTCCAAACATCCCCTTCCTTCTCCTTCCTCAGCTTTATCTGCAGAGCATGACACCGTGTGGTCTGGAATATCCCTTGGGTCACTTGGGGTCAGCTCTCCCTGGTGTGTCTCCTCCCAGCTTCTCCCACATGCCCAGGCTGCTCACTGGTGGGGGGGGGAGCAGGAAAGGCATTGAGGCTGTGCAATGAAAAACCTCATCTCTAAAAGAACTGAAGAATCCATTAATCATCAGCACCATTTCCAGCACAAATTCAAAGCACAGCCCATGCTAGCTGCTATGGAGAAAAATAACTCTACTCCAGCCAAAACCAGCATACTGAGTTAGCATTTACCAAAAAAACCCCCACCAAACCAAACAAACAAGAAACCAAAAGCAAACAAACAAACAACAACAAAAAAATCATAAAAACTTAACACAGTCAGCAAGGTCTATTTATTCATTATACATTGCAATGTCTTTCAAAATGCTTGATTAGTGGCAGAGCATTAATCTAATTAACTCAAGAGAAATTAAACTGCTCATAAATTGGCTTGGATAAACCCTCATGTTATTCATCCTTGCATTTTGAACCCCAAAACTCCTTCAGGTCTACTTCCCAAAACTACTTGTCAGATTTAGGAGCTGAAAAAGCTCTGCCCCTCTTGCTATCAACAGCTTCTCTGCAAGCACAGCCAGAACCAGACCAAGGTAATATCATTGTCCACTCAGCCAGCCCTTCCTATAATTACCTTATGCTAATGCAATTTTTCTCAGTATCAGATTTTTCTCTACCTTGTTTCTCTGTGCTTTCCTTGAGCCTCCTTGTCTCCTCACACTACTATTTTGCAGGTCCAAATACTGCTGCTTTTAATTTGAATTTCCTTTTGTTTTAACAGATGAAGCCTTTTGCAAGCTAGAGGGGTTTAAATGTCAGTGGTTTTTGATGATTAGTTCTTATATGGAGCATGACCTGTGTCTATGTAATCCTATTTATGCCTGTTTAAGGACAAGGTCATGTCCCCTTCCGTCCTCAGGGTTAATGGGAAAAGATAGAAAAGGTTTTCTGCTAAACACTATAGAAGTGCACCTCAGTTTTTTGCACATGTTAGGGCTGCATTCTCCTCGCATCCTGATGTAACCCCTCAACAATCTGTATCAGACCCTGGTCCTGCAGAATTTAAAAACTCTAAATACCTGGGAACCAAATAAGCACTGGGAGCAGCATGAAGAGGTTACCTGTGGATTTTATCTTTCCATTCAGATCTTCACTCAGTTAGGAGCCACAGCTATTCTAGGTAATATTTTTAAAAAAACCCTTCAATCAAGGAAAATTTAGATTGTTTCAAAGGTTTTTTGTGTTAGATAGCCAAATGGAAGGAAGAATAACTAAATAAATGATCAGGAACAGGTTGGCAGCAGACAAAGAAAAATAAATCAAGTTCTCTCCTCTCTCTTTTATATATATAGTGTAAATTAATATTTCCTAAAACAACATAAAATGAAGGCTTTTAAATCATGTATTTTCCACGTAGGTTTTGTAGGAGGGAGTTATCAAAGTAGGAGTGTCAAGACAGGAGTTTCCAGGCCTAGAAAGGGATGATTAGACTCCAAGCTGCAGCAGTCTGCAAGTGGAGCAGCTCCTTCCTGGCAGACACAGGGAGCAGCTACAAGGAGCCTTGAGGCAACACACAAGAAAAAAATAATCCAAATCAGATGTGGTTCAGGATGTTACATTCCCTTGTGTGTCCAAGTGCATGAAGGAAAATACATTAGTGCCAATAGATTCAAAAAGCTGTTCCTTTAGACAGAAGTGGAGTAGAAAATAAAATGGGTGCATTTACCTACTTGACAACGCAGGGCCATCCCTGATGACTGTTTTGTCCCAGACAGAAAAAGTTATTTACCTCATTATCACCTAAAATTACTGAAGGCTAAGCAGCTCCTGGGACCAGAGGACACACTGTGCCCATTCCATGGTGTGTACTGTCCATAAAATCCCCAGAAATGCACTACTTTTTCTCCTCAGCACTCCCACTGTATTTAGCACCCCAGGCCCCACAGTCACGATTTGGCTGTCCAGCGAGTTCACGCTATATAAGCAATTTGAAGAGTGACTTAACTTGAGGATTCATTTAACAAAGAACATTTTTACCACCTCTCACAAGTTTTAGAGGTGTTATAGAAAAAGGATCACTCTGAAGGAGGAGTGAAGAAGCAGGGCCAGAGCAGAACTGCAAGAAAGAATTTTCCTGGACACTATTCATCAGTGGCTACAGGTTCTTACATACCTCATTAAACTGCATTCTCCTTAAGGACACTTGCTCTGACATTTTCCTTAAGGACACTTGCTGATAGCTGTAAAAAAGCTCCACATTTTTATCTCACATATGCATAAAATGGCATAGATTTTAAGGAAAAGAAGGATGTAATATTACATTTGCAGAAATAAAAAACACAATTATGCCTAGGGGTATATTCTCCTCACCACCTGTGAGTGCCCAGTGGGTGAATCCCTTGCTTTGCTACCACAGCTTCTACCTCAGTACCACATAGAAGAAAACAGCTAAATTTTTTAATTCTTTAATATTAAACTATTACAACATTCATTAGGATTGAAGATTCTCTTTTCAATTAGTTGCAGTCTTGGCAAGACACAACTAAAGTTAAAAGCTGAAAGTCACTAGCTGAGAATGTGGAACTTGTGCTTCTTGATTCTGTGCTACTTTCTCTTCCTTCAATTTACCACATCAAATACACATTCAACATAGGTCATTTTGAATTCAAGCTGGCATTTAGATCTAGAAAAGCTGGGTTTCCAGAGACTCAACATGGATCTAAAACATCTATATAAATCACACATGAAAAAGCCAGCAGTCTCCATACCACACACACAGTATAGGATATTGATAAATAGGAGGCTTGGCCGCTTGGGTCCAAAGGATTTTACCCCCTGCCACAGCTCAGAATCCCTTCATTCCTCTTTTAAGTCTTCCCAGATACAGCTCCCAGCCACGGCTCATGGCTTTACAGCAGATTCCTCTATCTCCCTTTGGTCTCCTTGGCCTTGAATATCCTGCTGCAGCAGAACCTGCACGTAGACACACTAGTCCTGAAATAGTAATTAAATGACTACATTATAACAAACTATTATAAAGAAATACTGGTTTTCTTCTGAGATCCTTACTGGCTGGTGTTATGAAGGAGGCAACTCTCCTTCCTTAAAATCAAAAGCAAACCTTGTTTCTCCAGGCTTTCTGCTTCCAGAGAAGTTGGTGCATAGAGATGACAGAAACCAAGCACTTTCATACAAACATTTCAAATATAAGCTGTTTATTGCCAATACACAACCATGGTCAGGTCGTGGGGAAGGTTTTTTTTCATCCTGTCTTGGAAATAAATATGCATTTCCATCTCCTCCTTTTCAACTACCTCATATGCCCCCAGTCTGCCACTTTATCCCTAAAGGAATTCCTCCCTATACACTGCAGGACTAAAGACAATAGATTCATTGCCCATCTACCCTACAGTTATACTAGTCAAAAGTATTTTTGAGGAGGATTTTAGTCCTTCCTCTTCACTTAATCCACTTACATTTAATCTACTAGACAAGCTTAGGAAAAAACCCCAAAAACATACATCATAGTGTAGGAGTCCTTGGAGAAGGCTGCTCTTTCCACAAAGAATCAGCAGAGAGAATTAACAACCTTACAGACTAAACGTGAACCATGCAATTCCAGAAGATAACAGCTAATGTCATACACCTGTTTATGAGATCTGCTCCACCTAAACTTGAAAATGATTGCTGCCTCCTTTGTTTGCAATGAGTTTATGGGTAAGTGGCAGTGGGAGGGGAGAGAATAATTGGGCAAGACAGATAAGGCCTGCTGGCTTAAAGCAATCTCTAATGAAGTGGCTTTGGTGTGGGGGTGAAATGTAGTTGGTCCCACCCACTGCTCTCCAATAGTTCTTTAACAGACATCCAGAACAGCTGTTCTGAATTCAGCCTCTCTTACAGGACAACCAATATGCTCAAGTAAGCTGAAATACATTTTCTGTCCGCAGCAGATAACCCAAATCTAACTAGCAAAGCAAAGTTCAAACACAAGATGATGCCAGCAGAGCAAGAGAAGAGAGAATTACAAAGGCACCTGAAGTGGCTGAGAGGTTCCCAAAGTTTTTACAGCAATTGAAGCAACTGAGCTTTATTCTTTGATCTTTGCAGATACTTAAAAACAACTTGCCACCTCAAAGACCACACTGGTGAAACTGCTGTTTCTCTTTTCAGTGTCACCACAAAGAGGTACATAGATAACATGGTAACTCTAACCACGTATCTTTTTAATGTACTGTTTTCTGAATCAGATCTTATTTTGCTTCAAGTTTAGTTCAATTTTCCCTCAAAATCAATTGTCCTCAATGGCAGCAGCTGCTGGCAGAGGTTGGCTTGGACACCTCCTCCTGTCTGGCAGCTCGCTGCCATCACCAGCAGTGTCTCTCTCTTGCCTTCTCAGGACCACATGGTCCTCCCCTGTCCCTCAGGCTGGCTCTGGAGCTCCCCTAGTGAGGGGTGGAAAGACGACTCTGTCCCGCAAGCAACTAATATGGTCAGTCAGCAATTAACCCTAGATAGTCCCTGTTGCCCTGTTTTTGAAAGCCTTATGAAAAGTTTATATTCTCGAGTCAGATTTTTCTCACACATTGTACTAAAAACACCAGCTTTGTTTACATTCCTTCTTGGAGAAGGGAATCTGATGGACTGGTCACTTCACCAGTCTGGTTGAGAGGTGGGGTTTCATCTTCCAATCCTCTCTCACTTTGAAAACCCTATAAATTGTGTATTCATAATAAATAGCTCTCTCTTTTTGGGAGCCTTGGATGTTCTCTTAATTGTGGTGAAACCGTGTCCTTCTTTCATGCCCAGTTGCTACAGGTACTACAAGTCCCCGTGTCACTAATCCAGGAGAAGCCAATTCAGCTTGGGAACTTTGCAGGAAGCTATCCCAGCAAAAGGGGACAGAGGCCTGATTTTTCTCCAGAATCGTCAGGAATTTAGGCATAGCCTTAATTGCAAATAGACTTTAAATGAAATAGAAAATTAGAGAAGATAGGCTGCCAATGTATTGGCAGAGAACACGTCACCTACTACTTCGCTAAAGGAAACAGAAGATACACAGCACTTAAATGAAGACTGTCCAGGAGAGCTCAGTTCCAGTCTACCACGGTTTTAATCTGAGTGGTCATTAAACCATTTTTTGGAGGGGGTTTATGGTCTAGCTCTGTTCTAAGCCTTTGCTTCTATACTATGTGGGCTCTGCAGTCATCTCTCTCTGATTGTTTCTTTGCAGAATACATGTAAACCACTTGTTCTCCGATCAGGGAAATAATCATTTGGAAGTTCATTTTATTCTTCCAGAAATATTTTTTACAAAAAGCTCCAAGCAATTTTTGGTTTTCCTCTCAAGTTCATACTAGAAGCTCTCCTCTTTTTAGTTGACTCTCTCCCTGCTTATTTTGATCACCCACCTACCCACAAGGAGATCAACAGTTCCAGGTTTTACTTGCATTCAGAGTGGTCTCTGAAGTAGCTTCCCATGTTCCAATTATTGTTAAACAAAGGGGCTCACCACTGTTCCCACTTTCTGCTAGAATGGAAAGCAACTAGCACACCCATCAGCTTAAAGAGATTTTTAACAAGAAGAATGTAGAAAGCAAGAAGCAACAATGGTTAGTTTTCAAAGGGCAGCTTCCATCTAAGAGTCCAATAATGCAGAGTGCACTTGAAAGGATTGGGGCCTGGACACATAAAATCAACACCTAAAAATGAGAGAAACCTTAATCTCTGTCTGACACTATCCTCATGTACAAGATGAAGAGCAAAGCTCTGAGGGATCCTCACATGAAAGAAGGAGGCAGGAAGAAAGTCGGGAAAGGATATTCACAGAATACACAGGATTGTGAATACTGAACCCAGCACAGACAGCAGTCACTTACTTCTGCTGCACCAGTCATGAATGTAATAAAAAAGGTGTCAGAAACGAGAAATGGTGGGTGCAATTGAATGCTAACAGCATTCCTACTTATCTCTCAAAGCTATTTTATCTTGAATAGCTATAAAAATAATGAACATTAGCGACATCTCACTAATTAATTGCCTATTTTGTCAATCTCTGCCCGGGCAGCATTGTGAAGAGGTGTTGTAATAGTGATGGTAGGAATTAGGAAGGAATAGAATAGGCCTCTCAAGAGAGGCCCGTGCCTGAACAAATTTTACACATAAAATAATGACTCTATTCGCTTATTCTATACAGATGAAATCTTTGTAACATGCAAACTAAAACCAGCTAGCTAATACACCTCTTTTGAGAGATTTAGAGGGGAAAAAAACCCAGAAGTGTGCACATACAAAGGCACAGTCAAAAGAAACAAGACACAATACATCCAGTCTAGGGCTAGTGGGGAAATTGCCAAGAAGACAGCACCAGAACCTGATGCCTGATGACATAAAAAATGGATTAGGGGAGAAATATGAGGGTGAAAGGCACATATTTTCTTTTTGGTGATTCTGTGCATGGACTAGAAAGCACAACTGTTTTCCCCAACTCACTGTTACATGTGATGGGGTCCTGCTCTCCTGGGGATGGCTGAATATCTGCTGGCCCATGGGAAGCAGTGAATTAATTCCTTGTTTTGCTTTGCTTGTGTGGGTGTCTCTTGCCTTCCCTATCAAACTGTCATTATCTGAACCCACAGGTTTTCTCACCATTACTTTTCTGATTCTCTCCCTATCCCAGCAGCTGGGGGGAAGAACGAGTCAGCGAGTGGGGATGTGCTGGCTGAAGCTAAACCTCAGTTCTGCTGAAACTTCAGCAGGTGCAGGAACTGGGAGATCTCTCTTTGTCACAGCTGACCTGCTGTTGTTGCTGTGCACTAGTCACAAATCCAAACAGGACCCACACAAGGGCCAAGTGCCTCAGGGACACTCTTGCAAGCCAAGGTGGCAGATCTTCTCTACAAATACTTTGAATGGTGCCAGCCTTTCTTTGGCAGACACCCCTCAAGACTGATGACTATTGCATGAGTACCACAGAGAACTGATGAATACTCCTGGTTAATCCAGTCTCCTTCAAATCCTAAACTCTATTTTTTTTAAGTGTGCTCAGCACTGAAAGAAGAGCCTGTAATTCGGGAGCAGACAGATTTCTATACAATTTATTTGCTCAAATTATTTCTGCTGGTGTCTTCTGCACTTTTGGAAGAAGGAGAAAGCGCCAGCACAATGCAGGATCCTTTTGTGTAATTTACATAGTTAGTTTCTAGTTGATATTTAAACTATTTCTTGCACATGCATTGTATATTCTGCATCACTGACCAGCAAATTGCATTCAGCATCTAATTTGTTAAATGGTTTCCACTGTCAGGAGAATGTTCCCACTGTAATAGTGATATTTTAACCTGTCAAAAAAATGATTAGACTAAAACATCTTAGTAAATAACATGAACTACCCAATAACATCAAAAATTGAAGATGTACAAAGGCTATCCAATTACTTGGGAAACTTCTAAATTTTCAGGTAACAGAACTCATTTTCTGCTTGAATGAGTAATCAAGGAAATATAATTTTCTTTTATATTGATCACGGTATAAGGCATAGCCTAAGGACAGGAGCATAAAATGGTCTATTCCATTTTCTTTATTAGTGTTGGAAAAATCATTTTCAAAACTATTTCAGTGATTCCTTTCTGGGAAAGTAACCTCCTTTCTATATATTTTTATGACCTGCCTCTAAATTCTTAGCTGCATGAAGCTGTTACTGGTGGAAGGGCATGATCTCTCTGAAAAGTTGTGTCCGTGGTGAAGTCAGTGGAATTCTTGCCATTAAATTCACCAAGGCCAAGATCATTACTTCCATATGGGATTAAAATGAAGCAAAACCAGCATTCAAAATCCAGAATCATCCCAAGACTCCACTGACTATGCTTTTCTTGCATTCTGTGACAAAATTAACCAAAGAGCAAAGACCAACAGCATATTCAGGTCCCCAGAATCAAAATGCCCTGAGGCCACATATCTGAGTTCAAAAACTGAGGTTTGGATCACCACGAGAGGTTTTGATCTGAAGGTTGCTTGTAGACTGATTCTGTGCTTCAGGGAAACTAAACCCACCCCAGGGGTGCCAGAGGGCTGCCAAGAGCAGCCCCAGCAGTGCCACCCATCTTTCCCCTTGACTGCACCCACTTGCCAAGATCCACTCGTGCCACAGGCTGAGGACCTCCAGAGCACTCTTATGTCAAGCTCCACTCTCATTAGTGAAACAACCTTGGTTAATCATTTTTTCCAGAACTGGGATGCACTACATATGTATATAACCTGAAGTTTATCAACTTGAAGGTGGTCCAAAGATAGCAAAAGTAATTTTCTCTACAAGTCACAATACATGGCTGTGGGGAAATAGACTGTTTTACCATGATGTAGCATGCACTAGGACTGGGCTTGCCTACCACTTCTTCAGTTACATTTTTGGGGAGAAAAAATACATGTGTTAGACCTACATGTAATATACCTCCTTATCTCCTGACTATACCTTACACTCATTTTCATTTTTATTTCATTTAATTCCTTCCAATTTCCTATATTGTGAGAAGTAGATTAGACAATTCATACAACCATTAATGGGAAAAGTACAGTGTAAATATTTTCCATGTAATGGAAATGAGATGTTAATCTATATACAAGTTTGTTTAATTGACTTTCTAAACTGTGAGTCTTTCCTTGCTGCCTTATAAGTGATCCTAAAATATTCCACATAGTTTGTAATCCCCAGGTTTCTCTCTTGAGAAACAACTTTGCATCACTTACAGTCATCATTATCCACCTGAACCTGAAGATGCCACCAACTTAACAAAAAGGCTGCTTAAAACATAAAATTAAACATACATATGTACACACACATCTGTATGTACCTTTTACTTGCTTCTAGATATATTTAAACATATAGTTCTGCAGAACAAATAAAGAAATTCACATGGGAATTTATACACATGGGAACTACTCTGTATATTGCAAATAAGAGCAGAACCATACATACAATATGGTCTCCTATTTTGATCATTGAAACTACTGCCCATATCATCCCAATTCTGATTTTACTGAACATATTTCCTGACATCCTAGTTGTTCTGATGCTAAAGAACCCAACAATTTCTAGTTAATTCCTTAAGAAACTGCAACTCTATTACTCTAAGCATCTCATGTTTGCATCTGATACAAGCAATGCATTCCTATTAAAGCCTATTTTCTTCATAACATATTCTGTGAAGCCAGCATGCTGTAGTGAACCACTGAACATGATTACTTTCCCAGCAATGTGCTAATAATAGCAGTGGTATGAAAGCAGTGGAACTGTTACTAAAATAAATTTTAATAAGATATCTAAATTGTTTTTAATTAAACCTCTAAAATTGTTCTTTGTTCATTTCTTTCAAACTCTCAATAAACCAAATCTCAATTGCTTTTTAAAGGAACGATACAGTTCTTGTGACTCCTCTCTTACAAACAGCTCTTTTGTTCAGTTTCTGTAATGTATTCTATCTCTTTCTGTGAGAAAACTCATTCTTTCAGGCTGCTGAAGAAGTCTCTTAAAAACCCCTTAAGCTACCATCATTTGAACAGAGAGCCAACTTGCATTAACTAGAGCACCCAAAACCTATTTAATAAGGTTTTAAGGAGTGTCTTAAGAGACCTTAATGATTCACTGTAATATCAATACAGAGGAAAAAAAAAATACCTGGCTCTTTTTTTTCCTCATCTTGCTATTTCCTCAAGTGCTCTTTTGGCCAAGAGCAGCTCATCAGTGACAGTTTCCAACATACACTGTCTTTGTCTTTTTCTATTTCATAGCCTGTGGAGCCTTGATGTGTTTTCAAACTGACCACCTTTCCAAATACTTCTTTTTCTCTAGCCCTCTAAAATCCTTCCAAAATACTCAGCGTTCTGCTGTGATTATTTTTCTGCAAAATATATTTAATAAATAAAGGAAATAAATCAGAAATTGTATTCAAACATTCAAATTGTGAACAAGGAGCTCAGTTCCCCAAGCTAGTGGCTTTGTCAGACAGATCTGTGGTGTAATTAATCCAATAAACTGTTTAATGTGGAAAGAATGGGATGGGACAAATCTGCAAATTATTATCTAAATCTGCAAATAATTATCTAAATAAAAATGTAGGTGCTGGAAGAAATAGCTGTACCTACTGATTTGCTTGAGGCACCTGTGGTCAAATGGAAACATCTTGTTTCAGCTAATACAGATTTGGGGTAAAATGTTAAAACTGCATCAGCTGATAACTTTTGTGCACTGCTCTAACTTGGGTAACATTGTGCTCAGTCATCTGACTTGAAAAGAACTGTAAAAAATTGCCTTGATGCTACTGTGCTAGCAATCTGCAGCAATATCCTCTACCTGGCCAGTAAAATAGGATTGCTGTACTTAATGTAAATTGAGGCTGTAGCTGTGGATTTGACACCATCGTTTCACTGAGCTGCTCATGAAGTTTCTCAGTACCATTGGGAGTTTTGAAGTTCTGAGAAACTTTGAGCATTGAAATAAACTTGTTTCCCTTTGCCTCTCTCAGGCTGATTAAATTTCCTCTGGTATTTGTTTATATGCTGTTCTGCACACTTATTTCCTTTCCCTCAAGGGAAACCTTACCCATATTACAAGAATTAATTTTACAGAGCATGTAGCCTGAAAAACTTGAACTCCTCCTGTTTACATTCCTTAAAACAAAGCCTGATGAACAGGTTTGAATGAAAGGGAAGGATGGCACAGTTGCTTCTCAACACACCTATATTATTCTTCCAAAGTGCCTTCATGAATGTATGAATTGACTTTTTCAGTAGCAGTTAATGACTTATGTGATGTTTGGGAAATAAACATCAGTAGAATTGTTTCTGAGTACTGAAAATATCCTAGTGCCCCATCAACCTCTGAGTGCAAAAAGCAGTCTGTTGCTCCTGTAAACCAGCAGGAAGACCCAAGTCCCCCATGATGAGGCTCACCAGGAAAATATTGCCAGAGACCTGTGTGAGATTCATGTGTGCTGTGCTCCCTCCCCACTTTCAAATGAGATTATCAAAGATGGGTGGTTTTTTCCAACTCCAATCACCAGATTTGTCATCCAAGGTTTGCTTCAAGAAAACTTCCATCAATATATGGAACATATATTGTTGCCTTTCCTAGTACTTTGTGGCCCAATATTGTATCTGAAGTACTTGCAGATTAAATTTACAGATTTCTGTACCCTGTAGGAAGAGTTTGTAGTGGAAAGGGGAATACATATTTGTATTTTTAATGTTAACTAATGAGCATTCCTCTCAGTGGATTATGTTTCTGCTCATTCAGTTATTGCATGGCTTCCCATGGAATCACAGCAACTCACCTAAGACTGCAACCTCCTGATAACAGTAATTCATCATCCTAAGACAGGAGGAATCAATCACACTGAATTTTGCATGTGAAGCTGAAAATTTACACTGACTTTCCCTGTAGGTTAGATGTGCAATTAGTAGTGGCAGACACAGTCTGGTCTTGTTCATTAAGATGTTCCACTTTTTCCAAGAACACCAGAAGAACACAGAACACTGATAAACTCAACTTCGTTATCTTCAGCATCCACCACCTTTCTTCTGCTTTGTGTTGTGACATGAACCTGTCATGTGCAGTACAGATAAACTCCAAGGAAAATAAAACCATTCACAATGTTTTAGTCTGTCTGTTCAATATTTAACACTACAGGCAGTATCTTCCTGGTTACCAGAAATTTACATTGTGTATTCTGAAGATAATTATTTTTAATTAAGGGACAGCAGACATTATGTTAATTTGTGTAGGAGTGCATTTTATTTACATGTTTCACGGAAAAGTGGCCATGAGTTGTTTTTAATATTAAATTTTTGAGAACAACAGCAAATGCAATAGATTAAATGGCAAAAGTATTTCTAAATGTCTTATCTCTAGCATGGTTTTATCAAAATTACATTACACAATTACTCATCCATTTGTTATATAATACAGTGTGGAAGAGAAGACAAAGATCTCCAAAAAATCATTGAGAAAAATGTTATTTAAGTATTTTCAGGAAAAGTATAATTAGTGAAGGGATCTTTCCACAATCTGATAGAACCAAAATAAAATCAGTGACATTTCACCAACTGTGAACAGTATTATTCTAGACTCACAAAATATTTTTTTAAAGAGATATTTTTAATTTAAGGGAAAGTGATTACATTACACCCTTGTGTCTATCCCTTCCCTCATGTAAGGAATATGTAAACAGCATCTGAACTGACCTTATGATTGCATTCTATAAAGTGTTTTTATTCCAAAAACTCCAAGGAAAGGAAATAAAGTATTTTTTGAGGACACTATAGGAAAGTAATAGAATGGGGTAAAAACTGATGGTGGGAAGGGAAAGAAAGGAAACTTCCTGACTTCTAGGAAAAAACAAGAAGACTGAATGGTTTCCTATGAAAGGAACTAATTTATTGTAGTATTTTTATCAAGGATTTTCAGGAAAAAAAATTAATCCACCTTTTCTTCATAATCTCTGAAATTTCACTATAGATTAATTTAGCCTATTGTTACTCAGGGTCATTCCAAAACCTAGTAGGGCAGATATTTGGAGACTAAGCAGTTCTCAACAGAGTCATGTATCACAGAGGATATATTGCTTTCAGATTTATCAGAAAGGCTGAAGAACAGCAGGGATGTCTGCCAGATCTGTGTAAAGTCATTATGTCTAATCCAAATCTCATATATGGAGAAAAAGCAAATAACAGAACTGCTGTAGCAGGTACAAAGCAAGCCTGAAAAGCAAGAAAGCTTCACTGAGGTAAACATCTCATATTCCACTCTAATCCTGCCTTTAGTTTTTGTCAAAAGCACAGGGCTATGGAGCAGTTTAAGTCTGCCCACTGCCCATATGCTAATTCTTTAAACAGCTGAAAGTTTGTTCTTCCACAGTTCAGGCTCCTGACTCTGCTCCTCACCAGGCCCTCAGGACCACAAACTCCCCCAGGCCCCAGTCACTACAGCCCAGGCTGCTCCACTCTCAACTTCTGAGGAGCTTATTTGTATATGTGAGCACCAGGTCCTGTAACACTTCTCCTCTGGCTCTGCCTGGACCAAGACATTGTCCTGGACACCCTCCGGGAATGGCCTGGATTGCTCACAGCCAGCTGTGCTGCTCTCCCAGCAGACAGCCTGGAGGGCTGAAACCCCCACCAGGATGAGATCTTGGGACAGAGATGCTTCTGCAGCTGAAAAGAGAGAACCAACAGGGCCTGCAGGTCAGACCCCTGGAGCAGACCCCGAGCATAAGGTGCTGTCTGTTGGTCAGTCTTTGATTTGTGCCCACAGGCGCTCAGCCTGTTCCTGGCTGTTTCTCAGACACAGCTCTTCACAATTAATCCATTCCTTGACACAGAGCACAACACACATGCACCTCCTGCCCAGCCTAGCTCTGTAAGTACACCTATTTACAGGTATTTCCCTGCTGCTTCCCAAAATGTTGGTGTGTCCTGGCTCCTCTCTGACACTTGGGAGTACATCCCCTTTCCCTGCCAAATCTAATTTAAAGGTCTACTTCTAAGTCCAGCCAGAAGGTTGTAGTCAGGTTGGGGTTGGTCTCTTCTCCTAGGTGGCAATAGGACGAGGAAACAGCCTCAAGTTGTACCAGGAGAGGTTTAAGCTGGATACAAGGAAAAACTTCTTCCCCAAAAGGGTTATCAAGCACTGAAGAACACACTGTCCAGGGAAGCAATGGAGTCACCATCTCTAGAGGAATTTAAAAGACATGTGGCACTTGGGGACATGGTATAGTGGTGGTTCTTTTACAGTTGCACCAAGGAGACAATTGGCATTTTGTTTCATTCACAGCTTTGGGGCGTCTGCCCACTTTGTGCAGAGAGCCCCTGGGACCTCATCCCTCAGCAGGGTTTGCACTTGGTGTGATGATGCCCTAGACCTGCTGAACTGGACGGGACAAAGTCTGGGACTTCCAGCTGGGTGATGTCACTCTGGTGGCTATGACACCATTGGGGACAGCCCACAATGGGAGCTGTCACCAGGGCCATCATCATCTTGTCAGCCAGGAAATGAGGCTCTGGTGGTTGTGACATCATTGAGGATGGGACACAATGGGACCTGTTACCAGGGGTATCCACAGGCAGCCTCAGCCCCACTGCTGCTGGACTTGGGCAAGTGGCAAGTTGCCATGCAGGGGGAAGGCTGGGCTGGATGGGGGCCCAGGGGTGTTTCTGACCCAGAAGGAGAGCTGAGTGCCCAGAGAGACTTTGAGGATGTGCTGGGTGCCCTCAGGTCCCTACTACCTCCCACCCTGATGAGCCCTCTTTCTTCTCACCTCCTTCAGGCCATGTCCTTGGCAACGATGCTGTTTCTGCTTCTGCTGGCTGTCAAACCTGTCCTGAAGGAGTATAACTCCAAAGACTTGGCCACAGCCAGAAAGATGCTGGAGCGTGAGATGTATCTTCATCAGGAGATGATTCGCCTGCTCCAGGAGATTAAGGAGAGCACAGAGGAAGACACACTCCTCTCCACACTGCAGTGGCAGTGTCTGTTTTGGGTGGCTTTTGCAGCCCTGGTCCTGGTCACTGTGACCCTCTGGCCAGCCAGGCCAGGGATGCTTCATGAGCCTCCTCAGTTATTCACAGCCCGCTGTTCTGGTCTCCCACAAGATGTCACTGAGTTTGAAATCAAGCTGATACTTGGTGAGCAAAATGCTTCCAAGAGCTGAAGCAAGAAAGTGTAGTCAATGGCCTCTAGTCTATGATTCTTTGAATCATTTGTGCACCTTCACAAGGTTCAATAGATCTGTGCAGAGCCAGAAGGCACAAGTTTCTATGTTGTGGCAGTGGTAATCTGCCAACAGATACCTCTCTTTGGAATAATTGAACCCTATGGCTTCCTCTCTTTTTACAAGTGTCATCAGAGTGTCACTTCTTTCCAGCCAGTCCAGTCTCCTCACCTCTGCTATCATAATGCACGTGTGAATCTGGAGATTTGCACTTTTCCAGGGATATCATTATATGAGAAACAACACTTGGTGTGAGACCCAGGGGTGGGTACTTGGGCACACAGAAGTATCAGCACTGCAGACTATGAGCAGTGCAGACCTGAGACTCCAGTGTAGCCTTTTTCCTGGGTTTGGGAACACATTGCTCTGCAGGCACGGCGTTGCCTCTTCCAGCAAAGCCAGAATGATTCCACAGGGATCAATGTGGAGACTTGTGGAGCTGCAGCTCCTGGTTACAGGGATGCTTTTGGGCAGCAGGAGATGAACTGCAGGAGGCAGCAGCAAGGACGGAGCCACACCTCACACCAGGCTGCTCTCATGCTGGCTCAGGTCAGGATGTGCCCAGTGAGGTTTCCACTCATCACCTCAGGATGGTGCCTCGAGGGAGTTGCCTCCAGCTCCTCTCGCAGCCCTAAGAAGGTGCTGTCAGAATCAAGAGTGTGGGGGTTTGCTCTTCTCTTACCTCCTCTTTTTCCTCAGGCCCTCAGGAGGACAACAGTTCAAGACAATGAAAGGAAAGGGTTTGGACTGCTGTGCAAATAAAGACAACGTATTGGTAACCTGAAGGAAAGGTTTCCATTGAGAAATCTTCATTAAGAAATCTTCACTAAGAAATTTTCACTAAGGGAGAGTGCTGCTGTAATGAGGAGGTGTCTTAAAGGACAACCTGACTATTGCAGAGTAAAAAAAAGCTGTCTGCAATAACAAACAACAAGGAACCTATAAAAAAATCCCAGGCTGTGTTACTCCATCCCTTTAACACCTTTAACCTTGCTGATGGAAAAGGATCAGATTCCTTTTTCACCCCAGAATACACATCTCAACTGAGACCTTTTTGGCTTTGAGACAAAATGTGCACTGTGGGTATAAGGCTGTTTGTGACAGCAGCAAACTCAAATGTTGGTAATGGCCTTTCCAAAGAGAACAGACCTATTCCCCTGCTCAGATTTAATGTGGAGTCTTGTCCAGCATCTTCAACTCCATAGCCCTGGCACAGATGTGGGAGCAGCCCCTGAAGGGATGCTGGGACACAGGAGGGGATGCTGCAGCCCACCAAGGGATGCTGCAGATCACAAAGGGATGCTGCGGCTCAAGAAGGGAGGCTGCCTGCTCCTGGAAGTGAGTTGCCATGGCTACAAGTTGAGGTGCTTTTGGGGGAAAAAGGAAAACATGAACTCTGGCAGGCCTACCAGTTTGCAGCCTGCCCTGGAAACCACAGTGATGCCTTGTGTAGAGAGGACAAGGGTAGGAGAAGCTCTAAGCCCTGGAAGAGCCACTGCCCCCACCAGGACTCCCAGCTCTGCTGTCAGATGGAAATTTAGAAAAGGAAAAAATTATTAATTCAAACCTGATTAGTTCATTTTCTCATTCCTCACATACACTCCTTAGCCTTTCAAGCTTAATTAAAAGGACCAGAAAGGTTATGCTGGCAAGGGGAACCCACAGCATTCTTCTCACAGCAAACACCAGATTTGGTGCTACAAAGAGGTGAAAATAGCCTTGTGTCATGAGACAGAAAAGTGTCTGCTCCTTCCTTATGCTGGGTGTCCAAACCTTGTGCTGCTGATCTTCAGAGATACATATTCAAGATTGTCATGCTTTGTTGGGGGTTTTTTATTCTGGTTTGTTCTTTCATTTGTTTGTTTGGATTTTTGATTTGTTTTGGTTTTTTTAATATTGCATTTTCAAATATTTTGAGTATTGCAAAAACTGCTCCAGGAGAGTGGAATACTACAAAAAATTTCTTCACTCTTCACTGGTTAAGCACTGAAACAGTCACTCCAGGGAAATGGCTGAGTCACCATCCTTGGAAGTGTTCAAAAACTGAGTAGACATGGCACTTCACAAAATGGCTTAATGGACATAATTGTATTTGGCTTAAGGCTGGCCTTTATGATCTTGGAGGTCTTTTCCAACCATAAGGATGCTATGATTTTATGACTGGCTTAAGCTTACATTAGTTGACAGTTCAGCTGGCCATCTCCGGGCTTGTTTGCTTCTGAAAATCCTTTGGCCTTCACTGCAGGACTAGCTACTCCTGCTCCCCAGAAGTCCAGGTTCTGGGGCAGGTTCTGGGAATGGCCAGCTTTCCCCCAAAACTATGATAAAGAATGATGAAGAAAATCTGATACTTTAGAAAAAGGCATATGGTTCTGTATGCCCTATTTTTCAAACTCATGTAACTGCAGCACTTCTAATCCTGTTGGAAATAATTTATACTGTAAAATTGCAGAAAATTTACGTACCCAGAGTTCAAATGTAATATTAAAAGTCTGTGTTTGAGGACCTACTATGAATCCTAAGGGAAATGGCAATTTAAATTGGACAGATCCATCTTGCAAATTTCTGGAATATTCATTGCTACAGAACTATTGTATCTTTTTTCTTGGTATTTTTTTGTCTTAATTTGTCAATAATCTGTTGCTCACAAATGTAGCCAACCAAGGTAAGATCAGAATTTTAACTTAGTTGTTTTTTTTTTTCTTTTCCTCTTTGTGTGGAATTTTGTGGAATTTAACCTTGGGAAATATTTTACCTGTCTCTGTAAAAATATTACTTTTCCATTCAGTATTTTGCATGGTCAGTACAGCCTCATGTCTGTCAACAGGACATCAAGGCACTGCTTCTCAGGCCATGAAGGTGGTCATGAACAACTAACACCAACTACCAACTTCACTCAGAAAAACAACAGTTGTTTTCCCCTGCCTATTAAATACTGCATGTTACCTGTGTTTTCTAAGAGAAAGATTGTGACTATGTTGCATTTTTGCTAAACCTTTTTATAACCCTAAATTCACCAGTATTCCCACATGCAATTTTCATAGAAGGTACTCTGTTTTCTTGCAAGTCGTACATCTCCAAAGAAGATAAAAACCCTTTTATATTTCACAATATTTTGTTGTTGTTGTTAATTTATTTTGTTTTGTTTGCTTTATTTGAGAAAACCAGAATAGTTCGCTCATGTCTGTGGCAAGGCTGGTACTCATTCTTTGTGCTCCTTACTGAAGGATTGGTTTCAGGGCCTGCATCATCCAGTACTTTTTAACCAGGAAGTATTTGGGCACTAAAACCCAAAAACAGTGGAAAGTGACCTTCTTTTAAACTTGAGAGCAGCTTTGCCTTTGGTAAGTACTTCCCTGAACATCAACTGGTATCAGTCCAAGGTATCATGAATTAATGCTATTTTTCTCACAAGGGAAAAAGGGCATCATGCTTCCCTTTTATTGCTAAATAACACAGTTCTTCACAGTGAGTTAGCCAACTGATAGCAATCAGGAGAGATAAATATGAAGAATTTGCTACCTTCTCATTGTATCACTTGTTCAATGAAGCCAGCTGCTGCTACTTGTTCACTTTATTTCTCAAGATACAGTAGCTTTAGCTTCTCTACTAACTTTAATTTAATTTCCTGAATAATCAATGCCTTTTGAAGAGTGCAGTGCTGGTCTTCCCCAGCCAATATTCTTTCAAGGTATTGTGAATCACAGAGCTAGAGAAGGCAGATGTGCAGGGAAAGTGACACATTTTGCTGTCCTACTTACAGCTGCAGTCAGGGAATAAAAGTAATGAACAGCATATAATGCAATATGGGAACACCATTGTCACTCAACAGCAAACTTCTTTCATTATTTACAAAAAGCTTTAATGTACTTGTGGATATAAAAAGTGAGTGGCAAGCCAACAAAGGAGTTATTTTGTACCTCTGACATGCCATTGATTACTCTGACCTGGAGCAGCTGGTAAGAATGTATTTTCTAGGAACATTTCACCAGCTGGAAATTACTGTACAGGAACATGTCAGCTGCAGTGAGGAATCCATGCACATAATGCTTTAAAAGGTTTTCCTAGAACCTTTTATTTCAGCACAAAAAAATGTGTACCATGGATGCCCTACCAGCACTGCCTTTTTTTCAGCTAGAGTTCACCTCAGGCAGGAAGGGAGACACATTGCTTCAAAATTTATCGGGGAGATACTACTGGTTTCTTGGAGGAACTGTTGACTCCCATCACACCTATTGAGCTCTTGGTCCCAGACACAGCATGACTGTGGATGCACTGCTTGTACGGGAAGATTTGGAATGCTAACCCACAGCTAAACCCACTTATGCACTATTAGGAAGAACTGGTCTCAGGTGGGAGCTCAGAGATGATGAGGAGCAGGTTCTCACATTTCCATTCAGCTGTTATTGCCTATTGGATGTGTTTACTGAGCATCACTACAAAGCTGGAGCATGAGGCTTTAAATTCACCTGTGATTTTACTGGAATGTCATTCACAGTTGGATAACACAACTCACCTCCTCAATAGCCAAGCCTCCAGACTTCAAAACCCCACAGCAGGGAGCACATGCTCAGTCCTTGTCACCCTGAAGGGTCATTATTTCAGCTGAAAGTCAATAACATCCAGTGACAGAAATAAGCTCCACATCTGCTGGAGTTTCTGAGACGGGGATAAAATTTCCCTCATTATCTACTAAATGAGTGGTGGATCTGACCAGAGACAACAACAAAAGCATGTCCCCTCCTGAAAGAGTTGTTTAATGGACAAAAGTTTCTTTCCTTTGGCAATATAGAAGATCACAGCCATGAAAACGATCACAGCAAGTCACTGCAATGATTCCCTTGATAATCTCTGCAAATAAAGAGGGACTTGATTACCCTCACCTTTATTAGCAGAAATCCCAGAAGATCCTCTTGCCATTAACGTCATATAAGAGGATAACCTGCCTTTGGCTTCTCAGATTCTTCTTAGGCTTCTTTTCCTCCCTCTACAGGGTTATCAAGAATAAAATATGAATGAGCACTCTTTAGAACCAAATTGGCTGAAAATGGTATCTAGGAATAAGCAAATATCAAGAAAGTTAAAAACACACATCTCTTGGATATATATTGGCTTCTCAGGGATAAGAAAGCTGGTTTAAGTTGGGAAAACTTTTCAAGGAATAATTTGTGGAAGAAGCAGGGAACTGTCATACTTAGTCCAGGGCTGCTCAGATCTGATACTTTGCAAACATTCAGAAATTTTATACAAATGGCCCACACCTCCATTTCACATGACGACACCTGAACAACAACTTCCACAGAAGTAGAACACTCCATCAGGCTGGTGGTGTTCCTTTCCAGATTTTTCAGTATTGCCCAATTAAGTAGGAATTTATGCCTAAATTTTCCATTGTAAAACAATTCTGGTCCAAGAAAATATTTAGGTAAATCACATAGAAAACTAAGACTGCGTATTGTAACAAACGCTAAGTAAATATATGATTCAGCAACACAAAAAAGATGTTTAGCCAGCACATATTGAAATTAGATGGAATGTAATAGCATTAGGGAAAGGATGTGATAAAAGGCAAATAAGTGTCTATCAGGCAGTTTTAGAGGCACAGAATAATACAATAATGTTGTTACATTTCATGTTTCTTTTCCAAGCCTCATGTTATTAGCTGCTTAAGAGGGGCAGTTTTTCAAGGCAAAATGTACTTCTTGTTGATAATTTTAGCTTGAAATTGAAAATTACCTTTAATTTTTAATATTTTTTAAGAATAACAATAATATTAGCTGTAGGGAGTTTCTGTAAGTGTGTTAAAGGATTTTAACACACCATGAAACCTTCCTCTTCTCCTGACAACAGTCTTCTGAATGGCCCCAATGCCTGTATACAATATCTCCAGTTTCCTGTGCCTGTGCAACCAACAAGAGCTCCAAGGATGCCGTTTCTAGCTGCTGCTCCTGTTGTCATGGAAACAGGTGTCAGAAGTAGGTACTTTTAAACTAATCACAGTTTCACGTAAAAAAATGAGAAACTGTAATTGCTGTATGAGTGTCTCTCCCCTTCTATTTTTTTTTTTTTTCTAATACTATCTGTGATAGATGTTTTCCCTCCATGGATTATTTGCTGTACTTTTGGTGCACTCATTGGAGTGAGAGATAAGGAGTTCCAGTCCATGCATGTGTGAGGTGCTTTGGATGGGACTTTGAGCAATGTGGTCTAGAGGAAGGTGCCCACGGCAGAGGAGCTTGGAACAAGATTGTCTTTAAGGTCTCTTCCAACCCAAACCATTCTGTGACTCTAAGTTCAGCCATCAGTGGGGACACAGCAGGCTGGAATCACCCTCTGCTCCTGGCTCACATTCCTTTGTGGAGCAGCCAGACCTTGCTGCTCCCTGACAATTATTTTGCAATCCCCAAAATTTTTTAACTTTCCTTCTGCCTTTATTCTGCCCATAGGAAAATAGAAAAGAATCAATTAAATGATACTATTTGTTTCCCTTGTTAAGAACAATAGGGCAATATATATTAGATCATTTTACAACAGGACCTTGATAAAGCATGTACCCTGTTTTTTAGACTTGGCACAAGCCAAGGAGTCACAGGGACTGAACTAATTTGTAGTCAATAGAACTGTGGCTGAAACCTAAAAGATGAGAAAGACAAAAAGAAATCCTTTGTCTTCAGCCAGACAGGCAGGAGCTCCATAGCACTCAGACACAGGCGATTATCTCACCAGCTGTAGAGGCTTTAGCCTGCACAAAAAGAGCTCTTTATTAACAAATGAGATAAATACACTTAGGTTTTGCAAATAAAGCCATAGGACCAGACTAATGCTGGGAGCAGCCTTAAACCATCCTTTGCCGTTCAGTGCCTGCAGATGATGCAGGGCAAGTTTCTCTTCTCTGTTACCAGAGCTCCCCTTTGTGTCAAAAATCTGAATAACAGATGAACAATTTACTGAGCATCTACCCCGGGTCCAGTCTCCCAGGTTCTGGCATGCAAGGGCCATGTGGTCACTAAACTCAGAGTACAGTGGAGCATATTTATTACATGTTGGAGTGCAAAAGCAGTACTGAAATACTCTGATGGAAAAGTGTATAACCTATTTTATTCTTACAGCTATAGGAGGGGTTCTGAGGAGAAAACCAAAGGCAGGTCACTTGGCAAGAAAAAACACTATTGTACATTCTCAGTCTACTAATCTCACACAGGGCACCTGGAAACTTTTTTGCCTTTTAACATTTTCGATTTTACCAGATTAAATCCATGGATGGTTTTGGTACCAGGACAAAGGTAGAATAAACTGTTAGATCCCCAAAGTTCTTGTTCAAGTTAATGGAACTATAAATATTCATAAAACAGGCCTGAGTGGCAGGTTGTGCTTAATTCACAGGCTGTTGAATTCAGTCTAACATGTTTCCCCTCTTTTTTTGAATGGTGAAGAGGACTCTCCAAATAAACTGTGGGATATCTGGACTTTTCCAAGAGAGACTTCTGACAATATCACCACTTGCAGGACATGGCACTGCCAAAACATTTCTTGAAGAGCAATGGTTTGCAAGGAAGAGACCAATATAGGAGAACTCTCATTGCTTTCTATAAATAACTGGCTTCCTCCAAATGGAATTGGGAGCATGGAAAGGCCTTGGCCAAAATGCTGTCTTGCCCAGCCAGTTCTGCTCCTGAAGCTCAGGGGAGCATGTGCTTCACTGGGAATACTGCCGCTGTCTGAATGTGTTCAGCATGTGCTGCCACTGCCACTTGTCATGAGAGGCTGGGGAAAGGTTCAGTTCATATCCATTGCTCCCTTGGGAATGGAAGTGACAGCACTGCCTTTTACCGAGAGAGTCCTTCAGGATTGTTTAAATACAGCTGTTGGGGGGTGTGGGAAAGCACAGAGAGAGTGAGCTTGTGACATTTGTTACACACAGCTTAAAATGTGCTTTTTGCTCTGTGCAGATTTTCAGCCTGTGCTGACCTTCACCAGTACCAGATGCAGTATCTGCCATTCCTGTGCAGTCAGGGACATATTCACAAAGCCTAAAACCATATTTAAAGTGATTGCTTTCAGCTGGCCCCTCGACTTTCAGAGGGTTCAGCCCACAGGGAATAGCCTATGGACAAAGCTGACAGGTAACCTAATCTAGACCTCACAGAGTAAAATTAAAGAAGTTATTTGTAAAATTCATATTTCTCCAGGAAAGAAGCACTGATTCCTGCTCTTGCTGTGTGAGAAGCACTTACTTTGAACTCGTGCTATAACCAAAATGTTTCTCACTATTTAAGAAAAGATGACTAATTCTTCTTCAGAGCTATTTAACAAGAATAGAAATTCTGTGTGCATCCAGAACACTTTGTAAAAGTTAAAAAAAATCCTGAGGAACTTACCTTCCTCCAAGTCTTTATTTGCCTTGGCTGGCAGCTACTGTTACTGTTTGTTTGCTTTTTTTTTCCACAGGGTCAAGCACCTACATTGTGACGTTTGTATCATTGTACCACAGATGTTGCATCATTTGTGACATCAGAAGTCACTGACAGTCACAGAACAAACGGCAAGATTCCCACCCACTTCAGTGGGCTGGGATGCCACAGCATGTTCCATCACAACATCACAAGAACAGCATTATCCTAGGATCCTGCCACAGCAGAGTGACACCCAAAACCAAACAAGAGACTTTTTAGCCTGTTATCTTGTTCAAAGCTTGAACGGCTGGCCCAAGGATGGGTTTTGGTGTGGGTACTCTTTGCATCGCTCAACTCTTTATTTGTTCATTTCTTAACCTGCCATAAGGAAGTATTTGAGATCTGCTGATTCTGTGTAATGCTGTTCACTCACTCCAAGTCAGTCTGTTCAGTTTTAAACCCAAATTCATGTTGCAGTCAAGCTGCCTGGTTTCCAGTCCAAGCTCAGAAGTACATGATTATGTTATGGTGATATTTGGGACAGTCAGAAAGAAAGCCTCAGCTCATCCAGATGCTCAGCACGGGCTCTGCAGTTTGGCAGGACATCAGCAGCCCACCAGACTCCTCCATTCCCTGCATCCCAGGGCTTTCAAGAGATCTCGTATGGCCAATGGCAAGCATACAAATTGGCCAGTTCTCCTTCATAGAAGCCCTCTATTATAATATGATATAAATCTTCCAAGTCTAAGCCTGCATCATCTGTAAGATGGGTACTGGTGGGAAACAGCCAGGAGAAAAGCCAAGCATCATATCCCAACAGTTTTTCCAGTTCATTGAGCAGTGCTGAGGCAATTGAGAATGGTAAATCACAGAGACTAAAGGAAAGTGTGAGTGTATGCTTGTGTTTGTAAGTAATTTTAGCTGTAATGTGGATGTTCTCCCCTCTGTAATAATCACACTTAAGAGATAATTAACCTCACATTGAGAGCTACCAGCATCAGTTCTTACATTTAGGAGGCAATTCTGAAATGCTTCACACTGGGTGCAGTGAGGTGGGGAAGGAGTTGTAGCTGCTGAGACATGAGCTGAGGGCAGTGCAAATGCACACACAGCTCCTCACACTCAGATTCTTGCCAGCAACCACACGGACCCCTGACCTCTCAGGATTCACACCCCTACTCCACCCTAAAGCTTCCCCACATGCAGCAAGAGAAAGCACCCCAAATTAATCCTTTCCTGTGTGACTAACACCTTAGGTTATTGACAGATAAGTCAATTCAATTCCAATATAGAGTCACTTTTAGCTTGAATTTCTGGTTCTTCAGCTGCACCTGTGAGGGATGCCAATGCCACAGGAATGGAGAGTCTTCCCCCAGCTCCCAGGAATGCAGCCCTGATGTACAGTAGTAGCACGGCTGAATATGCTGAGTTCAAAAGGCTTAATTCTGTTACTGGTGCAAATACAAAGTTATCTACATAACTATCTACATAAAGTCAATTTAAATATTTATGTTAATAATGACACTGACAGACTCCTTTTCAACAAAATCTAAGCCCTCGGCCTGGATGAAGATGGTGGTTTCTCTTTATAGGATAACCAGTTATTATTTTTTGTATTTTTCACTCTTAAAATGCCATTAACATTTCTAACGTCAGTGATGATGAACAATGACGTCCCACCTCAACAGAAATCCACTGGTAGGGGGTGAAGGCATGATGACACAAATTTCCTAAACTAACAGGCATAGAATTAACCTCACTGATTTCAACAGCACTTGGATCCAGCTAAGCCAGAATTGTTTGAGAGGGATTTTGGCCAAAAACATATTACAAAGTGCTTTCCCAAACCAGGAAAGTATTCCTGCTCAAACAGCAAAAACAGAACCAGCCCTGTTTCATCCAACAAATTCTGGCATACTCTCCTTCTTCTCACAGAGCTGGGGATCTCCATGGAAAGCAGGGGATGGAACAGTGCTGCAGCCACACCTGGGAAGCTGACATGGGAGCACAAACCACCCCACAGAGGACCATGGCTAACAGAGGACTGTAGAAGTAAAGGTGTCTTTCTTCCACTCCATCCTCAAGGCCTGATCCTTTGAACTCAAAACCATTTTTGGGAACTCAGCATCATTGTGGAAGCAGGCTGTGCGGAGCTCTCTGCTTAATTTTTTTCCAAGGCTGAGGAAAAAAATTTTTTCTTCAGAGTCCTAAATCTCAGCATGCTTTTGTGCCCCCTGCCATCCAGAAACACCAACTAGTAAGCACATTTCAAATTACATTGCTCTAAACCATGGCAGCAACTCAGACCATGCTGCTTATCTACTCCTATTCTGACATCCCACCATGAATGTCCACAGGGTCAATGCCTGCACCAGTGTCAATGTTACACTGCAGGAGAGGTCTCAGGGCACAGTCTGTTTGTCTTGTTGACTCATTGCTACAATATTGTCTTTGCTGATCCTGTATGATTCTTATGGGGACTCCTTCAGAATCTGCCTGCCTGCCCTACACTGCTCTGGCAGGCACAAGCAGCACCAGCAACATCCCAGCTTGGCACAGCTCCTCTTGGAAGGATTATTCATTTTCTTCTCCAGGCTTCTAGGCCACAAAGAGGAATCATGGGCCAAGCAGACTTCTCCCTGCTGAGCTCACCATATTTCCATTCCACTGCAAGTCTACAGGCTCCAAAATCTTCCTGTGGCCCAGGCATCACCAGCCACTGTCTCTGGCTCAGGAACAGTTTGGAGCACAGGCTCATCATATTTTTATCTGCAAAACATTGGGCCTCCAGAGCAGAATTACTACATACACAAGCATCTGTACCACAGTGCTCAGGAGACAGATGTCAAAATGCAAAGCTTCAAAACAATAGAGAGGACCAGAAAGGTCCCTATTTTGCTTTTTGCCAGCTATGGCTGACCTAGGACAAAACATTACTACTGCCTTGCCTAATTACTTAAAGGTCTTGGAGACAGGAGCAAAGAATGGACCATTCCCTGGCACAGACTTCCTAATGAAACCTCCAGCTGGTTTATGAATCAGGAAGCTCAGTGAGAGCTCACAGTAGCAGACATGAGCAAGCCTTGCTGTTCTTTTGAGAACTCTTTCTCCAAGAGACGTGCAGGACAGGCACTAGAGCTCTGCAGACTTGTGAGGTTTAATCCCTGAAATCACTGCTTTTCCTCCCTGGGGCAGCTGAGCATGAGGGAAGGGATACACTCCACAGCTTCAGGGCAAACATTAGCAATGTGTCTCTGAACAATGTGCCTCACCAGGCTCTGCCTTGTTTATTAATGGAGCAGTTCTTAGTCTAAATACCAGACAAATCACTCAGCTCTTAGGCAAAAGAAGGGAGAAGTCCTCTGTAGCCACACACTGTTAACCAAAATTTTTCAGCCAAAGAGAATTAGGAGGAAGTGGAAATGGCAGGGTAGTTAATCACAGCTTCATTGCTTCAGTTTGTATTCTGCTTTAGGCAATCAATATTCCCTTCTTTCTCAGCTATGTGGTAATACACGACTCACAGGCAGGTTGGGACAGTGAATTAGGCTGTTGTTTACTGCACGGAGTGCCCCAACATGCTGTAGAAGTATTAGGAATGGTTACTATGTGAGAGAGGGAACTACTTAGAAAATGGTTTCCTTGATCTGAATTCTCTCTTAACATCAAAGAGTTGGGACAACCTAGGGCCCACAAATTATCAAGCACTCTGGCACTGTTCTCAGTGAAATCAAGTGTGACACAAAATTCTTCAGCCTGTTACCAAGACCTTCTGCAGGATCCCTAAGAGGTCAATGGGAACTGTTGGATTTCTGTGTGAAGGTAAGATGATGTAGCTAAAGGAAGCTAGCTGGAAGAACAAGAAAAACAGCCAATGGTAAATTCACTCAACTACACAAATTTGTGTCATTGGCATAGTAACACAAGTGGAAATTCAAAGATAATCTGAGCTGGTTATTGCTGTCTTTAGAGTGACAGATAAACAATGGTCTATACAAAACCCCTGCATGGTAGGCAAGTGATCAGCAAGCTGGAGATGGGTCAGGAAAGCATTTAAGAGGTCTGTTTGTTACTGCCACTTTGTGGGGCACAACCAGCTTTACCTCCCTCTCAGAAATACCTACGATGAAAGTACCCTTCACAGGTTTTACAAAAAACCAGTTTGTTGGAGTTAAAACTGTGCTTGAAGTGATTTGGGTAATTTATCTGCCTTTGCACTGAAGTGGACAAAGAGAACTCCAAGTATCTGTTCTGCTGGTTCAGCCATCAGACCAGGAACCGTGAGGGAGCCAGAGAGCAAACACCATCCTAACCCAGGAGAGCTACTTCTGTAGTGACTGCCCAACAGCGGGCTGTGTCACCACCTCCTTATTTCAGTGACAGAATGCATGATATGGCTAAACAGATAAGGAGACAACTACATTTGGGAAACACTTTACAATGGAACAAATCATAGCTCAAGCCATCTACTATTTCATTAACACAGCTTAACTATGAGGGCTGTTCCAAAGAGTGCACATTGAGATCAATCTCAAGCCTTACGTCAAAGCTCAGTCATCCTCTGATCAAACGGAGAGTGGACCAATAGCATGTGTTTAAATGTGTCACTGCTACCCCGTGACAGAGTTGTGTCCCTCCTCGTGGTAGATAAAGGTACATTCTTGGGTAATGTCATTCATTGTTCAGTGGGGCATCTCTAAGCAGGAAAAGTTCCCCATAAACATTTTAAGTATCAAAGTCTCAGACTGGTTTTCTGGTGTGCTCCTGAAAATAGGTTTTCTCAAAACCTCTTTTCTGACCAACATTTATAAAACTAATCTAACTTTTCTGGTCCTCCCCCTTCACTGGAGACAATGTCCTATCCTAGCCACCCCACCCAACAGGTAAAGCAAAGCTTAATGTTCTTCCTCACTTTGATGGTTTGGGATCAGTTTCTCATGACAAATCACAGGTTCTGGGGCCCTGTGTTACCAGGGACACAGCTGTTAGCTCAACAGTAACACTGAAACTCTTCCTGGCATGTATTTTGCAGCCTTCAGGGTTTTTTTAAAGAGCAACCTTCACAACTTTTGACATATTGGGCAAGAGGGGGTGGATGCAAAGGTAAACAGGCACACTGTGGGAGTTGCCAAATCAAACCCAGGGATGCTGGCAGGGAGGTGAGGGAGAGAGAACAACTATGCTGGGGCAACACTCAGAGCAGAGAGAACTCTCTTACACAGGCTTCAGCCTATCCCAAAGTAACTGTTTTTATCCTTTATCCTAAGAACCATTAGGTAGTAAGTCTGCTTTGATACTGAATGCATAAAACATTGATCTTTGCTGTCAACTTTGTAAATATTTTCACAATGTCTGTCTCCTTTGCACTGTGTTTCTCTGAGGGTTCCTATACATGGATAGGAACTTTAACTTTTTTACTGCATGTCAGGGCTGGATACGGCTCTGAGCTGGGCAGAAAGGTCTGTTCAGCCATTTCTCATGACATAATCCCTTTTCTGTTCCTTTCCCTGTCCTTTTCCAGCATTTTGATCTCAGGATGAAAATTAAGAATAAATGTTAAAGAATATGTTCTTACTTAGAGACATGATGTGCACAACTTCTAAGGAAAAATCCCAGCTTGACTGCCACATCAGACAAGCTAGAAATACAAAAGGACTTCCTGCTCTGACAAAAGAAGGTTAGTCTGATTTTCTGCCATAAGTATATTTAAAATTCATGAGTCTGTCCCTTCCTGAAAATTAGAATCTGGATCAAAACTAAAGAAGTAATAGAAGAAGTTGTTTGGAAGTATTCTTAGTTCCTTTCCTGCAATAAATCTGGGTAATGTTCAAAGTTTTATCTGTCATCGTGACATATGTATTATGCAGGAGCTGGGGCATTAAGAAAGCCAAGAAGGGAGGTTTATTGCTCACACACACATGTAAATCATGCAAGTCAGCAGTGCTGGGTAGGAATCTACAGCTCCTAGTGGCAACAGCATCTTCTGCTCACGCTGCAAGTAAGGTCACCTGAATATTTTAAACAAAAGGGCTTTTTTTTCCCTTTCCCTGCCTGATGTTTTTACACTGCAATCCCAAGCGTTAGGTCTATTTTTGGCAAAAGTTGTTCTTGTGAGCTTATCCAGTCCTTAGCTGAAGGAGTTAATCTTTTGTCTGTTTTTTTTTCCTAACACTGGGTCATTTCCCCCTCCAAGAGTTCATTCAGGCCTCAGATAAAGGCAACAGAAGGAACAACTAAGGCACAGAATTTCAAGCAGCCTAGAAAAATCCTTTCTCTTGACCAGTTGCATAATCTTAGTTTTGACTGTATAATACTGCAACTGCCTGTTGCTGCATTCCAGGAAATACAGGGAATACATAATGAAGGGGGGAAAGAAGTTCCTTCCAGCTTTTTGTATTTATTCCTATCAATTTTTATTTAATATATAAAAGCCTTAAACTACAATGTTTTCTCTCTTTTCCAAGTCACTCCTAAAGAGAAATTTCTGACCTTTAATCCTACAATTACAACATGTCAATTTGAAGCAGTTTAATCACTTAAGGTAGCAATCTCTACCCTCAACAGAAAAAAGGGCAGAAAAAAGCAGAAAAGATGTCACTTTTTAGTGTATGAAAGGAAACACAAAGGAGAAAAGCCTTATCCTCAGATGAGTTTTGTACTATATGTGGTTTATATTTCCCTCCTGGAATGCCAGAGCCTTAAAGCCTCTGAGCTTCTGAAACAGAAGGGCCTATATATTTCTATCCTTGCAGTTCTGTGCCCTAGGTGGAAGATGCAAGACCTTCAATTCTCTCTTCTCAAACTCCTAGAGCTCCCCAAATCTCTTTGTAATTACATGATGGAGTAGCCAGATTGAAAGTTTTTTCAGCTTTTTGGAATAGTACTGTATTTTTCCAAACCTATGCATTCTATGTAAAGCAAAAATCTGTGTGAAAGCACTTCACATAGGCCTTTCAAGCTTCAATTTCTCAGCAGGAACGCTGCTGTTCTAGCATTCAGCCCTGATTCTCCGTAGCTTGATAATTTGCAGTGAGATTATCCCATTTCTTTGCTGTACTGCCAACACGTGGCAGATGTTGCTAGGTCCCAAAACAGTAAGAGCACTGGTTTACTGGAGACACAGGAATGTGGTACTATTCCCCAACAGCAATCTAACACTGTGGGGTCAGCCCAGCATCAATTCCAACCTGCCATTTCTCTGCCCCGGAATCTTTTACCACCAGTTTCTTAAGTCATGGATCTGTTCTCTAACCACGTGCTAGACATTAGCCAGGAACACTGAGGAGCTCCTTAACAGTTCTCTGGGTCACAGCATTATCTTGGCTGGACAAGTCTGTCTCAGTGATATTTAACTGCTTTTTTTCATCCCCAGCTCTGGCTGGATGCTAATCATTCATTTGCCATGCATGTGAGAAAACCACTGGCAGCCAATTCTCTAAAAAAAGATCCTACAACATATGCACTGGCCTGTAGGGTAAGGAAAAGCACTGGTTATGCAAGTAGCACTACGCGTGGACATGGATCTGAAAGGAAGCTACACCTTCACCAATGGGATTACTTAGTGAAATACATCCCTTGAAGGCCAATTCTAGGAACCCTTTCTGGCCAGCCAGTGTTTTGATGACTTTATGTTGGATAAATGTGTTGAAATCCTGAAAAATAAAAGTACCTATTTTCATGCAAATAAGAACGGGGGATGCTTTACGGAGGCATGCAGTGATAAGACAAGGGGGAATGGCTTCAAACGGAAAGTGAGTGGATTTAGATATCAGGAAGAAATTCTTTGCTGTGATGGTGCTGAGGCAATGGCCCTGGTTGCCCAGAGCAGCTGTGCCTCCCTATCCCTGGGAGTGTTGAAGGCCGAGTAGGACAGGGCTTGGAGCAACCTGATCTGGTGGAAGGTGTCGCGGCCCACGGCTGGGGGTTGAAACGAGATGATTTTTTAAGTCCTTTTCAACCCAAGCCATTCTGTGATTCTACGATTATCTTAACTTTTACTCTTGGCATAACTTGTTATGAGAACTACAGGACAAAAAACACAGATCATTCTTACACCGATGTGGGATTTTCTTATGCATTCGCTGTGCACAGCCCAGCATCAGCACCCCTCACCCTCAGCTCCCTCCGGGGCTGCCCTCTCCCTCTGGCCAGCCCTGCTCTCCGCGGAGCAGGGGCCGGGTACTCCCGGGAGCGCCGCCTCGGAAGCGGTTTGGAGGCCGCTCTGGCGGCCATTTCGCCGCGGATCTCGGCCCCGCTCCCCCGCGCTGCGGCCGCGCCCCGGGAGGGACCCGGAGCAGGAGGGACCCGGAGCGGCCCCGCCGCCCGCGCGGAGGGAGCCC